>CM028360.1:41867657-42467657 GCA_016618105.1 Dendrobium huoshanense
CAATAAAAGAGAGTGATCAGACAAGGTTCTACTGAGGTGTTCAACAGAAGATGTGGAGAAAACAGAAAGCCAGTCATTATTAAAAATAAATCTATCAAGATGTTGCCATAAAGTAGACCTATTCCAAGTGAAAGGACTACCAATAAAACCAATGTCATTCAAATTGCAATCAGAAATCACATTGTTAAAATCATCCATATCAACAGTATTAGGCAGATTACCTCCCCTTCTTTCCGAGGCATTAGAGATAATATTAAAGTCACCTCCAATACACCAAGGGCAGTTAATATTGAGAGCAAATTGATGGATCTGATCCCAAAGTGGGAGACATTCCATCTAGAGCAAGCCGTATAAACAAAAGAAGCATAGCATTTAAAATTAAAAAAATTCAATTTCACAGTTAAGAATTTGAGGGAAATCCGACATAATATTAACATTAATGTTGTTATTCCACATAATCCAAATTTTTTTGGAACAATTAGGAGCAAATTTAGAGAAACCCAATTTAGTAGCAGTAGAGCTAATTTTATCAGATGCAATAAGAGGCTCAATTAAAACTAAGAACATGATACTATGCATTCTAGAAATGTTTTTAACTCTAGCAATAGAATCCTTACACCCAATACCCCTCACATTCCAAAGAAGAGCCTTAATCATTAATATATTTGGAAGAATTTTGAGCTCAGGTAGACCTGGGAGTAGATGGAAATGAGTTTTTTATGTTCTTCCCTTTCTTTTTACCAGGTTTAGAAAACCAGTCCTCATCAATGGCCTTTTGGTTGGTAACATTAGTAATAGAAGATGAAGCAACAACATTACTCGCATTATTTTCGTTATGTAGAACATTATGCTCACTATTCATAGGGGGGGGGGGGAGAAATTCCCTTTCTTCACAAGCGTCATTGTTCCCATCTACAATAATTTCACCTTCCCTGTTAGCTTCATCAATAAGAATTGAGTTAGAAAGCTTTTCAACAAAAGGAGTAGTAATAGGATTCTAATCCGAATGAGCATATTTAAGGGTGTCATTGTCATTAAACATTTAATCTACATAGATAAAAATTTTAGGATCATTGACATCAACATTGTTCACTATGGTGTCCTGGTTCTCCTCAGTATTAATAATATCAATGTTTGAAGTATTCCGAGAAACTTGTAAAGAAACCAACTCATCTTTTGGCATATTAGAAGAAGGAAGCGGTTCCACCTGCATCGATTGGTCAACCTTCCCGATAGGCATGTAAATTTTTTCGGTGGATCCATGCTTTCCATTCGACTTAACAACCAGTTTTTTAAGTTTGGGGTGTAGTTTAAAGCAATCAGATGGGGCATGTCCATGAATCTTACAATGAGAGCAGAAATCAGGGACTTTTTCAAATTCTACCTTTTGCATATAACCATAAGCTTTCAATCCGACCCAAATTTCCTTTGAATGTTTTTTGGTAATGTCAACCTCTACAAGAATTCTAGCCACAGAAGGTCTTGTTCGTGAAGCAGTTGCTTGATCAGTTTGAAGAGGTCTCCTGAAAATGGATACCAAAGCATGTAAAACTTTCTGATTTAAAAAATGTAAGCGTAAATTGGGGAAAGAAATCCATATGGGAACAATGGGAGATTCTTCCTTAATATCAAAAAATGGTGCCCATTTCAAAATGCGCATTTGACAATTAAAAATGAAATAGGATCGTCAAAGCAAAAATTCTACTGTAGTCTAGATCCTTAGAAAGTTGTATAGCCACATGTCTAGAATCCAAAAGACCGATCGAGAAAAAACTGGAGAGTTTAAGGTTAGTGAAAAACATATGTATGGAATCTAGGTTAGGTCTGTTAAAACCAAACTTTTCGACCAGTGTAAATTGAAAGGGAGAAGCCAGCTTAAGAACTTCATCATCAGTCAATAAAATGGCAGGAACACCGTTGTAAGTCGTTTGAGACAAGTTAGGAAGGACATCACCTGAGGAAGAACCACCCGAAAGAACCTCCTTGAAAGAACGCGATCTCAGTGGTGAGCTATCCCCCGCATCAAGGTTAAAAAAGCCTTTGTTTTTAATCAGCTTTGAACCAGCAATAGAACCCCAAGGGTTGGATGGCGGGGCAGCAACCATCAGAGAAACAAGTCCACGAGGGGAAAAACACAGTTGGATGAACAAAATGCACAAGATAAGTATCTATAAATGAAGATCTAAAGTTATGAAACAAAATCACCAAAGAAAATTCAGCCAGGAGGGCCAGATGCGCGGAGATCAGCGAACCCTAGAAATCGCCTTGGAATCGCCTCGGGAGAGCTGAGAGCAGAGCAATGTTGTAATGGATTAGTAATTTGATTGATCTTACATGGAAAAAGTTATTAGCCCCGTTATTCCAAAAATATAAAAAACAAATCTTTATTTTTCTTTGAATATGTATGGTTTGAATATTGCCAAAATAAGAGTAAGAAATTCATAATTATGTTGCTAAAATGTGACTTTTTATAGGCAATTCACATTATTGGGATATTGCATAAGATTTTTAATTTAATTTTTTATTACATTGCATTTGTACAGTGTATAACATGGCATTAGAGATGTTGCAATATGTGAAAAAAGTGCACTATTTATTATGTTAAAAACACCCAAGATGTTCTATTTTTGCACCATTTGCTTAGGGTAGACATAGGAGGAATTCTAGCCCCCACTTGCTAAAAACGTAACTGTGGGAGGTTATGGAACATTGTAAAAACTCTTTTGGCACCATCTTCTTAGGATAGATATTGGAGGGATTCTATCCACTGGTTATATGCAGGTTTGAGGGGTAAAAGAGAACATAAGCAAGCTTTAGGACATATACATGATAATAATTACATTAAGTTGATCCTAATGAAATAAATATAAGAAACAATCTGAAATAAATTTTGAAAAATTTTAAAAATTTGAATGAATTCCAATGAAAAGCAAAATTCAACAGACTGTGAATTTGTATGATCAAGTATTATTTGAAGGATGTGGAAATGCCTATATAAGTAGCTTTATAAATAAGTTAAAATATTAAGTATGCTCTCAAACTTTAAAATAGTATATAACTATTTTATAATTATCCAATAACTTTAATGTTTCTTTAAAATCGTGCTTATTTACAGTTCAATTTAAATTATTAGTTTATGTGTTGATATATGTGATGGGTTATTATATAAAGTATATTGAGTTACTTGTGCTCATTTTGCCCTTTTAAATGCTTCAGGAAAATAAAAGGACTCGATTGAGTAGTTGAGTGTAGAAGCGATCATATGAATTCTAGTGTTTGAAGTATAGATTTTATAATAAAATCTATTTGTTGGGATGTATAGAGTTTTTTTTCTTTCTTTTTATTTTTTGAGGGAGGGGGGGGGGGGGGGGGGGGGGGGGGGGGGGGGGGGGGGCCTACAAGTGGCCTGCGTGTTAATTAAACAAAAATGATTACAAAGTCCTTAAAGGGGACTATCAGTTTACTACTACTCAATAAAGCTACAAAAAAAATCAAAGAAAAACATAAAAGCTGAATTTCCCCTAAACTACAAAATATAAAAATTCCTAATAACATTCTAGGACTACAAGCAGATAGCACCCAAAAAAGGAAGGCAGTAAAGTAGACTTTTAACACACCCTTCCTAAAAAATTAAACATCTTGGCCACAAAAAATTATGTCCAGCAAGCCTGCGAGAAATAATGACTACAAAGACAAAATAAACATAGTAAAACCAACATATGAATCCAATTTATTTTATACCAAATATAGGTGTAGGATACCCCTTCAACAACACTGTATAAAAACTTGTTAATAGCCATTTAAAAATTCTCATTCGCAATTAAGTAATTAGAATACCACAAATCCCAATAATGACTATAATTGAACCACAAATTGCCCCTAGAAAAACAACTCCACAGCAAGCAGCCCACCACAAACTGAGAAACATAATTGATAGCAGTTAAGTAAGTATAGAAACAACCCTAAAACCAAGAGTGATAAAGAAATAAGTCCACATCATGAATATTATTAACATTATAGATAAAAATTACACCAGCTGAAGTGAGCAAACCAAACAAAAAAATCAGAAATGCAAGCAATAGGATTAGTTGAGTTCAAGAATGTAGTAACTATATTGTTGTCATGAATAGAACCTAACTTCCACTCTATTCTCCTCACAAAAGCAAGCTTGCACACTAATCAAAGGACATTAGAATTAGAAATAGCATACCGACAATAGATGGGAAAATCCTAGATATCAACAGTGAATAAATACATTCCATGCCAGCCACCCAAAAGCGAAGAAACCCAATAATACGAGTCCAAATATCGCTAACCAGTAGGAAATTCCAACCAAACCTGCCACAACAGAACCAATTACAATGCCAAAGAGTTGTACCATCGGTAGAGCCAACAAAAAATAACTCATATATATTGATATAACAAGTCATCCCAAAATATTAGACCTAGGGAGAAGAAGAACAACGCATAAGATTCAAAATAGAATACCAAATGATCCAATCATGGCTCAAACACGAACCATTATTTTTGTTACAGTTCTGAAATCTAAAATATTAATGTAAGGAAATAACTATTCATCAATAGAATTAAAACCAGAACTTAAATCACACCTAACTATAACTAACCAATGCTTATGAATATAGATAAAGCAATCAATAACACTTTTCTCACATAGGAAAAAATAGCAAACCTAATGAATCACAATAAAGACCAAATCAATCAAACAGATACCCTTCCAACTACAACTAATTAAAAAAATAATGCAATAGTGCAAACTGAGAGTATTGCAAAAAATGACAATACATATAGGATAAATCAGTTGAAGCCACTCAACAAAAGCCATATAGTAGTAAAGAAGAAAACCATAAAACCCACTAACAAATAATAAGAGTCAGAGGGTAAAAGATTATTACCCGAGGAAAAACCAAACTAGTTGAAACGACAATAAGGGAGGCCACATCAATAAAATCTAGCCAACCCTCTAATCTCCATATTTAAAGTTGTCTTAAAGAATTCAATAAAACTCGATAAAGAATGACCCATTTTAGCGAGGGAATCAACAACAACATTACCTTCTCACAAAATATGAGTAATATGATAAGTAATAATAGAAAGCCAATGTTTAATATCTCCTAACATATAAAAATTTTTAGGATTGACATAATGTTAACTTAAAGATAATGAATCAAGAGCATTGCTTCCACTTACATCCAAATATTAGTGATGCCTAAGGAAATGCAAAATTGAATATTTTAAAGAAGACCCTCAATTTCAGCTTTAATAGCATTATTAGTAGAGGAAGGACCCATAAAAGCAAGAATCATAAAACCATTAGAATCCCTAATAGTGCCACCACAACCAGCTTCCAAATTATTCCAAGGAGCCACCAGTATCTAAATTGAAACAACCCTCCATAGGTTTCTTCCAATAAATCATTCTATCTTTTATCCCAATCATATGAGACCGAAAATTTAAACCAAACACATAAGCAACATGGGAACAACTATTAAAGGAATCAGCCTTAACTAACTTAGCAATGTGCAATTGATAAATTTTATTCTTAACTTTAGAAATAACACTTAAAGCACTCATTTTAATTTCCTCATGTTTAGAATAGTTTCTCCTAATCCATATAAAATAGAGTCTTGAGGCAAATAATTGTGTAGAATTCTTCCTAAAAGAAAAGAATAAGAGGGAGGAATTCTAGCATACCAAAAAGCTAAATAGAGAGAATCTTTAGTAAGCCTTTGCCTAATGAAGCTCCAAACCTATTTAATAGCAAACTTACTGTCATTATAATAATTAAACATATACAATCCTTATTCTCCAAATGAATGGAAATTTTAAGAATTAAAGGGATATAAAATAAGGCACATTATCCTTAAGTAAAGCAATATTCCACCATTAGTAAAAAAAATCTATGACTTTAAAAGTAGATGTGGTGTGAGTGTGAAGAAGATTGTCAATAGAGAAATTACCCAACCAATTATCTTGACAAAAGAAAATATGACCTGCTCCCATACCCCATTGAATAAATTGTTTGGCTTCCCATTTAATACCACATAATCTTTTCCAGTTAAAAGATTCACCCCATTTGAAAGCACAATTAAGAGGATGTTTCCCAATACAATACTTAGAAATCATGAACTTGGTTCACAAACTCTTCTAGCTCTAATGGTAAACCACAATTTATGAGAAAGGTAGTGATCATATTCGTGAAAGTTTTAAAACCTAATCTTTCCTTATCCATAGTCCCCGAATAGTTACTCCAGGAACCCCATATAATAACACTTTTTTCATTCTTGGTGCCCCAAAGGAATTTTTTAAATAAAACCTCCATTCTACTATAAAGATTTAAAGTAGAGAAATTGTATGAAGAAAGAAAATAGGAATGGAACAAAGAACATGTTTAATAAGAACAATCCTACCACCAAAAGAAAGGAAATTAAAAGCCCAAGAAGAAAGTTTCTTGTGAATGGTAGTAAAAATATCATCAAATAAAAGAGAACACTTCTTACCCTTATGAAGAGGGGTATCCAAATATTTCAAAGGCAAATTTCTTTTAATTAAATAAAACTATCTCTCAATACTATCTTAGAAGATATAGAATTAGCAGGGATAAAGTAACCCTTGAAAGGGTTAAAAATCAAACCACTAGTATGATAAAATATCTTAAGAAACTTGAAAAGAATATAAAGTATTTTAATGAAACCATTCAAAAAGATAATAAAACGTTGGGCAAATCTTAAATTGAAAATCACAAAGCTACCAATAGTTCTAAAGTGCAGGTTAGGATGCATCCTAAAAAGATTATTTATACCTCAAAGCAAGATTGAGATTGTTATTTTTGATGATAGAAAAATATTATTATTCTTTTACTTTTATTATTTCTCTTAGCATTTACTTGATATTTCTGTTTGTTTTTTTGTGTACTAATATTTTAAGAAAATTATACTCTAGACTGCTGAATACTTCAATACATAGTAGAATAGGATTTCATATAATAAAGTCTATAAACTTTTTTTATTGAGTCCGAGATGAGAGAGTATGATTGTAATTGGGTAATCGTGTACACATAGAGGGGGAGAGAGTTAAAATTTTAAAACTAATTTTATTGCATGATATATATATCATATAGTATGATTTGCCATAGTTTTTCCTACTGAAGGCAATCAATCAAATCATTTCTTTCACTTTAAACTTTTCATACTATATGATGTTAAGTCAAAGACACGACTGAGAGAGCACGACATTGGGTTCTTTCAAAATCATACCAAATGAAGCTTGACTTTTTGAACTATTTATATTATATAATGTCAAGTCAAACAGACTACTAATAGTGTATAAAATTAGATTCTTACTAAATTATACGAAACAAACATATTGATTTTTGAATTGTTTGTACGATACAATCTTAATTCATCAAGATGATTGATAATGTATGAATTAAGGTTTGTTCTAGATTGTAACAAATGAACACACTATTTATGAATTATTTGTATAGTAGGTTCCTAATTCATCCAAATTGGCAATGTACAAAAATAGGTTCATATAGGTTTGTACTAAGATTTTTGAACTTTTTATATAGAGGATCCCTGATCGTATTGTATGATCTAAAGTCATTTCACTTATAATTTTTTGTTTTTGTATGGTTTTCTTGTGTTTACTATATAAGAAGTCCTAAAAATTGACATTTTGAACCTTTGTTGTGATTTTCTCTTGAGAGTGGCCATTGAGTGTGTGTGCTTGGGAGAGATTGAGTTAAGTATGAGAGATCAAGTGAGGGGGAGTTATGAGGGATTCACTAGGTTGCCCAAAGTGAGGATCTCTTTGACTTCTTCAAATTTTTGCCCATCTCCTCTAGAGCCTTTTGAGGGAAGATCTTCAACAATATGTCAAGGTTCTCTTTCTTCACCAGGAGGGTGAAAAAGGACATCTAGGTTCTCTCCCTTCACTAGAAGGGAGAAAAAGAACGACGCTTCTCTACCTTCACCAGGAGGGTGAAAAAGAATGACAGTTCTCTATCGCACCCGATTGGTGGAAGAGAGTTTCTAAGGGCATCTCAACCTTGTTGTCATGAAAAAAAAGTGTCATTTTGATTTTGTGAAATACCTTGAAAAGGAGTCTCCAGGGAGTGGTTGTAGGTCAAGTTTTGACCGAACCACTATAAAATTTGGTGTTCTTTTGTTCACTTTTTTGTATTCTTATTTTTCTACATTTAAAGTTTTTTGGTTAAAAAATATTTAGTGGTAATCATATATAAATAACTACATATTTTAGGTTCATTGCTTAAATTTTCTAGAAATAATTTTTTTTAAATCCAAGGAATTTTTAAATAACCAATTCACCCCCCCTCTTTGTTAGCCTTAGGACAGTTCTATAAGGTTTAACAACCTACACAAACATTCATTATTTTTATGAAGGTTTTTGATTCTAACAACTTCATGTGATCAACATAAAAATTATAAAAAATAAAATAGCTATGTAAATGTGTCATAAATTTTGGTTTGATGATAAGTCATAAAAAATATTGATTATAATCTTTACATTAAGAAATTTTAAAATTCATATATTTCCTTTTTATAAAATTTGTAGTCTTTTATAAATTCACATACTTAATCATATTTGATGCATAACAATGTAACAAAGTTAAACTTATAGCCTAAACCCATGCATATTTAAATTGATCCTTTATCAATTTGTATGCAACATCAGCTTTGAACCTTTTTTATTAGGCTCAATCAACTCAAGTCTAGGTCTTTTGCATAACAATGCTTAATTAAAAAAAAACACTTGTAAAATAGTAATATACAATTGAACACAAATTTTTTTTGTAAAATTATAATACACTAGTACACGTGTTGTGCCAAGTAATATAGAAGTGAGTTTATTATTGTTACAATGGGGAAATTTTTGTTCTGAATAATAATTTTATTTTTATACTTACTAAAAGAAAGACTTATCTTACCATAGCCTAAGGGATTTTTCAAGTGATACAAATCAAACTATACTATACCAAAAATGAGTTCCATAGTTCAAAATAATTTGAACATATGATAGATAAGAATTCATGTTCACATAGATTGGTCTACCAAATATGTACTACAAATTTGAGCAATATTAACTTATCATCACTATTGATCTCTTTGGAGCTTTAGCAAGTCATTTACTTCATCAGATTTTTAACTTTCTTCTTTGTAGTTTCAAAGTCCCAAGCAAACATATGTCAATATTTGCCACCATTTAGTTCAAGTTCCCCCATTTATTCCACTACACCTCCATCGAGGATTTAGATCAAAGTATATTTTAACTTTGTGCATGGCCAATAAACAACTAAAATAAGTTCAAAGGAACAAGAAACATCAATAAAAACTCTTAAGTACATAAGCCTATTAAATATGGCATGTTGGAGCTAGAAACATCATATGCCTAGAGAAGTAAATTAGCTAAGGATTGAACTAAACATAATTAGAAAATTCATCATTATATATATAGAAATAAATATAAGAGTTTAATTTAAGAAAGATATACCCATATTTAATGATACATAATTTTGCTCAAACTCCTTGTGTTCTTCATTCTCTCTCTCTTCTCACATAATACAAAATATGAAACAAACACTAAAAAAAAAGAACAATGACACTTTATCATAAACCTTAGCCAAGAATTTATTTTAAAAGTCCAATAATTTATCTTAGCACTATGACATTGGGTTGAGTCGCGCTACGACTCTACAAAATTTACAAAGGCTGTGACACTTTACAGATGCATTATTCATGTGCTTAGACTAAATCGTCATGCTATTTTTATGACATAGGGATATTAAATCCTCAACTCTGATTATTGGAAAATCGAAATCTTTGGCACTATTGATGGTGATTTGATGTCTCAATTCTTTGCTCTCTATAATTACTAAGCTCTCAAGCTACTTTGGTGCAACAATTTTTGGGAGTTTGATGCCTAACGGAAGGGCTTTAGCTCTCTCTTCTAGGGATTTTTGGTATTATACTATTGCAATGCTCTAAAGTGTGGCACCATTATTCTTTATTAATCTTAGCTCATTTCACCTTCATTATGTTAATTTCTTACACTAAATAATAATGTAAGGCTATTTTTCTTGCAAAATATGAAATCTTAAAACATAAAACATTTTAAATTATCATTAGTAAAATTTTGCATTCTTATTATCAATGTTTTGAATTCATTCTTGAATAAAATTCATTTAATGTGCATCATATCACTACCAAAAAACAAGCCTTTTCGCAGCGGTTTTTTGCACCGGTTTTCATAACCGCTGCCAAAAGCCCGCTTTGCATCAGAAATTTGAATCCAATTGCGGCGGTTTTAACAGGTGCAATTTGCACCGGTTAAAACCGCCGGCAAAGCCCACACTACCAAAAGATAGGTTCTATTGCAGCAAACCGCTTCTAAAACGTTTATTTTGCTGCAGTTTTAACCGGTGCACATAACAACTATTTGCACCGGTTTTAACCGGTGCAGTTTACCTCGGTTTAAACCGAAGCTAAAGCCCCGCTCAGCGATAAATCCCTAATTCCCAATCTCTACTATTCTTTCGAACCCTAATTTCGCCGCCCGTTCTTGTGGAGCGAATTGTCGCCGAGCGAGTCGTCATGGAGCGAATCGTCACAACTTTACGCACAGGACCCACGATCGGCCGACCAGCCTTTTCTCATTGTGAGTGTCTTCCCCTTCTTCTTCTTCTTCTTCTCATTCTTCTTTGATCTTCTTCTCATTCTCCCTCTTCTTGTGGAGCGAATCATCGCCGAGCGAATCGTAGCCGAGCGAATCGTCGATATGATTTCCGATGATCAGAATAGCCTGGATTATAACTTAGTGGTCTTTATGGTCCAAAACAATGTAGGAATTGATGATGATGGCTGAAATTCTAAGTGTTATATGAGAAAAAAGTTTGTTGACTAGAGAAATTAGGAACCTATCTCTAAGAAATTGTAATGAAGTATTAAATAAGTAGCATACATGAAATGTAGAGAAGGGGTAATGTCTGACATTGTTCAATAATTATACATTTGATTCCAAGATCTACACAAACATAAATATCTATCTTCTTGATTGCTCCAATTATATGCATAAAAACCTTATATTTTCTATCATTCATCACAGCCTAAGCCTCATCATATTACATTATATTACTTCACATTTATATGTATTATTTATGAATTTTGTACTCCCAAAAAAAGGGATTTTCGATTGACCTGTTTCTGCTTTAAGATCTATGGAACAACAAACAACTAACTATTCAGTTGCATTGATTCATCACTATTGTACCATGTGACCTTGAGTCCTCGAGTATCTCTGAGCATATTATTTGCCTTTTAAGTTTGGTAGCAGGTTTATAGGCCTTAGTCTTATACCGTGAGATTTGGTTTTGCATTTTTCCGGCGTGCCCTACTATCATCTGTCGTGAGTTTTGGTTTTGCCTAGATTTACCGCTTAGTCAATTTCACAAGAATTGTCAATTGCTCATAGAGAAATTCTCTTGTTTTTAATCAATATATTGTTAATATCTTCATTAGATTGTAAAATATGATTATATCATCTATTGTTATTAATCAGTTTGGATCACTAACAAATTGAATTTGTTTTATTATTGTGTTTTGGATCACATAGAGTGACACTTTTCTATACTTTAGAGTTTGTACATGCAAAAATAGTAAAAAGAGAAAAGGATTTTGATATCCAAACATATATCAATATAGTTGTTATTATTTATATTAAAAAGAATATAAAAGATGTGATCGATCATATTTATCGATCACGTGAACTTCTTCAATCTAATATGATATCAGAAAATATGATAAAGATATGTTGATTTTATGGATTCATAAAGTAGTCAAATATAAACGCTTTATAAACTTCTGTAACATAGCTAGGCATATTGGATGATTATTTATTAAGGGATTTAGAACTGTTTTTGTGAAAAAATAGTAATTTTAGAACATAAGGATAAAAGGATTTTTTTGGGAACCACGAACAAAGCTCCACTCTTCTTTCAATGTTTCAAATGAACTAAAAGACAACAATAAGTAGAGATGTTTGCTAATGCCATTTGAAATTTATAATTCCTTCAAGACAACAATAATTAGATATCATTTTTTTCATTACTTGTAGCGGTTATAATTGGCACTAGTCTGGAGCTTTGCAGCGGTTAAAACCGCCACAAAGTTCCATATATCGTTTTTTAACCGGCACTATTCTGGAGCCTTGCAGCGGTTAAAACCGCTGCTACAGTTGGCATGTCTACCCCGCCGGTTCATAAACCGCTGCAGAATGTCATTGCAGCGTATTGCAATTGCAGCGGATATGTAGCGGTTTAGAACCGCTGCAAGAAAAATTGTAGGGGTTAAAACCGCTGGTATTGGTCCAAAATAGTGCTGCAATAGCCCCATTTTCTGGTAGTGTATATGAAGGTTGTGATGAATAAAAACCATCAAGAGGGTTGAACTTAAGGGAAGGTAGTGACCAAAGGTGGGGTGATGACATACTTTTCTTACACATAAATCTCTAGGACTGAAATGTATATGACACGTTCATAATATGCTTAAGTCAATTAAAGCTCATTGTTATGGATGTTTTTTTGTTATTAATAATTTTGTGGATCTTATTAACCAAAGAGGGAATTAAAAGATAAATTCTTACTCTTTTATTGTGTGATTGTTATTTTTGTATTCATTTTATATGTTAAGTTTTTAATAATATTTCTAAGATGATGGTTGAAGATTGATTCATTATATCATCATAACCAGTCATGATTGATGCACCAAAAATGGGCCACTTTAAGAAATAACATGCCTATGTTTAAGGAATATTCACCTAATATGAATACAAATTGGATTAATCTTTTGTCTAGTATTTATAGGTTTTGAAATTGTATAAAACATATGTACTTTTAAGTTGGCATGGAGGATGATTTGGAGTAAGGGTCTTAACAGATATTGAGTGTCATCACTAAGATGTATTGAGAAATACTCAATATAATGACATTTGAACAAATATGGTGCATTCAAACTTAAATTTTGCTTATCATTACTAATTTTTTTAAAAATTAAAAATGTTTAGTATATAGTTGAGTAGGAACTTGAGGTTGGGAGAAGGGTAAATCTGGTGTTGTTGGGGTGGGGGGAGGGTTGGTGGAGGGGGATTGAATTTGATTGGTTGCTGAGGTGATGAAAGTGCCGACATTAGGGAGGTAGGTGGAAGGGAATGTAGGTGGTAGTGGAGGGTAGCTTGGACATGGGCTAGTTTTTAGGGAATATAAGTAGGACTATGATTGGGAAGCATAACCGACATAAGTATTCGATAAGAGTAGAGAAGAGAAATAAGAGGTGAAGTTAAGAGAGGGTTTTAAGGAAGTGCGAAGATGGGGATACCAAGAAATAGTTTGGATGGTTTTGACAACATTCAATAGAAGAAAATAGTAAGAGAAGAAGAAGTGGGGGATTGGTCTAACCTAGTTCAATTTGTTTGATATTTGTAACTAGTCATCTCATCACATAAATCCCAACTTGCTATGGTTAATTCATTTAAAGGAGGACCAAGTTTTAAGTACAAAATTAGCTCCTCTAAATTTTTACTATTATTATAGCTAGCAAAAAATACTATCATAATTTATAGGTATTTTTGCTTATGATAAATAAATCATCATTAACATCTATATAGGTAACACACACTTATATTTCAACTTATTAGTTAGCTTATCAGTAAAAATAGGTGTTGCCATTCCAATTTCTTTAATCACCAACACATCCAAGTAGGGGTATCAAAATGGGTCTACATGTATGGTTGGGGTTGTACACAAAATTGACTCGAGTTCAAAAAGATTGACCCTATCTTGACCTGATTTCTTAAATGGTTCAAAACCTTAAACAAGGTCTAGACCCACTGGGTTATTGGGTTGACCCAACTAGACCTGCTAAACCATATTTTTTTGGGTCAACTGAGAATGCACATGAGAAGTCCTGACTTGTGAGCTAGCGAGACAAGTTGTTAGAGGTAGGTAGTGGGAGCGGGGGAGTATGCTTGATGCTACTATGATTCTGGTGTAGATGGGTAACATGAGAGCTAGATGGCAAGAGGGCGAGTGAGGTTAGCTGCTTACATGAGTGTATGGAATGCTGGGAGGGCATGAAAGTCTAGGTTAGGACTCGAGTACAAGATAGCGGGGCCACAGGAGGGAGAGCTCGACCAGTGGTTTGTGTGGTTGTGAGCTCGGAAGAATGGGAGAGTTATCACGAGTACAAAGCTAGAGGTTAGATCCGGGTCAATTCGAGTCACTTTTAGATTTTCAGGTCAACCCAAAACTTGCCTAAATTTTGAAACGTGTTGGTTTGTTGAAACCAAACTCGACCTACATGAAAAATGGGTTAAGTTAAACAAGAAACTTTTTGGGTGGGTTCGGGTCGGGTTTCAGGTCGGGTAAAATCTTGACACCACTATTTCTAAGCTTATATTATTGTTTTCTTTGGGTAAACCACAACCCTTATTGACATAATATAATAAATTAAATAAATTCCCCCCTACGAGCCCAAAAATTATCATTACTAAAATATAAAAGGGTTTAATTATATAGACATTTTTTAATTTGAAGTTCTATAAAGTGTTTAGTATCATTTATACAAATGTATTAATTTCCATAAGCATGTAAGAAGCAATTCCATGAGCATTGAATGCTTGGTCATGCTTGTCATCTTTCTCTTCTCTTCATCGCTTTGTATCATCCACATACAAATTTGGATCCAACATAATTGTCACCCACTTATGAAATTTCATCACACATGCAATTATTTCAAAGCTAAAAATATAGTTAATACATTTCATTTTAGTAGTCATTTATAATCATTTTCTTACAAAATAAAAAATAACATTTTATTTGTGTTTTCGTCATGCCATTAAAGCCATCAAGCATAAATAAACTTAAATGATCACCTTTAAGAGTTTTGTTTGCTAGAAAGCACATAACATTACATTGAATTGAGGCACCATAATAGCGCTTGGAATCATTTTTACCGGTGGATTTTTTTCGGAAGCGTGTGCATCTGAATTTGGCCCGTCAGATTTCTTAAATCTTTTTTTAATCAGTGCACTACAAACATTTCACCTATCAATTTTGTCAAATGAAATAATCAAATTAGATTTTGAAATATTAAATGTCAAAACTCTTAAAGGTGAACTTTTAGGCTCCAGCTCCATTCTAAAATTATATTATATATAGGGGTTTACATAGTTAAAATATTTTTCATTTAAATAATCTAATATTCGGGTACATGGTAATGAGCCCAATTTGAGGAGAAATTATTACATCTGGTCAAAAACCAAACAATCCGAATGTATACCGAGCAATACCGAGTCCAAAATACTTAGTTTTAGGAGACATGTCGCGTGGTTATTGGTCTCTGAACCCATTCGGACACCGGCTGTAATAATTGCTCCAATTTGAGTCAGTTTAAAAATTTGTTGGCTCATCTCTTTTAGCAAATGAGTTAAAAGTTATTTGATTTTGTCAAGTTTAGTAACTTACTGAGCTAAATGAGTTGTTCACGACTATACAATCAACTTGAAAGTTGTTTATAAGTTGTGATGTATCGATATAGACTATGGATATGTACACAACACAACATGTACATGCTTAGTATTAAAAATTTATGAAACGAATTGAATGCTTTTGACATGGCATCATGAATTAAATATTTGAAAAAGTAAAAAACTTCATAATAATAGCATAATTTAAATAAAACATGAAATATGCTATAAACATTTTACACAATATGATTATAAAAATTCATGATACATTGGAATGTAAAAAAAAAATCTCTTAATTTTCATAAATATTAGTGTCATCAAAGATGGGGAAATAAAAGTAATAATTAGTTATTAAATTAATCATTACTAATTAATTATTATTAAAATTTTCCAAAACAAAGTAATAATTAATTTAAAAAAAAAAAAGCTAAAAAGGTGACATGTAAGTTTCAAGACTATGGCATCAATGGGAACTTTTATTTGGTCCGGTGAACGTACGTAGAGCTACGTTCGGCCGGCAATTGAATGAAACAAAGTCTGGAAATGTCCAATTAAATATTTAAGTTTTAAAACTAAAAAAGACATGCATATTTTTTTTTTTTTTTGAAATCAAGGGCCACGCTAAGCATATTCATTGATAAACTTATATTTACAAGTTTTATAATTTTATAAAGTAATAGAACTATCATAAAGATGGGTACAGCATAAAACAATAATATTATGTTTACAGTAACGAAATGAACAAAAGCCAACTATCTAGAAAAGGCTCATAATAACATCAAAACTCATAGTAGTCATCACTCCTAAAGTGAAGTAACCATCCTAGAGTTAAACAAATGTAGAATCTAATAATCTTCAGAAGTAGCAAATTGAAACAAAAATGTATCCCAAGAAAAAGAAATGCTCTCCCAATAATCTGCCTGCAAAGTGCCTCATAATAAGTCATTAAAAAATAGCATCACCAATAGTCATCCATAATTTTGCTATTTATCAACTTTCAATCTTTCTCTTTCGCTCTGCTAGGGTTTACGATTTTGGGGGTTTTGGCTCCGCAGTGTCCCGGGCCGTTGGGGGGGTTTCTCTCGCCGGCGACCATCGAGGTTCATGGAAGTTTTTTATTTTCCTGCTCTCAGTTTTTCGTTCTGGAGTGTTTTTTTCGCTGGTTTGGTCGGGGGTTCCGGCATGGCTCCTTCTAAGCTTAAGGACCCTAGTTATTTTGGTGGGGTTGCGCATGCACGATCCTTTCGTGAGGCTCTTGATGGTTTTAAGCCGGTTTTTCCGGAT
Source organism: Dendrobium huoshanense (assembly GCA_016618105.1). Taxonomy (NCBI): domain Eukaryota; kingdom Viridiplantae; phylum Streptophyta; class Magnoliopsida; order Asparagales; family Orchidaceae; genus Dendrobium; species Dendrobium huoshanense. The sequence goes on from CM028360.1 coordinate 41,884,500, forward strand.
CTTAGGCATTCTACTTTTCGTGGTTTACCTTCTCTATGGATCTCGGATCTGGAAATTTCTGAACTTGCGATTCCGTTTCAATTCTCCTTAATTGGTTTTTTTCCTTCTAAGAGACCTTCTTTGGATGCTATCTGCAATTTTTTTTTTTCAATCTTAATCTTAATGGGGAAGTTTCTGTTACTGTGCTTTATCAATCTCACATTCTTATTAAGTTAGCCAACGACCTAGATTATTGCAGGATCTTTTGCCACCGTTCATACCTTGTTTACAATTGCTTCATGAAATTAACTAAATGGTCACCTAGTCTGGATATTGGAGTGGAATCGTCGATTATTCCGATCTGGATTTCGTTTCCTCGTCTTCGCCCCCATTTTTTTTCTCCTCGAATTCTTTTCGGTATGGCTGAGATTTTTGGTAAACCCTTAAAAATTGACAAAGCTACGTCGGTAGGCTCTCGTCCGTCAAATGCGTGTGTTTTAGTTGAGGTTGATATCACTAAAACCTATCCTAAACAAATCTGGCTTGGTTCTGATTCTTTGGGTTATGTCCAGGATGTGATTTTAGATGATTTTCCTAATTTTTTTTCTGTGTGCAAATGTATCGGGCACGTGAAAGGATCTTGCCGACCGGTTTCGGATGTGTTGCCTCCTTCTTTGGGGAGGGGGGGGGGGGGGGGGGTTATTAATTCTGCTGCTCGAGATGTCAATATGGTTCTGTCTGGTATTGACAATTTAATTGTAGTTATTGTTGAAACGGGGGGTGTTTTAGAAACTATTCATTATGTTTCTTCTTTGCCGTAGGAGAATGATGGGGTTGTGCTTGGTGAGGTTGCTGTGGTTGATTGCCTTACTATTAATTCAGATTTGAATCATTCTGCTGTTCCTATAACTTTAGAAACGCCCACTACTTTTGTTGAATTGGGTCCATTTACATTAGTGCAGGGTGTCTTAGATGAACCCGACTCTTCTATGGTTGAGATTGGGGAGATAGGTGTTAGAGGTATCAATTCTGAGGCTGTTTCGGGTGTTTTATCTCCTAATGCTACACCTTTTCTTCCTATTGCTTTAAATCATGTCAGCAATGTTTTATTGGCGCCTATCTCTACTGAGAATCTTATTGATTCTGTGGGTGGTACTGCTGCTAATTTGTCTATTGGTTTGGGCCCGGTTATAGCTGGGACGGAGCCTCCTTCATTGGATGTCAGAGAGGAGGAGGTTTGTCTGATTGTTAACAGGCTAGTTGAGGTTCCTGTGAAGTTGGTCAATTCACAAGCTATGGATATCTGTTTGGGTGATTGTTCGACTGTGGATGTTAGGGATCAACTTAATTGGTTAAATGGTGAAGCAGAGGGCGATTCATATTCGGATTCTTCTGAAGATGGAATGGATTCTCCAGATAGATGTGGGGACTCGGACCCTGTCAATGATTTCTCGGTGGTTTGTGTAAAACCGTTTATCAATGTTCCAAATCGAGGGAAATTTTGGGGGAGAGGCCGTCGTAGACATTGATTTTTCAGGTTTTGTTGGCTTGTTCCCCTTTTTCTATCATCTGGGTTTTTATGCTTTACTAGATGACGGAATCGTTGTTTCGATTGGAAATGGGCAATGATCTGGTCGGTGCTCGCGGCCCTGTCGTTTTGCTGGTGGCAACCTCTTATTGGACGATCCGTGCTAGGCTTCAGGATCGTTGGAAGCCTCGGCCGTTAACTGAGTCCTTCTTGTGCCTGTAATTTTCTTTGATTTTTTTTATAGCTTATTTCTTATGATTAATGAAGGTTTTGGTTTGTTAAAAAAAATAATAATAATAATATATTATTAGAATGATAATCAACCATATATAATGAAAGCAAAAAAATTTGTACAAACATAATAAGAAGATAATTACATTAACACAAAATAATTAATAATTAATTAGAAGAAGACATAAGAACAAACAAGAAGAAATACATTATAAAGAACCTCTATTTGTGAGAAAACAAATAAAAAAAAAACAACAGAAATACCACACTTCTATCGAGAAAAATGAGTGGATGGAAAAACTTCAACAAATAAATAAAATATATTAGGTAAAGTAAAGCTGCAAACTGAAATTTTCATTGAATTTTATGTCATTAGCATTTTTTTAAATCCTATGATTCTTTTCTTGCCAAGTAAAATAAGAAGTAATATGCACATTAGGATGGAAGAGTTTTCTCATAATTTTTTAACTAATAAAATCCAAATGATTTAAGACTTGATTTAAGGAGTCTCCTAAATGAAAAAAAATCCCCCATTAGGGTTGCCATTTCTATGAAGTATGGATAAAACATCACAATAAAAAAGATGTGGGCGTGACATTCATTATGATGATTACATAAAATCCATTTTAAGGAGGTTATCAAAAGTTTTCAGGCCACCTTTTAAAATTTGCAGGCAACAAAAGCATAGTTAATAGCATAACATTTAAGCCAAATATACTTATGCCACCCAACTTTAATTATGAGCTTTCTAAAAGATAAGAGAGCAAATTTGCACATTAGGTATTGTTTTTTGAGTGCAAGCTTGAATCCATCAGACAAACATTGAAGGAAAGACAAGACAAAGGAGTCTATTATAAAGGGATGATATTAAAACATGTCAAAAATGTTTTTTTAAATATCTATCTTTGCACAAAAAGCCTTAGCAACAAAATTTTGATTGAGTCCTCTTAGAATCACATTGGCTAGATAATGTTATCAACCATATCCCTAGTAGATATAAAAGTTGTTTGAGCCTGATTAAAAAGTGTAGGAAGAAGGTTTTTTAGTCTATTAGCATATAATTTAGATGTGAAACATTCATGGACATGAGTTGTCATTATTAATATCAGAAGAGGTTCTTTAATATCTAATTCAAATAAATTCATCATAAGTTGGTGCAGATCATGAGTAAAGAGATAAGGACCTAGAGGAATATAATGTTTTTATTATTATTATTATTAGAGATCTAGACACCATTAAAGAGAAAGGATCTATAATTTATGGCTTCATTGGGGATACCTAATTGAGAGTGGACAAGGTCCTGATTAGTATGAATATCCATGATATGATTTTTATTTATCTTATTTTGAATATTTTAATAAATAAATTTATGATAATCTTCTCCCTTATAAGCCAACAACATTTTTCCCTTTAGATAATCAAACTATTTTTTCTATTTTAAAGCTCTAAAAAGATCACGTTGAATAAGAAGAACCCTATAAAGGAGGTTTATATCTACTGGTTTGTTTTCTAGATTGATTAAAATAGGCTCCTGATTCTTTTTAACATAAAAATTTTATTGTGTATATAAATTGATGAATTTAGTCAGAACCATTAAGACCCTTTTTCACATTAAAAAGTTTGTGGACAGACCAAACAAAGGATCCTGATTAACATCAATATCCCAAGCACTGTGTACAAGCGCAGGAAAATTGTGATAAGAGGACCAATGCTTTTATGTAAGAATCTTCTTAAAATTGAGGTTTTGAGAGCCGACTAGGTGAAGATAATGAAATTGATTAGAGATGTTTGATCTAATGATTTTATATTCCACAAGAGTGAAGGAATTAAACCATTTACTGCTACATAAATCACAACCCAACAAACATCTAATGGGCTTGAGAAGTTGTAGATTATACTAATTATATGGAAAACCACAATGACTAACGTCAAATAAAAAATATTAAAAACACAACTACTAAAGTCAAGTAATTTGGAAGGGTGAATGTGGCTGCCCATAATTCATTCCCAAGCCATTCTAATATAATAAAAGTCACCCAAAATGATCAAAGGTTCCATAGCATTTAGAGAAATGTCAATAAGAGCCTGCCAAAGTGCTTTTCTTTCAAGTGAACTACTATTAGCTTAAATAAAAAGTAATCATGATATAGGAAATGTGGGAAATGATAATTATCCATGAATAAATTAAGGGTGGATTTGGTAATAATTAAAAGTGTCAGCAGCAATATTCCATTTAACCAATATACATCCATGAGGAGAGACTTGAAAATTATTTTAAGTTCCCTCGGGGGATAAAAATCAAATTTCATAAAGTTAAAAATCCTAGAAATGTAACCATTATTAATTTTTGCCTTAACAAGAAGAAGACATCAATATTAAGGTCTATAATCATGATTTAATTATCCATAACAAGGTTACCAACATGAATTCTCATAATATTCCAAGTAAGAGTTGCAATTCGAGAACTCGGCCTTGTGCTTTGATTATTATAAGTATTGTTGGATGTTTATTTTATTTTTTCTAGGTGTATATATTGTACTTTTTTTCATGTGCACTACTAACATTTTAGGTTCAACATAAAGAAAGCGCCGTCAAAGAATCAGAGCTTAAGAAAATATTGTGTCAGTTAGATCTTTTTGAAAGAATCTATAATTTTATTATTCTTGATTCAGGAACTTCATTTAGCTTTATATTGTCATAGCAACCATACATACACACATAGAGGGAATGAAAAATAAATATTTTTATTTTTCAATTAATTGTATTATACAATCTATAACACAATGTATGATGAGCTCAAATAAAAATTAATTAAAATGTTTAATTAGATGAGAGAAATTAATATTTTTTATAATGAATTGTTCTATTTGAACAGCATATTGTAAAGGATGATTGGCTAATTCCAGAAACCTTGCCATCAAATCCTACTTTTAAATAGATTAATTTGAAGTTTAAAATTGAACTATTCATATTTTATCAACTCTTTGTACCATAAAATATTTAATTAATTTTGACTAAATTTTATCCATGGATTAAGAAATTAAATAGATTTTATATTAATTATAAAATTTATTATACGATCAAGTATCATACTATACGAGCCACCTGAGAACTCTCAAGATGAACTTTGGTTTGCCTTGTAAAATCTAATGTTTTATTTATACTAATCATGATATATGATTTATGTATTATTTTGTATGAATAGAAGTGAGAGAATTTAAAATTAGGTTTTTTTAAGACATCTACATATACACTTATTATAACTTTAACAAGAATATTTTGTTATTCAAGGGTTTTTTTTTCTCCTATGAGAGATCTTAGAGAGAGAGAGAGTTGAAGAAATAATAGAGGTGAAAATATGTGAGAGGGAGAAGAGCCTTAAGGGATTTAAGGTAGTGTGAGAGGAGTTTTTAGATGGTTACTTTTGCCAACCTGTACTTGAGCTCATTCAATTGTGTTGGTGTGTTTCTTAAAAGGAGCTCTATTAAGGAGAGACTTTGGTTTCAAAGACCATCGACGTCTCTTTCATACTGAGTAGATGAAATGAGGAAATGTCTAATCTATTAGATCGAGGGGGTGAAACAAGGATTCGGCTACTCCTCTTGACCGAGGAGCTGAAAGGAAGACTCAAAGAGTTTACAGGATTGAGGAAGTGAAAGGAGAGAGTCTTTGGGTGTGAAGATTTTTTAAAGGAGCATTCTACACTTGTGGTATGGGAAAAGGTCTTTTCTCCTAGCTGTGGGTTGAAGAGGAGTCACTAATTAGTGTAATAATCAAGGAGGACCCTTGGGGAGTGAACATATGTCAAGTTAACTGAACCACTATACAGTTAATTGGTGCTCTTTACTTTTCAAATTTATTTTTTTTTTTACTTTTATTTTCTTGTAATTTAATTTTTCAGCACTCTAATTTGATTGTGGTTGACCAAGTGATAATAAAATTATTACAATAGATTGTGGTTCATATTTTCCTTAAAATAAATAAAAAAAATATATTTTTAATATTTTTTATAAAATCTAAATAACTAAAAATTAGTGCTTGCTTAAGTTGTGTTATTTCATTTATTCAAACGCTTCTACATAAAATCAAGTTTTGTTTTTTTTTTTTTTTCAAAAACATTTTTGAAGAAATTTTTTAAATCACTAATTCACCTTCTTTTGGTTTGTCATGTTCACGATTAGAGTACAACTGTGAACATATAATTTGAATTAGAGTGGGTTCTCATGTATTGTGGTTTTAACATCTAGAGTTTCATCCAATGGAGTATTTTTGAAATCACAATACTATTGAAGGGTATTTTATTACCCGTCCAACTTTGTTTGATACTATACCCTTTGATTTCTAGAAAATTTACATGTCTATGTTTTTGTAATCTACTAATTTCTACATGTGGCGCTACTCAAAGTCTAATCTACTTCTTTGATCTCTTAGGATAGAGCTAATTGTATCATACACTACATTGAGGATGATTTCTTATGCATTATGTTATTAGCTGGAAGCACATTTTAAGTAAGTGTAAGCCCCGAGGAATTTGTATACCTCATATCCTGATAAGAAAAGTATAAAGAATTCAAATGTATTTTCTAAAAAATTTAATAATATTTTTTAGGGAAAGGCTGATATTTTAAAAGTATATAAAGAAACTCTTAGGTATTTTAAAAACAAAATGAGTCTAGTCTCAAGTTTAATAAACATTTTTCACTTTGGAGATATAATTAATAATAGGGGCTTGCCTCTATAAGAACTCAAGATCCTTGTATAAAATAAACCATCTTTTAGTTTGTTAAGATAGGGGAAAATCTTCTAAAAGTAGAGTAAAGCTAATCTTGGGTAAGTTTCATATTTTAAATGATAGGTGTACGTGAATATTATACTTTAAAATGAATTTCATATAACCTATGCCAAATTTGAATACAAAAAATAACTATTTATTTTCCCAAGTAGATAATATGAATGTTGTTTATCTTTTGGGGTAATTAGCACTAATTAAGTGGTTTTGTTTAAAGAAATACTAAATACCAAATTAGTGGTCATATCATCATTTAATTTTGTCCATAGTGTTATCTTATATTTTATTTATTTATTCATTGTTTTACAAATTCTGTGAATTTAGTTTTTCTTATATTACATCATATCAATTATGTTTTGTGATTGTGCATGCATAATAGATATGGTAAGGGATCCCTGTTATTTGATTTAAAAATATAAAGGACCCTTACAAAAAAAGAAGAAAATAAAAAAGACCCAAGCTTTAGAGACAACCAAACCAAACTAAGATCAAGATCAACCTAGACCTCTTAGGAAATATCCCAATGCCCTAGTAGACAAAATTCAACATAGTATCAATAGAACAACCATTTAAGCCAACAACTTTATGTATAAACCTATTATTATCCAAATGATTCATAACTCATGATTTGGGGGAACTCCTGTTAATGATTTCTACTTATAAGTAGCTCATTTTTTAGAGATTTGTGTAACTTTCAAGTACAATTGAGTCTCAGATGATGTCATTAGAATTCATTTATTTTTATTTTCTCTAAGAGACAAAGTAAAATATCATTGTAATTTCTTACCCCTGAGTTCTATAACTACTTGGAATGAATTTACTCATAAGTTCCTAGCAAATTACTATCTATCATAAAAAATAACAAAGCATAGGAATGATATTATTTCATTTTCTCAATTGGATGGAGACTTACTCCATTTAAAGTGAGTCTTAGGAAGTGCCTTCACTGCACTTTATATAATTAGTTGTTTATTCAAACTTTCTATAGTGGACTAGTACGGTCCCTTAGATTTTTAATTGATGTGGCAACGAAAGGTTCTTTGATGTCAAAATCTTTTGCCTTATGCCCAAAACAAATAACAGGGATATTTCACCATAGTATCAATAGACCTCCCAATGCCCTAGTAGACGAAAGGTTCTTTGTACTTTAATAGAGAAAATGGAAACAAATAATTTTCAATGGCCATATGATATAGTCTATCTTAAGAGAATACCCAATTTGTATGAGTTTGATGTTGTTTCTCTTTTGATTTTATATGTAGTGGACATGTATAAGAGATTAGATAATGCAGTTAGTCTAGTCTCAAGATCATTTATGATGTTTAAGGAGAATCTATTCAACCATTCTAGTCTTCCTAATATCTAAGGTATAGAGAATATAAATGTAATTGACAGACCAAATAACCTATATTATAATACATATAAATCTGGTGGGAGAAAGCACCCAAATTTTTATTGGAATAATAATAATGGTGTAAATCAATTGAATGTAAATTAACCCATTCTTGTAGGATCTTAGAATAATCATTAGTAACTAATAGTTTATTCTAGACCTCCTTATCCCCCAAGCTTTAATCAGAATAATCAATGTAAGGATAAAAAGACATATTTGGAAGATTTAGTGCTTCCAATGGATAATCAATTACAAAGTCAAGTTGCTCCCATTAGAAACTTGAAGAATAAAATAGGGAAGCTAGATAGTTCAGTAAAAAGCAGACCCCATGACATCTTACATTGTATCACTAATATTAATCCCAAGGATAAAGGTAAGTAGTAGAGTTTTGATCAATTAAGGAGTAGTACTATTATGAATAAACCTAAATAGAAATTTTGGCGGAGTTTGGCTGAAGATGAAAAACTTAGTGCTTCTTAGAAGTTAACCTCATTAAGTTATGTGTTTTTTTAGTATTATATTAGCTTTGAGTACTTATTATGTTATGCCCACTACATTATGTACCCTATTATGTTTACATAGTTTAGTTTTTTGCTCTAGTAATACCTTACTTTTTTATTTTTATTTGCAATTTCCAACCTTTTTCAATTACTGATTATTCCTTATTATTATTCAATTGTACTCTATCATGTTTATCAACGTATATGAAAATCTTAAATTAAAATCGAATAGAATAAGAACAATGCAAAATTGTAGGTGCTTAGTTGAATAAGCTAATGACAACAACTATAAATTAAAACAATCTTAACAACAACTAATAAAATTGTCTAAGTTAATACTTCATACTAAATTAAACAACTACAACTCAAAAGAACTTAAGTATTCGTTATAGATTGATTCAATAAGTTTAGAAAAACATAATCCTTAGATTAATTTTGAAATTATGTATAAAATAAGCATGGCATTGCAAAGCATTATAATGTTCCTCAATTAACTCAAATTTATATTACTTGAAGGGATAAAGCAATTAGGTACTCAACATCATTACTAAGGTACTCGGAAAAGTAATAACTAAAAGAGAAAAAGAAGAAATGAAAAAATATATATAAAAAATGAAAATGAATATCGGACATAAAAAATTGGTACATGAAAAAACATGAATTCCTAAAGAGCCTAACACAAAATTAAAAAAAGGAAGTTTAAGAGTTCTAATACATATTGTTGTCTATAAATGAATTGCAAAGGCAAATGAAGTATGAAAATTTCCGAAATGATAAATCAATTAACCTAACTAACACATGAAGTAGATGGGCTTAGTATGGATATAATGAAAATGAATAATTAAGATGTTTGTTGCTAATTGTTTTAATTAAAATTGACAACCTTAAACTTATTAAAATTAACATAAAATTATTGAAGTATTTTCCTATATTTAAAAATTTTAACACAGAATTTTTTTTGAGGATAAGAAAGAGCTTAAGCTAGGTGAAATTTGTTAAGTGAAACTTATGTTAATATTTTGGTACATAATTTCTTGTGAAAATATTTATTTTAGTGATGTTGTGAAAGAAAATCTAAGGAAAAATCCACAAATATCAAAGTATGAACTAACACCATGGCAACCCAACCAACAACATCGTAGCACATCAATGCCCCAGTCCACTCTGTTCCACAATTGTGCATTGAGTTTAGAATTTTTAAATTTAATTTCATACCACAGCATGAACAGTGCTCTAGCACCATAATTGGAATTGTAGTTATGCTAAACATTATATTAATTTGCAAATAATTCAATGCCCCAATGACCCTATGTGGATCACTGTAGCACCAATTTGCCTACCTGAGCATTATAACACCCATCTTTAATCCACACTGCAGTGTCGTAGTGGTGCCAAGGTGCCAATTTTCATACAATGCTATGGCGAGGGAGTTAGAGTGGCTAACTATAAAGCATAGTGTTGATTAAGCCTAACACCATGTCAGAGCAAAAATATAGAGCATTGAAGTGCTAGTTCATAATTATAACACCATGGAGCCAAACTTTGGAGCGTTGTGGCACCTCAATTAGTTCTATACTAATTCAAAATAGTTTTCTTTTCAAAGTATTGACGGTTGATATTTATTTATTACACAAAATAGTAAGGGAATCAGAATTTAGAGTGGGGGGTGATCTTGCTTAAGGGAAATTAGTCTAGGAAGCATCTGTTGTTTGGATGTGATTGTAAACTATATTCAGAGTTATATTTTCACCCCTAAAACACTTGTATCTTATTGTGATTCTTGTAATGAATTTTTTATTTGTAAAATTTTGAAGAAGTAGACTATTGATCCTCTTGTGAAAGAGGAGATAAATGTTAGAGGTTTCGATAGAAAATCTAAGCCTACTTTCATGTTTGTGTTCGTTGATGGATATCACTGGGAACCTTGGTGGTTCTCCAAAAAGACTAATAGTATAGTTTTGACTAGCGGCCAGTTCTAGAGAATTCTGATAAAGTTTGCAAATGGAAAGCATTCTTCCTACTACACTCATCGACATTTTCCCCATCTGCATCTGTAGTTCTTAAAAATCTTTTGAAATTCTCTCATTTCTCATGCATGCATTAGTCACCTAGAGTTGTCGGCATCATTTTGAAGGTGGTTGATTATCTTCTCATTTTGATGTGAGGAGGATGAGCTCCATAATTTGTCCAAAGTCGATACTTAATGAAAAGAAGGCTTGATAACCTAAAGTGGTAGCCAATTCGTCCACATAGATCATGATTGAAGATCATGTGGAGGAAATAAAGAGATTGAAGATGAAAGGTAGACATTTATTGTAGATTATACTCTTGTTAACATGCACTATATGTCAGAAAAATCAACATAGGAAATCATGAATGAACTAAGGGATAATATATAAAAGTTTAAAGAAGAAGATCCTGAGATAGAAATGGAAAAAGATAATATGGATATGTCTGCTGAGATTTGCTTGGAAGATAACAAAGAGACTTTATAAAGAGAATTGTCTACCAATGTTAACTAATTAGATGTTGAGGTTGAGAAGGGCATTTCATCGAACATAACATCCCTTAGACTAATGAAACCAAAAGGATGAACAAAATTTTAGGATGGATAAAAAGATAGAAGAAATGATGGAAGCCATGGACACTTTTCAAAATCAAGGGTCTATGCCACATAGAACATAGTTTGAGTTCTCACAACCCATGTCTATTCAGGTATTAAAAAAAAGAGATTATAGAAGATGAAGAAGAAAAAATGATAAAACAAGAAAGATATTTTGTTCCATAAGTTCATATCAAATAAATAATAAAACACAAGTTAAAGAAGTACTGGCATTATCTCGAAGTTCTTCATATATTCTAAAGGGTAGATCATATCTAGATGAGTATGACTTAGTATAATAACCAAAAGGATTTGTGCCACCTAAATTCATACATTTTGATGGTAATGGTATTGCGATAGCAATAAGTATACTTCAAAGCTAGTTGTTACAATGTTATAGGTAGTGATGTATTGTTATTCAAGCAATTCATTAGTAACTTGTTATGAGTTGCATTTAATTGCTATATAGAGTTATTGAATAGGTTAATCTATACCTTCTAAGAGTTGAAAATTTTGTTCATAAAAAGAGTTTCTTGAGCTCAATATCATGTTACAATTGAGGATCTCATAGTTGAAAGTAGAAATCACGAGATTCCTAGGTAGATAATATCCTCCATTTATGAAATAGTTGGATGGAGTGTGAACCTTAGTTGCAGGAATAACATAAAATCAAAATTATTCTTTAGAATATTCCAGTGCCAACAACTTTCTAACTTAGGTTTCATAATTAAAAAATTAAAAAAAACTCTTAAATAATGCATTAAAACTTTAGGAAGAAGCATCATAATTATCATTCCTTAAGTATCAACCTTCTTTTGATGTGAACAACCTAAAACCTTAGAAGGACTTAGAGAAAATGTTTGGGACAGTTTCAAAAGTGGATAACGTAAAGTAACCTATGAAGGTTCAAGTTGATGATCCATTAGAACAAGCACGACATCAGTAATCCTAGAAGTTCAGGGTGATCAATAGTATAAGCCTCCTTTTCTAACTCCAGAAGAAAATTAGGGAGATGTTTGAATCATACATAAATAAATTATACTCATTTAAAAAAGAAGCAATCAAAAGAATTTTCAAGAATCTTCGAAACTAAAATTTGAACTACCTAACCCAAATGGGCTAGAAGAAATGGGTAAGTCGGGATTTCCCATCTATTACCCTTATCACTAGATATTGAGTCATGAGCTTGAAAATTACATTACATTCAAGGATTGTCTTGAAAGGAACATTAAATCAGGAGCCATGGTGATTCCTAAGGATTACTTGGGTGATTTGAGCCACAAATTTTCAAAATGCTTATCTGGTGAGTCATTTGTTCCTTCTTCTATTTAATGAAAAATGGGACGTAGCCTTGTCTCATTCATCTAAAAGAATAATAAATAAATTATATCATTCTTCTCCTTAGGTATCTTTGGGAGCTCAGAATCCTATCTAGGCTGATCTGATAGTTCCTAAGAAAGATGGCTCCGACTTGAGAATATAAAGAAATTGAAAACAACTGGGTTATTGTAGTTCAAAAAAAGGAGGATATTAAGAATAAAAATACAGTAAATAAAATTCTAATTTCTCTAGATGGAGGAACTAAATCTCTTGTGCCACTCACTTTATATGACTTTTATTTTATCCCTCCTAGGATGATGAAACCATCAATGAAAAATAGATTATGTGTATATCTTATCTATATTTTTATGAAAATGCTACAAATAACTTGCACAATACAGTAGATGACAATTCTCATAATGAAATAATAAACATCAATAAGCTTAAAGAATCTCCTAGATACTTCTCTAACATCGACACCTCTATTCTCGATATTCAGGGTCCTATCCGTATTGAAGTAGAAATGTCAAATTTTGATAGTTCACAAGTAAAAAAATTAATCTATGTAGGGGTAAAGTTCTACCCCTATAAATGCCTATCTGGGATAAAGAAAAATAAGTCATGAATAATCTTAAAACTCCAGCACCATCTCAAGCTGCAGAGTCTCATGATGCATTATACCATGAAGTGCCCAAAGTTGGATTATAATGTGTTAGCACATCTAAGGAAATAACTTTTAAAGTTCAGTATTTATGATGCTCTGTTCTTATTAAAGGAAATGAGAGTCTTTAATCAAAGATCTACTTGATTCATATATTTTCATGACATAGTTAGCATCAATATAGCATGAAAAAGCTACATACTTTAAATAGGTTCTAGAGATAGAATTCCCTAACGAGTACTTGTTATTGAGAACCACTTATCTTAACCCTCTACTGTATATCTCTATAAATATGGAGAATTTTAAACTTTATGTTCTTATTGATTTGGGTGCTTCAGTCAATATTATGACTCTTAGAACTTTTGCTTATCTAAGGATGGATACTCGTAAACTCAATTATGATAGAATAATGAGAGAAATTAATAAAAATGGAGAGAGAACGTTGAGTTTTATTGCCCTTCTACTTGAGGGAGGATACCTAAAAACTGAAGCCAAATTTTAGATTCTACACTGAGAGGCTTTTTTTAACACTCTCTTAGGCAAACCTTGGCTCCATGAATATAGGATAATACTCTTTGTCCTTCTTCAATATATCAAATATTCTCATGATGATATTGAACATTGTATAAAGGGAGACTTACAACCATTTTTATTTATGAAGTCAGAACTTAATACATGCCTAAGAAGCAGGCAAACTTCCCTAGAAACTTTCTAAAGATTAAAAAATTGAAAAAAAAAATAAAGAAAAATGAAAAGCATCCCAACCTCGATAAAAATGTTCACTAGAATCCGCCCCTCTTGTACAAGGTAGTAGTAGAATTGCTCAATGAGTTTAAGGGAGAGGTAGATAATGTTAATTGAATGGAAATAAATTGATAAAAATTATATATATAAATAAAGATGACTGTAATACATATCAATTTGGAATCTAATTTAGAGGATGAATCATGGTATTTTAGAAAATTAGACAGATGGTAGAATATAAGAATTTTATTGAAAGTCTAATGTTTGAAGTAGCTTTAGAAGTAAACAACAACAAGGATATGGTTCAAGTTTTTGATGAAAAAAAAATAAAAACATATCCACCTTGGAGAAGCTAAATAAGAATGTGGAGAAAAAAACTTTAACCCCATTTTCTTAGAATAGTATAGTTGGGTTGGTAGATAAATTTGCTCCTACTTTGAGTGCAGATTATAAACCACTATTTCTTTCATCTACAAGGAAAATTTTTGAGAACACTGTAAACTAGTTGATCCTTTAATGAATTAAATAATGGAACTTTCCTTTGACTTGTATCATGTTTATGATAAAAACCTAGTGAAGATTAAACACTATTGAATTGGACCAGAGGTGAAGTTCAACAACTTAAAAAGTTAGGGAATACAAATATTATAATAAAAAAGCAAAATATGGTGTTAGCTTCGACACCATTGGTCTAATAGATCATGATGAATATTGCTTAATTTCTTATATTAACCGGGAGTATGGTATTATCTTTACAGAGAATGTTAAAACTTTAATGAACTTTATTTAGAGGCTTCAGATGATCTGGATAACTCTCAAGTTAAAAATTCGCCCTCTGAATTTGAAGATGAGGTTAAATCAACTATAGATGAATTAAATGAAATTAATCTAGACAATGAAGAAAATCATTGTTTGATCTTCATAAGTTCATTTTTGAATAGGATAATGAAAATGACTTAGTCAAGTTGCTTTTTGTATTTTAATATTATTTTACGTAGAGTTATGAAAAAATGCTCAAATTTATCCCTAAATATGGCAGTCCATAAACTCAAAATCCAACCTAGCATAATTTCTATAAAATAATCACCTCAATGCATATGATTAGAAATTAAGAAAAAATTTATAATTAAAGTTAAAAGTTGATTAAAGCTGGTTTCATGCAAGAACAGAAAATCTCACTTGGTTAGCTAGTATCATGCACTTTTAAAAGAAGAATGGACAGATTCATATATGCATTGACTTAATAGATCTAAATAAAACCTATCCTAAATATGAGTTATCATTACCTATAGTGGAGCTTATGGTAAATACTGCTTCTTCTCATGCATAATTAACTTTTATGGATGGATCATCAAAATATAATCAAATTAATATGATTCATGAAGATGCTAAATTTGCTGCATTTATAGTACAAATATGAGTTTATTGCCAAAAAGTTATTCCCTTCATACTTACAAATGTTGTAGCGACAAACTAGTGGGCTATGACTCAGATCTTTGGTGAACTTATCAACAAATAAGTGGAGTGTTTTGTCAATAATCTAATTATTAAAATTCCTGAAAGAGAAGACTATTTACATGATAAGAGAGTTGTTTTTGGGCTGTTACAATGCTACAACTTAAAAAATGAACCTATGATGTTGGTTTCTTTAGGAAAGTTTCTTGATTTGGTGGTAAGACATCACCAAATACAAATTGATGCTTCCAAAATAAAATTAATCCTACATATGAAACCACCAAAAAGTCTTACTTAATTAAGGTCTTTCAAAGATAGGTTAGCATATATGAGAAGATTCATTTCTAATGTCTTTGGAAGATGTAAACTATTTTCACACTTATAGAAGAATGTTAGTCTACAGTGGGATGATAAATATCAAAAAAGTTTAAAAGTATAAAATAGTATTTGACGAATCCACCAATTTTGGTAGTGCCTATCCCAGGAAAGCTATTAATTTTATATATTGTGGCTTTAGATGATTCTCTTAGTGCCTTTTTGGACAAAATTAATGAATCAGGGAAAGAGAATGCACACTATTACTTAAGCTGATGTTTACTACCAACCAAGTGAATTACCTACCTATTAGGAATTATTATTTGTATTTGATTTTTATTTCAAAAAGGTTTAAGCATTGCATGTTATTTTAAAAATTTATGCTAATATCTCGAGTTATATTGTCTTAGTAAATATGGAGTTTAGAATATCTTGATTGAAGTAAATGCTGGATTGTGTGGTGCTCACTAGTCCGTTCCAAGTTTAAGAGTAAAACATTGAGAGATAAGTACTTGAATATAGCATGTCATTGTCATCGATGTTTGGTGCACTATGTAATATTGCATTATCCACCAAATGTTTTAGATCTGATAATTGCCTTGTGGTCTTTTGAAATTTGGTGTATGGATATCATTGGTCTGATTGATTTTTCTTCTCCAAAGGATAATTATTTATATTAGAAATGACTAAACACTTCTCTATTTGGGCTAAAGTTATTCCAATATAATTAGAAGTTAAAAGTTATCATGTTCTTCATTTGTTCAAAGACTACCCCAAATTGATTTGACATTTCTCATCAAACCATATTTGTTAATTATCCTTCTTTAAAAAAAAACAAAAAAAATAATTTTGCTATACGTCATAAAAATGATTAGAGAAACTCAACCATTTATTTCCCTCAATCAAATGGATTAGTAGAGGCTTTCAACAAAACTTTAGTCTAGATTTTAAAGATTATATTAAATGATAGTAAACATTAATGGCAAGAAAAGCTAGGAGATGCTTTATAGGTATATCAAACCACATATATAACTCTAACTCGTTCTACGCCATGCACTTTAGTCTTAAGGAAAGAGGCTATTCTCCCATTCGTGTTAGAATTTCCCTCTTTATGTGCTGTAGTCAATAATCGCATCACATGTAAGGAAAATGCTAGACTTCATTTGTAAGAGCTTGAAAGTTTGGAAGAGAAGGGTTTGCAGGTTCAATCGAACCATGAAATATAAATCCCACATGATTCAAGCACATGAAAAAATGATTCATCTAGAACTTTCCAAGTTGTAGACTTGGTTTTCTTTATACAAAGGCTTATTCTAGCACATCAAAAGCTAGGTAGGAAGTTTGAACCTATATGGGAAGGTTTATTTATGATGGAGAAAGTTTACCAATGAGGGTCTTCTCAGATTATTGATTGTAAAGGAAATCGTCCTATGTTACTTGTTAATGGACATTACCTTAAGAAGTATTATGCAAGATTGTATAGTAAGATAAAAAATATCAATAAATATAAGATCTCTGATATGTGAATTGTCTATACTATTAAAGTTTTCATTATAAACTGGTTTAAGTGATGGAGGTTTAGTTTTGGAAAATTGAACTTGAAGGGAATTGTTGAATTTTTTATAGCTCTTTGCCTACTAATTTTGTTTATCATCACTCTCCAAACTAAATTGCCTATTATCTGCTTATTCTTAATAATATTTATAAGTTTTCCCAGTGGCATCCCTTCCTTAAAATTTTGGTTAGCTCAATAATACCTTTTGAATTTATTTCCTTGCCTAGCCATTTTTGCCTGATAAATTTGTTTGTTAAATGTTCCAGATTAAATTTTCTGTTGCCTACTTATTTTTTTAAGATTGATTATATTCCCTAGTATCTAGGCTTCCTTTCTTTTGAACCTTGGTTGACTAGTATCAAATAATGCCTCTTTGGAATCTTCTTAGTCTAATTTATTGCTAAATTTTCCAGTAGCTGATTGCATGCTTAAATTAATTTGTTGACTGCTCAAATCTACCTATTTGGATGATGCCTTTTAGGTATTTGCATGTTTAATCCATTCTCTAATAAACTTATTGCTAACTAAATAAATTTCTTGTAAAATTCTCATCCTGCTAAATTTTTTGTCTTGTCATATTAATTAAAATAAAGAACTTGTTAAACCATCAAGATAAATTCATTTGGACTTTATTGATTGTTTTAATCTATACCAATATGTATTGTGAGCTTGGTGGAGTTCACCATATTTATTGGGGGTCCATTTGTTAACCTCATTTTTAAATGAGGTTTAAAATTTCTTTCTTATCTCCTTTTTAGTGCTTATGTATTCAACCTTTGGTGTAAACCTTACGTATTGAGACCTTAGGAACAAGCTTAGGGTTTTAAACCTAGACTAAACCGAAATGGCTTAAACATCTCTTAGAATATTTTTATGATGTGTTAGAGCATTGTAAAAGCATTATCAAGGCCATTCCATGGTTACAACCTAGTTTAAATCCAAGTTCCCTATATTTAAAATCCATGCCACTTAAAGTGGCATTTCACTTAAATCTTAAACTTAAACCATTGAGAATGAATCAAACACATCTAAATTAATCTCCTAAATAGTTTAACCTATTTTGAATCCATGGTCAACACTTGTCTGACCAAGTTGGACCCTAACTCCCTTAAAATCGTAAATATTTATAAATGAACTTTCATGGTTTACATCAAAATTTTCACCCTAGGATTTCCAAGTCCTTTAAACATCACCATGAACATATCTAAACCCAATGGAACCTATGGTGACTCATGGTCTACCAAGTTCATCATGAGAGCTTCAACTGACCTAAATACACATTTCAATCCATGGCATAGTTCTTCAAACCTTCAAAACACTTTTAAAAACCCACATAGTCCTATTAGAACTTTTGGCTCACCATAGATGATTACGGTTGACCAAATCAACCATGTATTTCATATGATCCATACACATGTCTACTTGATAAACTTAAATAAAATTTTTTCATGACACCCAATTGAATTTTTATATCCTAAATTTCCTACCCTAACTAGCACAAGCTCTAGCCTAGCTTGAGTTACCTAATAGGGCTACCCAAATTAGTCAAAATGGGATAAACCCCATTATAATAAAAATTCACAATCATAACCCTACCCATGTGACTCATTTAACACTTTGAACTTTCATGAAATCAACCCATTCTAGCTGGAGTAAATGGTGGCCATCTATTCACCAACAATTTCTAGAACTTGAGGCCATGTGCTTTTCATATGAGCCATTGGATCAAAATAGACAACACCAAGCTCATAACTCCTCTAGAACACATGCTTGTTGCAACTCGAGCTTATGAGTTTATGATTTTGATGATAATAAATATTATGGGTCACTTTCTATTGTCTACTTATATTTGCAATATATGTTTGTTTGTATGTATTCTAACTTTTCAAGATTACGATGCACCATTCAAGACTCATGTTTTGACAGAACATGTTTTATTTGTAATATTCATTGATGTATTTTTAACTTATTGAGTCAAGTCCTGTAAGGGAGTATGCTTGCTTGGTGACCATGCACACACACTTTTAGGGGAGTGAGATCTAGTCAAATCCAGAATATCAAGTTTTGAACTAATCATACTAGCCGATCTTGGATCGTCCAGGATGATCCTTTATGATCTTGAAAAATAGCCGTCAATCCTAATTTAAGCAAGATTTTAAAATTTAATTTTTGTTCTAATCAACCCAGACGAATCATTCAGGACAATCAATACGAATGATGCCTAAATTGTTCCTATGATTAGGATATTAGTTATGGTTAAATTTTTCAATCGGATCGTTCTGGACTATTTGTATATCATACAAAATGATGTTTGCCGACATACTTGATTTTTCTAAATCATCCAAGATAAAATACCATAATTTTTATTCTAATCTTCCCGGATAATTCACAATATCATACTAGACGATCTGTATAATTTGGTACAGATCATCCTGGACTATCCTAAAATCATTCGGGATTATCTGGTCAAATTCTACACATTGTACTGGACGATCTTGCGATCGTCCAGGATGATTTTTGGAGCCAAAATTGAGTTTTTAGGGTTTTCTAAAGACCTCTTTTTAAGCGCATCATACGGGATGATCCTGCAATCATCTTGGATAATATTTGGCGCCGAAATTGAGTTTTTAGGATTTTTGGAAGCCCTCTTTTTAAGCATATCGTACGGGACAATCCGGTGATCGTCTTGGACAATAATGTCAATTTGGTGCATTTAAGAGCCTTTTTGGAGCTCTTCTATTTAAGCTTTGTCAAAGACTTTGAAAGTGTCCTTGGCAGCTATTGAGGCTTCATTTCTTCTGGAGAAAACTTAAAGAGAGAGCTTGAAAGGGAAAGAGGAAATGGTGGAGTTTAAGAGAGGGAGAAGATCCTTGGAGGGGGTTTCAAGGGAGTATGGAGGGGGTTACACATGGTTGCTCCGGCAAGCTTGCGCCTTAGTACCATCAGATTCAAGGCTCATCTTGAGGGAAGTTTTGAGAAGAAGAATATCTCTTTGGTGTCAAATGACCTTGCACTATGCCGCACCGGGGAAGGTGGAAGTGATTTTGTAAGGGCTTCTTTGCCTAGATGTGGGGTCTAAAAGAGAGACACTGCGTTTAGTGCAATACTCGGAGGGTGCCTCCGAGGAGTGGACGTAGTCAAGGTTTGACCGAACCACTATAAATCTGGTGTGTTCTTTCCTTTATTATTTTCGTATTTAATTTCTGCACTTAGATTTTCTTTTTGGTGAATTTTAATTTGGTTTGAGTTTAGTTTTTATCATGAAAGATTTTTATTTTAACATACCAATTCACCCCCCCCCCCCCTCTTGGTTAGCCTTGGGCTAGTTCATAAGGACTTAACATTCCTAACAAACTTTCAAGTGGTATCAGAGTGGGATTCATAAAAATTAGTTTTTGAAAACTTTTGAATTTCAATCCATGGCTAATTTTTGTAATCGTAATATTGCGGAAGGTTATTCAATCACTCGACCATGTTTATTTGAAAATATTACTTTTGATTTTTAGAAAATTTGCATGTCTACTTTCTTACAATCAATTGTTTATCGAATGTGACAAATGTTTTAACTGGTTATTCTATACCGTCAAGTATAATAGATGGAATTATAACTGATATTCTTTTTAATCAATGGAGTACGGAAGAACAAATCAATGCTCAATTAAATGTTAAATCATTAAACTATTTTTTTGTGCTTTAGATTGTAAAGATTATATGTTTGTTTCCATGTGCACTACTGGCAAGGAAATTTGGGATAAATTACACACTATATACAAAGGCTCTAGTGAAATCAAGCAATCCAGGTTGAATACTTTAATGCATGATTATGAACTATTTTGTATGAAATCTTATGAGAAGATCTTAGACATGTATACTAGGTTTATTCAAATTATGACAACATTGCATGCTTTAGGTAAAGAATTTTAAAACTTTGGAAAAGTCAATAAAATTTTACATTGTCTACTTGATAAGTTTGATGCCAATGTTGTTACTATTTATGAATCAAAAAATTTTAATAAATATTTTATTGATAATTTGATTGGCTCACTAATTGCTTACGAGCAAAGTTTGGGTCAAAGACTTTTGGATGCATGTGAAGTAATAGTGCTAAAAGTTGAGGACAGAGAAAAGTTGCTTAGTAGATGACAAAAGTGATGAGTTTTTCTGATTTGAACTGATCGGCTGGGATGATCGTTAGATCGGCCTGGACGATCAAGCCAATTTTTAATCATCCAGTTTGCATTCAAGGCGATGCTCTAGCCGATCTTTTGAGATTTATACTGATCGGCCAGGACAATGTCCATATCGGCCTGGACGATATTATCGACAACTTGCAATTAATGAGCTCCTTTGAAGCTCTTCTATTTAAGAGCTCTTATTCAACATTTTGAACAATCTTTTGCTGTTGCCTTGACCTGAGAAGGCCTTGAGGAGAGAAAGAGAGAGAGGGAGAGAGAGAGGATCTTGTGAGGGGGAGCTTGTGAGGGGATTCACAAGGGTTGATTCATGGATCGCTCTGCTTCTTCTTCATCTAGAGTTTCTCATTCGTGGAAGGGTCGATAGAGGTAAGGAGTCAGCATTTGATTGAGGTTCTTTGCCAGCTTCAGGAGGAAGCAAAAGGAGATAGGTTCTCTGTCTTGCCGGGGTGGCAAAAAGAAGTTCTTTGTAAAGGCTTCTACGCCTAGCTGTGGGGGCTAAAGGAGAGTCACGACTGTAGTGTAATACTCGGAGGGATCCTCCGGGGAGTGGACGTAAGTCGAGTTGACCGAACCACTATAAATTTCTGTGTTCTTATTTCTTGCTTCCGCACTTTAAATTTCCGCATTTATTTTTCTCGTGGTGTGATTTTGGTTTATTAGATTTTTACTTCTTTGTGAAAAGAATTTTTAAAATACCAATTCACCCCCCCCCCTCTCTTGGTTAGCTTGGGCTAGTTCTATAGGGCTTAACATCCTTAACGAACTTTCAGTTTTTATATTTTTTGTGAGGTTTTCTCTGATTAACATACACATATCACCTTTTTTTTATATACACTTTAGAAAATCAAATCTTTTTTAAAGATTATTTTTTCAAAAAATGAAAAATTTATCTCCTATTTTTCTTGAACTCTTATGTAAGTTGTGGTTGACTTCTCTAAAATAAGTCAAAGGAAGAAAACTCATAATTTTATCTCTATATCTCTTTTCTTAAAGAGATTATTTTACCTCTGATTCAAAATCTTCATCATATTATAAATTAGATTTTGAAACTGAACTTTTTAATCACCTTACATTTTGTCTATCGCATAGAAATCTTTTGCAAGTTGTTGAATCTACCTCATAATTTTCTTAAACAAGTCGTTTGTTTTTGTTAATAAAATGGGTTTGCTTAATTTTTAAAAAAATTTAGAAAGGTAGCATATTTGATAGAAAAAAAGGCCAATAATGCCAATTAAAAAAATAATTGATGACGCTAAATCAAAAGATGCACAATAACTCCAAATTGAGAAAGATACACAAAGTGTATCAAAAAGTAAAAGATGCATAAAGTGCACCAAACAATTGATAAGAGGCATAAAATGAGCCCATAAAATATAAGCTTACCTTTCTTGTACTTCTTCAAGCTTAAGAAAACAATTGATATTTTTAATACTTGAGCTTAAAAAACATGATTCATGATTCACCAATTTTTGTATTAATCTTCTATTCGATATATTTTATAAAAAGAGTTTTGAAAAAAAAAAAGTTTCTTTTACTAATTTATTCCTTGATTTAGACATTGGATTAAAAAGTTTTTGAGCCTTTAAAAGAACTTGAGCTTGGATTAACAATTTCTGAATTTCTAACCTTTCTAGATTATGCGTTATCAATACATTCCTTACTAAATTTTTAAATAAAATTAAGAGGTAACTTTCTCATTTTAAGAATATTTCATTTTTTACTAGATCATAGATCATTTTATTTTTTAATCATTTTTATTATTCTGATTGTTTGTGCCTCTCCTCTTTTCAATAATATCAAAGGGGGAGAACATACTGTTGTATTTATATTTGTTTTCTATTTTTTTAAAAATATATATCTATATACTAATAATAATAATAATAAAATAACAAAAATTTTGTCTTCTCTTATTTTTAAATTTTTATTCTAGTGAGGGGGAGATTAGGAGAAAATATTATGAGTTTATATTTTTGATGATAACAAATATTATGGCTCACTTTCTATTGTCTACTTATATTTGCAATATATGTTTTTTGGGGTGTATACTATCTTTTCAGGATTATGCTGCACCATTCAACACTCAAGTTTTGGTAGAACATGCTTTATTTGTAATATTCATTGATGTATTTTTAATTTATTGATTCAAGTCCTGTAAGGGAGTATGCTTGCTTGGTGACCATGCACACACTTTTAGGGGAGTGAGATCTAGTCAAATTCAGAAGATCAAGTTTTGAACTAATCGTATTGAATGATCCTTTATGATATTGAAAAATAGCTGCCAATACTAATTTAGGTAACATTTTAAGATTTAATTTTTTGTTTTAATCATCCTGGATGATCTTAATCGTCCAGGACGATCAATAAAAAATCATACTTAATTGATCTTGTGATTAGGATATTAATTATGGTTAAACTTTTCAATCGAATCATCCTAGACGATTTATATATAGTTCAGGATGATAATTGTTGACAAACTTGATTTTCCTAAATTGTCCAAGATAAAATACCATAAATTTTTTTCTAATCATCCTGGACGATTCACAATATTGTCTTGGATGATCTGTATAATTTTGTACTAATCATCCTGGATTATCAGGTCAAATTCTGAACATCGTAATGGATGATCCTGCGAATTTCCATGACAATTTTTTGAGCCAAAATTAAGTTTTTAAGGTTTTTTTAAGCCCTCTTTTTAAGCGCATCGTATAGGACAATCCTGCGATCATCTTGGATGATATTTGGCTCCAAAATTAAGTTTTTAGGGTTTTCGGAAGCCCTCTTTTTAAGCATATCGTATGGGATGATCCGATGATCGTCCTCAATGATAATATCAGTTTGGTGTATTTAAGAGCCTATTGGAGCTCTTCTATTTAAGCTTTGTCGAAGACTTTGAAAGTGTCTTTGACATCCATTGAGGCTTCGTTTCTTCTGGAGAAAACTTGAAGAGAGAGCTTGGAAGGGAGAGAGGAAAGGGTGGAGTTTAAGAGAGGGAGAAGATCCTTGGAGGAGGTTTCAAGGTAGTGTGGAGGGGGTTTCACACGGTTGCTTCGGAAAGATTTTGCTTTAGTACCATCAAATTCAAGGCTTACCTTCAGGGAAGTTTTTGGAAGAAGAAGATCTCTTTGGTATTAAAGGACCCGGCTGCTTCGCCGCACTAGGGAAGGTGGAAGTGATTTTATAAGGGCTTCTCTGTCTAGCTGTGGGGGATAAAAAGGAGAGACACTGAGTTTAGTACAATACTCGAAGGGTGCCTCCGAGGAGTGGATGTAGATCAAGGTTTGACCGAACCACTATAAATTTGGTGTGTTCTTTCCTTTATTATTTTCGCATTTAATTTCTACACATTGATTTGAATTTTAGTTTGATTTATGTTTATTTTTTATCGTGAAAGATTTTTTAAAAAAATATCAATTCACCCCCCTCTTGGTTAGCCTTGGGCTAGTTTATTAGGGCTTAACATCCCTAACAAACTTTCATTGCTTTCACTCAATAGATGGATGCAAATTGGCTCAACCGTATGGACCTTAAGTGGTCAGAATTGCATCCAAAAGCACTTTGCCTCTCCTTATAAATAGTCCAAATTTCACTACATATAGGTTTTTGAATTTTCATTCATGAGTTTCCTTAGTGATTGAGCATCAAAATCCTGCTACTCCCTAGCCTTCCCATAGCTCCTTATGTGAGTTTAAGTGAGCTCTAGCAAACCCATGGTAGTGACTCAATCTAGTCTATGCTAGAGTTCAATTCTTGAAGAAAATTTTTTCCTTATGGTCAGATTGTTGCGGATCTATGGTTCATGTTTTTGATGATAGCAAATAATTCTTATTTCTCTACAATTGCCTTATGAACTAATATTTCAGGTCCACATGATTAGACTGCAACTTGGAACCAGCTTAAGATTGGGTAGAATAGGATTGAGTCAGTTTGTACCTTTTTCATTTCTTGAGTCTATTGTATTTGGTGTGGCACCTGATGTTTTATAACTTGGTAGAAATTCTCTTTTCCCTTTATGATTTCTATTTTTGGTAACATTGGCCAGGATGATAGTAATATCGTCCTAGACGATCGGTCTAAAATCAGAAACCCTAATTAGGTCATCCTCATTAAGGCAGCCGTCATAAGCACTTAAACAGATCGGCTTGAACGATACCTGTATCAGCCAGGATGATATTCTCAATTCAAAAAGAAATCAGCCGCCATAAGCAGTTTAGGTATTCTTTATTTTAGGCAATCGGCCAGGACGATATTACCATCGTCTAGGACGATCTAACTCAATTATGCCTAAATTGATCTTGTTATATTTGGAAATCATTAATGGCTGATTGATACGATCCAATCGGCCGGGACGATAATTGGATCGGTTGGGCCGATGTCCTGTACGATTGACATCGGCCAGCACCAAAACAGGGCGATGATCAGGAAGATCGAAATCGGTTTTAAACTAATCATCCAGGACGAACAAAGTATTGGCCAGAATGATGTAACAAATTTTCTTCTGATCGTCCCAAATCGTCCCAGGCCGTTGAGCTGAATTTGATCTACTCGGCCAGGACGATATACCTATCGTCCTGGATGATAATGTCGGCAACTTGCATTAATGAGCTCATTTTGAGAGCTTCTATTTATGCTTTGGCATAACATTTTTTATAAGTGTCTTTGGCAGTCATTGGAGCTTCGTTCTTGTGGGGGAGACTTGAAGAGAGAGCTTGAAAGGGAGAGAGGAAAGGGTGGAGTTTGAGAGGGAGAAGATCCTGTGAGGGGGAGAAACTCAAGGGAGTGTGGTGGGGGATCCACACGGTTGCTCCGGAGAACTCGCACCTTAGTACCATCTGATTCAAGGCTTATCTCGAGGTAAGTTCACCAAAGAAGAAGATCACTTTGGTGTCAAAGGACCCGGCGACTGCGCCGCACCGGGGAAGGTGGAAGTGATTTTGTAAGGGCTTCTCCGCCTAGCTGTGGGGTCTAAAGGAGAGTCACATTTTGTAGTGCAATACTTGGAGGGTGCCTCCAAGGAGTGGATGTAGGTCAAGATTTGACCGAACCACTATAAATTCGGTGTGTTCTTTATTTATTACTTCCGCACTTTTAATTTTCGCATTGTTGGTTTTCTATGTGGTGATATTGGTTTTAGTTTTATCTTTGGTTTTAAAGTTTTCCAATTCACCTCTCTCTTTTAAATTAGCCTTGGGACAGTTCTATAGGGCTTAACATCCCTAGCAAACTTTCAAGTGGTATCAAAGCGGTTTTCATAAAATAAGTTTTTAAAAACTTTTGAATTTCGATCCATGGCTAATATTTCTAATCGTATTTTTGTGGAAGAATATTCAATCACTAGACCACCATTGTTTAAAAATATTACATTTGATTTTTGGAAAATTTGCATGTCTACTTTTTTGCAATCAATTGATTTTCGCATGTGGCATATGATTTTAACTGGTTATTCATCACCATCACGTATTGTTAATATAATTAAAACTGATATTCCATTTAATCAATGGAATAGGGATGAACGAATGGATGCTCAATTAAATGCAAAATCTTTAAATTATTTTTTCTGTGCATTAAATTCTGATGACTTTTTGTTAATTTCCACGTGCACTACTAGTAAGGAAGTTTGGGATAAATTGCACACCATATACGAAGGCTCTAATGAAATCAAGCAATCAAAGTTGAATATTTTAATGAATGATTTTGAAATGTTTTATATGAAACAATTTTAGAGATTTATACAAGGTTTATTCAAATTACTACATCATTGCATGCCTTAGGAAAATATTTTTCAAATTTTGAAAAAGTTAACAAAATTCTTCGTTGTTTACTTGAAAAATTCGATGCTAAAGTTATTGCTATTTGTGAATCAAAAGATTTGAATGATTATTCTATTAATAATTTGATTGGCTCACTCATTGCCTACGAGAAATGGTTAGGTCAAAGACTTTTGGATGCAGGTGAAACGATCGTTCTAAAAGCCGAAGATACGGAAAGAGGAAGCTTAGTTGGTTACGATAGCAATGAATTGTCAAGTAAATCACAAAGCTCACCAATGCATAAGCAAAAGTGAAAGAAAGGTAAAAGTGGTAAGGATGTCCATATTTCCTCTGAAATTGTTTGCTTTCGAAGTACGAAACCTGGACATATGAAGAATACGTGCCCTAATGTAAGAATTCTTCCTGCAAAAGAAAAGGGCAAGGCAAAGCTAAAGTTTAATTGGGAAAATAATGAAAAACACAAAATCTCATGGGCAGACATGGTGTCTGAAGAATCAGACCATGAAAGAGATAATGGTTAAAAAGCGCTATTTGTGTTTTTCTTTCTATTTGTTGGTTTTTGTTTTTCTTTTGTTTTCTTTTTCTTTTTACTTATTCCTTTTTTATTATTCGTATTTTTCTTTGATCCAACATACACACTCACTGTTCTAAAAATGAAAAATCTACTTCCTATTTTTTTTTAAATCTTTGGTAAATTTTGTTTGACTTCTCTAAATAATCAAAGGAAGGAAACTCATTATTTTATTTTCTCAATCTCTATTTCCTAAAAGAGGTTATCCTACTTTTGATTTAAAATCTATTTCATCTTTTTAAATTAGTTTTTGAAACAAAATTTTTTTTCTCCCTACGTTTTATTTATCTCATAGGAATCTTTTGCAAGTTGTTGAATCTAACTCATAAATTTTTAATCAAGAAATTCGCTTTGTCACTAAGATGGGTTTTCCTTTATTTTTAAGATTTAAGAAAGGAAGTATTTTCAAAAAAAATATTGGCCAATGATGCCAAAAATAAAAGATGCGCAAAGCGCCAAATTGAAAAATATAGAATACACAAAGTGTATCAAAAGATGCGTAGTGCGCCAACCAATTGTCAAGAGGCATACAATGAGCCCACAAAAAGTTAATGATTACCATTCTTATACTTCTTAAAAAGCTTAAGAAAACTTTTGATACTTTCGATACTTGACTTTGAAAATTTTGATTCTTGATTCAACAATTCGTGCATTGATCTTCTATTAGATATATTTTATGGAAGGAGTTTTTGAAAAATGATTGTTTCTTTCTCTAATTTATTTTATAATTTAAATATTGAATTAAAAAGTTTTTGAGCCTTTTTAAAGAACTTGAGTTTGGATTATCGGATTTTGAATTTCTAACCTTTACTGGGATATGCATTGTCAATTCAATTCTACTAAAGTTTTTGATTAAAACTAAGAGGTAACTTTCTCATTTTAAGAATATTTTTTTTCTTTCATTTTGTTTTCTGTGCATTCTCTCTTTTTGATAATGTCAAAGGGGGAGAACGTATTGTTGAATTTTTTGTATCCTTTGTTTTCTTTTCAAAAATTTTAAAATAATAAAAATTGAATTTTTGTATCCTTTGTTTTCTTTTTAAAAATTTTAAAACAACAAAAATATTTTTTATCTCCCCTATTTTTAAAGTGTTATTCAAGTGAGGGGGAGATTAGGAGAAAATAATCCTTTTTGAAAATTCAAATTGTTTGCCATAATAAAAAATGGGGAGATTGTTGCGGATCTATGGTTCATGTTTTTGATGATATCAAACAATTTTTATTTCTCTATAATTACCTTATGAACTAACATTTCAGGTCCACATGATCAGACTGCAACTTGGAACCAGCTTAAGATTGGGTAGACTAGGATTAAGTCAATTTGTACCTTTTTCCTTTCTTGAGTCTATTGTATTTGGTGTGGCACCTGATGTTTTGTAACTTGGTAGAAATTCTCTTTACCCTTTATGATTTCTATTTTTGGTAACATCGGCCATGATGATAGTAATATCGTCCTGGACGATCGGTCTAAAATCAGAAACCCTAATTAAGGCATCCTCATTAAGGCAGCCGTCATAAGCACTTAAACAGATTGGCCTGGACGATACATGTATCGGCCAGGATGATATTCTCAATTCAGAAAGAAATCAGCCACCATAAGCAGTTTAGGTTTTCTTTATTTTAGGCAATCGGCTAGGACGATATTACTATCATCCAGGATGATCTAACTCAATTATACCTAAATTAATCTGGTTATATTTGGAAATCATTAATGGCTGATTGATACGATCCAATCGGCCGGGACAATAATTAGATCGGCTGGGCCGATGTCCTGTACGATTGAAATCGGCCAGCACCAGAACAGGGCGATGATCAGGATGATAGAAATCAGTTTTAAACTAATCGGCTAGGATGATCGAAGTATCGGCCAGAACGATGTAACCAATTTTCTTCTGATCGTCCCAAATCGTCTCAGGCCGTTGAGCTGAATTTGATCTAATCGGCCAGGACGATATATATATCGTCCTGGACGATAATGTCGACAACTTGCATTAATTAGCTCATTTTGAGAGCTTCTATTTATGCTTTAGCATAACACTTTTTGTAAGTTTCTTTGGCAGCCATTGGAGCTTCGTTCTTGTGGGGGAGACTTGAAGAGAGAGCTTGAAAGGGAGAGAGGAAAGGGTGGAGTTTGAGAGGGAGAAGATCCTGTGAGGGGGAGAAACTCAAGGGAGTGTGGTGGGGGATCCACACGGTTGCTCCGGCGAACTCGCACCTTAGTACCATCGGATTCAAGGCTTGTCTCGAGGTAAGTTCACCAAAGAAGAAGATCTCTTTGGTGTCAAAGGACCTGGCGACTCCGCCACACTGGGGAAGGTGGAAGTGATTTTGTAAGGGCTTCTCCGCCTAGCTGTGGGGGCTAAAGGAGAGTCACGTTTTGTAGTGCAATACTTGGAGGGTGCCTCCAAGGAGTGGACGTAGGTCAAGGTTTGACCTAACCACTATAAATCCGGTGTGTTCTTTCTTTATTACTTCCGCACTTTTAATTTCCGCATCGTTGGTTTTCTATGTGGTGATATTGGTTTTAGTTTTATCTTTGGTTTTAAAGTTTTCCAATTCACCTCTCTCTTTTAAATTAGCCTTGGGCCAGTTCTATAGGGCTTAACATCCCTAACGAACTTTCACAGATGAATTCAATCCAACAAAAAACCCCCTCAATTGAGCTTTGTCTTGCGGTATGACTTAAACTCTTTGATGATTCATTAATGGTTTGGGACATTATGAGGAAAGCATTTAATCCATGATGAAACATCCATTAGATTATTCATTTTCCTTATAAAGTTACTACTAGATCAATTTGATAGGGCTCAACTAAGTTAAATGTATTTATCAAGCTTAAATGCATAGACTATCTTAGTTGCTTGTGGGAGGTTAAAGACAAAATTATAATCACTCATATCTTTCCATGAAAATAAAAAAAAAATTCCATGAAAATCATAAAAATATAAGCTTAGTTGTATTACACTTTAAATAAGCATAAAATAATATAAAAAATAAAAATTTATTTAAAATACTAACTCTAAACCTAAAGTGAAACTTGAGTCAAATTTAAAATATAAGGCTTAATGAAATTTGAAATTTAATACTTTTCAATAAATGTTAAATTATTTTTAATAATTGCAAAGCCTCATAAGTTGAGCATTAAGTCAATAATGACATATGGATCAATTATTATGAAGTTTGAAAGTCATCCGAAATCTTAATTACTAAATCCAAAATCACATATATATATAAAGAAACTTATAAATAAACTAAATATATAAAATTCATAAATAAATCATAAAACTTTTTATGTAAATATAGAAAAAATCAAATTTATTTTATGTAACACTAAAAATATTATAAAATTTAAAATTGAATTAGAATTTAAATTGCAAAGACAAAACTAACCTTTGGTCAAACCTATAAATAAAAAATAAAAAAATAAATATGATAAATAAAAACTTTAAAATTAATTAAGAATAGAAGGAATATATATATATATATATATATATATATATATATATATATATATATATATATATATATATATATATATATATATATATATATATATATATATATTAAAAAAAATATTCATTTTTCAATAATAATTAAAATGTAGAAATAATAAATTGAAATCATAAGTATTAATATAAATAAAATTTAATTTAAATGAATTAAAAAATAAATTTAAATCATGTTTAAACATTAATATTTATAAAATCTATAGAGAAGCATAAAAATTGTTGCTTTATGAGATTGTTTTATCCTTTATTAGGATGGAACAATTACATCCTTCTAAGGGTTAGGAATGCTGATTAATGAATTTATTATATTAAAATAAAATAATAAAATTCAATAATTATATTATAAAGCATATAATAAAATTTATAATTCATTTATATTTAAAATTTGAATAAAATCCCTATGTATAACAAATTTAAATTCTAGAAAATTTAACTCTAAACCTAAATAAGAGACATCCAAGTCACACAACCTAGTTCACACTTAGAATTATTTGACAAGAAAATTAACTCTAGCTTTATTTTAGGAGGGATATTTTATTCCATGCGATTTACTTTTTGCACTTATGGTTGTTGTGTTTGATGACTGATGATTGGTGTTTGTGGTGGATGTGTGATTATAGGACTATTTGTGCTGCTTATTGCCAGTCCAACTTTCATTTTTGTGCAAGTTTATTATAACGGGGTAATAAATTTATTTATTTGATTGCTTTATAATTTTTTTAGCTTCTTGACCTCCTAATTAAATAAAAAACATGACCAAGCTTATGTTGCTCAAAGTATGAGCAATTGTTTCTAGTGTGATATGTGATGTGTTTTGTTTGTGTGTGTGTGTGTGTGTTTGTGTGTGTGTATAAACAACTTTTTACACTAACCTTACATGTGTGTAGAGTCTTTTCCTTATAAATTTAATTTGTAAAATTTGTATATAAATTATGAATAAATTATGAAAGTAAGAACTGAGGGTGTATATCTCAAATAGAAGGAACCAAAAGAATGAATTTTCTTTTAAAGATGAAGTCTTTTGGTAGCCTTTAGGAGAATGGTAGTAGCTTGAAAAGACTGAAGACATAAATAAAAAAATAAAGAAAATTATTTTATATATGACTTGAGCCAATTTTTGTGTAGAAATTTGAGCTTGCGTTGGCGAAGCTTGGCTTACCAATTTATTTCTTGTAGATCTTGAGTTATAAATTTAAATGGTACTAGCCACATGAACATTTTTTATTAAACTTTGATGTGATTTTTTTATTGTTATGAATGATTAATTGTGTTATAGAAGTCCTTTTTTTTAAATTTCTTCACTTACACGTGTTTTTGCCTATATTCACTTTAAGTTACTAATATCTATGGAATTTATACTTTAAAATACCAACAGTTTTCCTTTTTCATGAGCATGTTTGTAGCCAAAAAATCTAAGCTTTAGTCAACTCATTTAAAAAATAGGTAGGGTTCATGTTCTAATATACGACATGTTTGAAAAATTGGGTAAGGTCTAGGTCAACCTGCTAACCCAAATTTGACCTAAATTTTGCCTGTCTCCCTCCCCAACCCCATCATGAACTCACTTGTCACAATTGTATATTGCACTGCCCCAAACTGGTGTATCCCCAACGCTTGCACCCATACGTGCAATGCTCACATATGCACCCATAGCAATGATTATGGACTATTGCACCCTCACCCGCACTCGTGTCATGCGATCCAACTCTTACTATAACGCGCCTGCACGTAGTCATGGGCCACCCTGGCTCGCTCTCAATTTGCAGTCACTCACCCATAGAGCTCACCTTAGACTTACACACCCATACTTAGTCATCCTTATACAACCCTGCACATAATTTATTTTAGACGCTCATGTGCAACATTCCCATACATGCTAGATATGTGTGAAAGTTTGTATAAGCTGTTAGACCTAAAGTAAATATCTCAAGGCTAACCAAGAGGGGGTGAATTAATAATTAAAAAATCTCTTATTAAATTTTATAGAAAACCATTCTTACAATTTTTGCACAATAAAAATTTTTCTAAATAAAAAACTTTTCAACCATAAATAAAAAAGTGTAGAAAAATAAAATTGCTATAAAATAAAAAACACAAAAATTTAAAGGGGTTTGGTCCAACTAGAACTACATCCACTCCCTAAAGACTCTTTCTTCAGTTATTGCACTATTAAAAAGGTGACTCTCCTTTTGATCCCACAGCAAGGTGGAGAATCCTTTATGATTACCCTCTCTTTCCCCAATTTTTGGTGCGATAGAGTACCATCATCCTTTGACACCCTCCAAGTGTCAGCAGAGTATTTTCGTCCTTTCACGCTCTCTAAATATTGGCAGAGTGCGGTCATCCTTTCACACTTTTTAACTGTCAATAGAGTAATGTCATACTTTCACACTCTATAAGTGTTAGCAAAGAATCATCATCCTTTCGTACCCTTCTGGTATCGGTAGAGAACTGTCATCCTCTCACACCCTCCTGATGTCAATAGAGAATTAGATCTTCTTCAAAGATACTCTCTTAAGAGTCTTCAAAGAAGTAAGGAGGAGATTTTCCATACTTACAAAGAGATTCTCACCTTTGAGCAACGTTGTGAACCCTTCATACTCTCCACTTGTAAGAACTCTCTCTCAACACTCTCCCAAATCACTCTCACACTTGCTCTTAAAAAAAAATAAAGAAGGAATTGTCCACAGTCACTTTTTAAGACTATATATATGAAATTTACAAAAAACTATCTATAAAAGTAAAATTTTTAATTTGACCGTCCAAGATCGTACAATACGATCGACGATCATACGTACGAACAATTCAAAATTTGCTCATACAATCCAATATGAATTGATTTTCTACTCTGATTGACCTGTATACAAACTAACATCGTTCATTATGATCAGTTCAAAATTGACCAAATTTGTCTGGTATGATTTAGTACAAAATTACTTCACACTCTGAATAACATAATGTATGAAATCCATATCGTACATTACGATCTATTTTAATCAAACCATGTTTCCA
The DNA here is from genome assembly GCA_016618105.1 of Dendrobium huoshanense. Taxonomy (NCBI): domain Eukaryota; kingdom Viridiplantae; phylum Streptophyta; class Magnoliopsida; order Asparagales; family Orchidaceae; genus Dendrobium; species Dendrobium huoshanense. The sequence goes on from CM028360.1 coordinate 41,918,628, forward strand.
TTGGTATAAAAATGGACTCAACCATTTCATACTTTGGAATTTATCTGTACAATCCTATGATCGTATAGTATAAACAATGCAAAAAATTTATCTGTTCGTATGGATGAAAAAATACACAATCATTTTGCACTCTGGACGTCATCTGTAAGAACCTAAGATCGTACAATACAAAAAGTTTAGAAATAATTAGAAGTTTGTCAGGACAAACTTGTATGTATCTATTTCATACTCTCGAAGTCATCTATACGAAGGTAACTTCACTGAGAAAATGTTCCTAGCATGGTTCGATTAACTACTTTCTAGAGAAACACTCAACCAAAATCATCCCGTATGATCCAAAATTGTATAGTACAATTAGTTTTAAAAATTTATAAATTTTTACACTCCCCTAGTGTGCACGGTTACCCAATTACAATCACACTCTCTCGAACTTAAGAAAATTATAAAAAGTACAGACTTAAAAAATATTAATCCCTAATTATCTAATCTAATTTGAAGTCTTTAATAGTCTGGAGTATTAATACCCTAAAACATTAGTAAACAAAAACAACAATAGCAATATTTCTAATATATGTTAGAAGAAATAAGAGTCAATATAATAATATTTTGGAATCATTAAAAATACACATGATATGAAAACATAGTATTGAATACTAAGTTGCAACAATCTCCCCCTTTTTAAGATGGAAAAATAATAATTATTTTAGTTAACATTCAAAATAATTTTTCTCCTTAACTCCCCCTAGATAAATGACCAACTAAATAACAAGAGGTTCTTATGAAGATAAAAAATAACAAACCTAAAAATAAAAAAAGACACCAAATCAAAAATAACTCAAACGGAAATACGAACGCAAACAAAAACACGAACACAAATGAACATTCAAACATTCAAAAGATTCACACATGCACTCAAAACATACACATACATGCACACACATTCACAATACCCGCACAATAGACATTATACACATACATCAATCATCAAACAATAATCTGACTCCCTCTTTTGACAATAATAAAAAGGAAAGTACATCTTTAAATAAATGTTTTCTATAGATAAATCAAAAGAGTTGAAGAAAAAAGGAATTTTAAACTAATTGCAAATATAATATTAATTTTATTATACAAAAAAGAATATATTCAAAATTTTAAATCAAAGAATAACTAAGATAAGAAAAATCAATCAGAGTAATTATTCATTCTAAAAAAAATAAATTAAAATTATTATTGCAAAAAATTACAAAATGAAGATTAGTTAATTTAGAATTCAATATTATATATGATTGTTAATTAGATGGATATGGATTAGAGATTGAGTGATAGTGAAAAGAACACAATGAAAATTTTTAATTGGTAATATTATGCATCTTTCCAAGTATTTGTGCCACACTTTATACATATTTCTATTTGGGTTAATTTTGTACCTCTTTTCACTTTGCAAACCATTATGTATCTTTTATAATTTTGCACACATTGTGCATTTCCTTTTTTTTTTTTTTACTTTTTGAGTCTTTCCAATATCAATAATTTAAATTCAAATTTCACTAATAACAAAAATAAACTAATTGAAAAAGAAATAAAAAATAATAAGATATCAATCTTGTAATAATTATAGCTTAGATATGTTAATCTTAAAAAAAACGTGAAATTGATCTCTTTATCTAAATCTACTTATAATTTTTATTTAAATTTTTTGAAAGATTAGATTTTGTAAGGAAATTAATTTGTAGAGAAAAGTAATTGATAACCATTTCAACGATCAATTTCAAAAGATTTTTCTCATTAAAGACACAAATATTTCAAGAATTAACAATTAAAACATGTCAACAAAACCCAACATATTTCATTGATATAAAGGATCACTTTCAACCATTTCAATGATACCACTCATAACAACAATCAATAAACATCATTACATAGATACAAAATAACTTATAAAACCACTACACTCATAGAAATAACATTAGAACAACAAGCACAAAAACACAGAAGCAAGAATAATAACAAAGTACATCTAGAAATTAGAGGGGCCTTGATCTAGAAGAGGAGGCTGGTTGAATATTAAAAAGTAATTATTTATCATAGCTACATTCATGTTGATAGTGTCAAATTGACCACATATCCAACCGTACCCATGTATTCCTAATATCTCGCATCCTGCTAATTTAAGTGATTCTCAATTTAATTAAAGCATTGATCAAAATAAGCCACCATTCTATCAAAGCGCAGGACCATTTCTTCATAAAAATTTTGATCAGGTCTAGGTTTAGGAGCTAGAGCAGGAGCTCCCCTTCTTCCTTAGAATCATCACTCTCTGAACTATGATCTCACCCAAAAAGTGCCAAAAAAATGGCATCAGTGAAGTAGATAGAAAGTTCTAAGAGAGGATTAGGATGGATCATATTATACTTCTTTTTTAGGATATAGGCAATTAAATGTCTTAAAGCCACATTATTTTTCCTCTTGTGATGTTAAAGTCCAATTTCAAAAAGATTATAAATGTAGTCCATGATAAGTTGGGCTTTATTAAAGGGTTTTTCAGTCATAATTAGATAGGTGACTGTGGACAAAAGTAGACTCATATTTATGCGATCACTAGCTTCAGGGTTAATTAATGTTCTCAAAACATTCTGGATGATCCGGGCATTTTGATGTAGAGTCTAAACCCTAGACAAATGACACGCTTGGGATACACCTTTAAGAGTTTTATTAATTTCAGTCCAATCAAAATTAGCTCTTGAGGTCAAAGTGAGGGCTCGAATCCCTTGTTTCCTAAATGAAGAAAATTGCCTAAATCTTCCTTGGTAATTTATATTCATTATTTTTGAATATAAGAAGTAACCTAGAGTGGTCCTCATTGACTCTCATATTGGCCATTAAGTATTAAAAGGTTTCTTTGTGGTATGCATATATGAGAGTAAGAATGAAAGAAAGTTGAGTCGACAGAAATAAGGGCATAATAAAAAACTGAAGATCACCCTGGATGAGAAGTCTATAAGGGGTGATTTTGGCAACAGAATACCTAAAGTGGGCATCCTCATTCACCTTTGATTGGAAGTTATCATCCCCACTTCTTCTAGAAGAAGAACCCTAATAAAGACATGGACCTTTGCTATAACTTGCCATTTCTAAAATGAGGGCTCTAGATGGCTTTGAAATCGATATGAAAATGAATGAAAATGATTTCAAAGACCCTTCTATTTAAAAAAAATGACCTATCATACCGTATGAAACATGAATCATATGCACGATTTTAAAATCGAACGGGAAAAAGTATTTTTGTACGTATGAACAAAAATGGCTAAAAATGAAATGGCTTTTTATAAAACATCATTTCTGATGCATCCTTTCATAAATGCCTTTTGACCATATAATCATATAGATGAACAGGTGTTTGTCTAGGACAATCAAAAAATTAAAGTCCATTTTAAAGACAATTAGGTTCATCCACCATAGAAACTAACAACTAGATTGTACAGATAAAATATGATTTCGTATGTACGATTAGTAATAATTAACTGAGTCCAACTGGTAAACAATCTCCACACATACAGCAAAAACTATACAAATCGTATAGTACGATGATATCAATATATAGTATGAACGCTATAAAAGACTAAGTTTTGCATGCTCAACTCTGAAACCTACCATGCATATACTATAGAATTCATTCGGGCAAAAACAATTTATACAGTACAAACATAACACTTACAAAACAAGACATGATAATCAGAAATCTTCTCAAAACTAATCATTTTTCATGAAGTGACATGCTTCACAAAAAAAATAAAAACAAAAATTAAAAATACAAAACTAAACACATAAAAATAAACAAAACATAAACTAAATAGACGCATATATATACAACACATCAAGTTTACATAATTTTCAATTTAGGTATTAAGATCAATTACACCTAACTTAATTCTTAAGGTGCCAAAAGTATCAAAGGACAATGGTTTTATGAAAATATCTACATGTTGTTTTCTATAGTAAAGTGATTCAATTCAATCTCTCCCTTAGCTAGATGATATCTAATGAAGTGATGCCTTATGTCTATATACTTAGTTCTAGATTGTTGAATAGGATTCTTTGAAATGCATATGACACTAGTATTATCATAAAAAAAATAGAACTGTGCCAATTGAAAATCCTAAATTAATCATTTATTATTTCAACTAAAGAACTTGTGCTACACATTTACCTAAGGCAATATATTCTGCTTCGATAGTAGATAGGGCTAATGAATTATATTTCCTATTAGATAAAAAAACTAAAGAGCTTCTTATGAGTTGATAAGTTCCAGATGTACTTTTTCGATCAATCCTACAACCTATAAAATATGAATTAGAATATTCAACAATTTCAAATAAAGAGCTGTACTTAGGATATCAAATTCCTAAGTTTTGAGTTCTCAAAATATATCTCAGAATTCTTTTTACAGTTATCAAATGTGATTCTTTTAGATCAGATTGAAATCTAACACATAAATAAAAAAATTAATATTATACTAGATCTGCTAGTAGAGAAGTAAAGCAATGATCCATTTATTCCTCTAAATTTCTTTTATTCAACAGATTTTCTCTTAGGGTCCTTATCCAACTACACTAAGGAACTCATATATTTAGTTACTAGTTTAGCATTATCCATTTCATATTTCTTGAGGATATCTTCAATATACTTCGACTGACTAAGAAAAGTTCCCTCCTCATTTCGCTTTATGCTAAAACTAAGAAAATAACAAAGATCTCCCATTAAACTCATTTCAAATTCACTACTAAGTATTTTGTAAAAATTATCACAAAGATTTTTATTTGTTGATCTAAGCAAGGCGTCATCAACATATATTTGAACAATGAGTATATCATCTTCTATTTTCTTCAAAAAGAGAGTAGTGTCCACACTTCATTTCATAAAAGAATTCTCTAATAATAAAATGCTTAACCTCTCATACCAAGTCCGAGGTGCTTGTTTCAGACCATATAATGCCATTTTTAATTTAAAAACATAATTAGAAAATTTAGAATTTTCAAAACCTGGAGGTTGCTCAACATAAACATGCTCTTATACCACCACATTCAAAAAAGCACTCTTGTTATCCATTTGATACAATTTAAAACCTTTAAAATAAGTAAAGGCTAACAAAACTCTTATTGCTTCAAGTCTTACAATAGGGGCAAAAGTCTCTTCAAAATCAATCCTTTTTATTTGATTATAACCATTAGCCACCAATTTTTCCTTCTTTCTAATCACAACTCCTGAATCATTCATTTTATTTTTGTATACACACTTAGCTCTTACAACACTTTAATCCTTTGGCCTTTCAATTAATTCATAAACATCATTTCTTATAAATTGATTCAATACTTCTTGCATGGCCAAAATTTAAAATTTATCTGAAAGTGCTTGATTTATATTTATGGGTTAAATCATTAATATAAAGGCAGAATGATTCACCTCTTAGCTAAGTTCATACCTAGTTCTAACACCCTCACTAGGTTCACCTAAAATCATTTCCTTAGGGTGATTCTTAGAAAATTTCCATTCTCCAAAAAAATGGTTTTCTTTTTCCCCAATATTCTCTTCTAAATCTATTTTTTTAATTCTTTGGTAGTTATTCTCAAAATGATTCTCTTCCAATATTGGCTCTTTAAAATGCCAGATTCATCAAACACAATATGTGTGTTCTTCTCAACTACCAAAGTTCTCTTGTTAAAAACTCTATAAAAATTTTCAACACTAAAGTATCTAAGAAAAATTCATTTATTAGATTTTGGATCAAAATCTTTCTAAAGAAGTTTTCCCATTATTATGAATAAATACCTTACATCTAAAAACATGCAAATGCGATAAATTTGATATTCTTCTCTTAAGAAGCTCATTGGGTGTCTTATTTAATTTGGATATAATGTTCACTCTATTCAAAATATAACAAGCTATACTGATCGCTTCAGCCCAAAAATATTTTGGAAGTGAATATTCTACCAACATAGCTCTAATGGATTTAATTCATATTTTATTTTTTCTCTCTACTATCCCATTCTATAGAGGGATCCTAGGTGCAAAAAAAATATGATCAATTTCTTTCTCTTTTAAAAAATCTTTAAATTTTTAATTTTTAAATTCACCTCCATAATAACTTTGAATAGATAAAATATCTCTTTATAGTTTTCTCTGAATCTACAATTTATGTAGAAGGCAGGCTGGAAGTTTTGTGGAGCAGGATATTGGGATTATATTTTGATTCTAAGATATAGGCAATGATATGTTCTAGGGCAAGATTTTGTTTCCTTCTATGTTCTAAAACTCGAATAGTAGTTAGATACTCAATGTAGTGAAAGATTAAATCAGTGGAATTAAATTCACGATGGGCCAAAATATAGAAAGTGGTGATCGAAAGAAGTGGAGTGATATGAATGTGATCACCAGTTTTTGAAATAATAGACGTACGAAGGACATGTTGGATTATCCTAACTTCTTTAAGTAAGGTGCTAGACTCTCCAACATGAAAGTGAGCATTGGTGTTTCTTAGAAAGTGGTTGGTCGGAGCCCAGTCATAGTTAGGGTCAGAACACCCTATAGTGGAAAGTTGCAAAAGTTCTTTACAATCCTGATATGCGATTTTGATGGGATGTCGATTCACATAGGACTGGAGAGCAGTGAAGGAGGAATTTATGCGAAGGCTAACAAAAAATTCAAAAAGAAGTTCGGAGTTGAATGGGATAGTGAGAGTGAGAAGGAAGGTCAAGAAAGTGGCCACAAATAAATCAAAGATAGGATAGGAGAGAATTCGAGGGTTGACAGTCCGGGATATAATGATCCCGGCTATTTTGTATCTCATATAAGCATCTTAGTTGCTTGCCTCGGTGAAGCGAGGGTCCAGATTCGCCCTCGAGGAATTTCCAGAAGGGTGGCAAGACCTCTTTCCTCTTGACATGATCAAGAACAACAAAGAAATAGGAAGTACAAGATTGATGGAAGAAGAAAGTGTGAGAAATTTTTTTTTGGAATCCTTCAATTTTAAAGAATCGGCCCGATCGTCCAGGACGATCGCAGAATCATCCAGGGCAATCGGGTGCAATAATTGCATCTGGGATGATTGGTCAAAAAGGCATTAATATCATCCAGGAAGATCAGATATCATCCAGGATGATAAGACAGACGTGAACATCCCGAGGAGATAATCCAGACGGGCATTGAAAAAGTAGATCATTCAGGATGATTAGGTGGATCGTCTAGGATGATGCATAATAATGGATCTTACTAGCCAAATTTAAAATATTTAAATATATTGCCACATGTATCATCTAGGATGAACAGGTGGATCTTTTGGGATGATCACTAATAATTGATCATATCGACCAAATTTAAAGGCTTTAAATTCTTTGCCATGTGTATCATCCAAAATGAACAGGTGGATCGTACAAGATGATTACCAATAATTGAGCAAAGAGTAAGAGCATCGTCCAGGACAAAAAAAGGATCAGCTAGGACAATCATAAATGATTGAAGCAGTAGTCGATCAGCTCGTCCGGGATGATAATGCATTGTCCAGGACAATCAGAAGCATAAATGTCAGAATAGCCAGCATATGGAATATTAAGAATGAATTTAATCAATCGTTTAGGATGATATAAATATCATCCATGATGATATGAAAAATGTTAAAAATCAGAGGATGGATGGGGATGATCAGAGAAGGCCCAAAAATATGAAAATTAAATAAAAAGAAAAAAATAAAATACAAAAAAAGACACAAAGACATAAAAAATAAAGTTTTTTTATCAAAGTATGAATATGATAAATTTTCTATGTGATTGAATTAAAAATTTATAAGAATCAATGAGTTCACATCATTGAAATCAAAAAAATAGTAAAATAACCAATCCTGTTATCCCTAGCTCGAACTTCTCCCAAGACAAACCATCATTTCAAAATAAAGATCTAAATCTGAAAAAGAGATCCATTCAAAACTTAGTTTTAGAAAAATATTTTATAGAATAATATATCAAAGTAATTAGTTATGATCATGAATTCCAAAATCAAGCCTTTGAAAAATATCAAGTGACACATCAATTCTTCTAGGATTTAAAAGTTTTGAAAGAGAAGAAGCTTGCTTTTGGTGGGCTCATTTTATACCTCTTGTCAATTTGATTGGAACTCTTTACGTATCTTTTATTTATTTTTTTGATACACTTTGTATATATATTTTTTTCAATTTGGCATCATTATGCATCTTTGATTTTGGCATCATTGACCACTTTTTTTCATTTATTTGACCATTTTTTCAAAATTCTTAAATATTCTCAGTTGTGATTATATCTTCCAGATATGAGAGAAGAAAAAACTCACTCTCTAATATAAGGAAGAATGAATCACAAAATAGAATAAAAAATCATATGATAAATGCAATGGCAAGATTACGAAAATTTTGAAGGTAAAATAAAGACTTAGAACATTATATATATAAGATAGATTACTGTAGCAAGATTGAAAAGATCTTAATTACAAAGTTCAGTTGTTGATTTGAGATATACTTTTGTTTAGAAAAGAGAATTACACCACTAAAAGAAGTTAGAGAAAAGGAAATGATCAACGGTGTTTCCCTCTTTAACTGATTTAGAGATGTCAAATATTGACTACAAATTTTCAAAAACAAAAACAAGGCATAAGATATTAATTCAATATTAATTAAAAGAAAAAAGAAAAAAAATTAAAATATATGAAAAAGTAAAACAATAGAAGTGTAAAATAAACAAGAAAAAAACTGCAAAAATAAAACAACATATGTAAAAAAAATAAATAATAGATAACAAATCAGAAATCAAGAATCAAGTTAATACATTTATGTCATTCACACCAATTTGGTCCTTAAAGTGCTGAAAGTATCGAAGGCCAGTGGTTTAGTAAAGATGTCAGCCAGTTGATTCTTAGTTGCCACATGGTGTAACTCAATGTCTCTCTTGGTCACATAATCTCTAATAAAGTGATGCCTCCTGTCAATGTGCTTACTCCTTAAATGTTGGATAATATTCTTAGAAATACAGATTGCATTAGTGTTGTCATAGATAAATGAAATTGTGCCTACAGGTAATCTTAAATCCAAAATTTGCTGCTACAACCAAAGGACTTGGGCCACTCAACTTCCTAATGTAATGTACTCAACTTCAGTAGTGAAAAGTACAACAGAGTTTTGCTTTCTACTAGACCAGGAGATTAAAAACTTTCTTATAAATTGGTAAGTTCTAGAAGTGCTATTTCTATTCACCATACATCTTGCAAAATTAGTATGAGGATATCCAATAATCTAAAAAGAAGTGTTGTGCCTATGATACAAGATTCCTAAGTTTTGGGTTCCTAAGAGATATCTAAGAATTCTCTTAATTATAGTCAGGTGGGATTCATTAGGATCAGCTTGAAATTTAGCACAAAGAGAAACACTAAACATTATATCAAGTCGGCTAGCAGTAAGGTAAAGTAAAGATCCAATTATCTCTCTGTACTTCTTTTGATTAACTAATATTCCATTTAGGTCCTTATCCAACTAAACTATAATAGCTCGTTTCTTTGATTTCCTTTTGGGATTGTTCGGGACGATGTTGAGATCATCTAGAATGATCAGAAACAACTGATTTTTGAGTGCATCGTCCGGGCCGATTTTGGATCGTCCTGGGACGATCAGTTCATGGCACAAGTCAGTGAGCAAGGTTTTTATCGTCCAAGGAAAATTGATCATCGTCCTGAGAAATCGTCCTGGACGATTGAAATTTGTTCATATTGTCCTGGACGATGTGGCGATCGGCCGGGCCGATCAGGTCGGTTTTATAAGAAAATCTACTCGTTTTGAGGAAAGAGAAAATCTTTTTTATAAAACAAAATATCTGAGGAGAGAGAAGGAGAAGGAAAGAAAAGGAAAAGCTTGGTTTCGGAGACCGCGGAGCGCTTTTCATATGTTGCCGCTGTTGAGTAAAGTGTTTATCTCGCGGTAAGGACTCCGAATCCTATTTATATTTTTGAAGATGTTGAGTTTTGGACATTTTGTGCACAGTTTTGTGTTTACGTTACCAATAAACGCGCCGCATTTTGTATTAACGAATCTTTCACCGCACAACTTTTGATATGTTATTGATATGATTATTCTACACGTTTTGAATATTTTTTGTAATGATTCTACCGGTTATTTTGGGATATGTGCGATTTTGATCGAATAGATAAAAATCAGGATGTTGATTGTTGTTGCTTCGGTATAATAGAAATCTTATATTATTGTCGTGCACGTTCTGTATTAATTTGATAATTTGTGATTTTTAGGAATTTCTGTGTAAATTCCGTATACTGCCGTTATGCCGCTGGATTTTCGTACGATTTCCAATTTTTTGAAATTGATGATTTGAACTGTATGCATACGAATATGAATATATAATTATTGATACTGAAAGACAAGTGAAGTCTGGTTGAACTGTTGGCTGGAGATTGATTGACCTGTACATGATGGTGGGCCGACGGGCTTTCCTTTAAACTATTGATCATTGATATATTGATTGGGAGGCATAAGGAGATTCTTATGCCGACGGGCTCAGAGTGACGACTCTTATTGAACCAACATATGGATTTCTACAACAGCACTATTGATTATTGAATAGCCAGTGATTGAACTTGTTCAGTAAGACTATTGTATTGAAATGCATGTGTTCGGCATTGACTCGTGTTGGATTTATTGCTTATTTGATTTGGATTTACTGACGGATTTGCGGACTTACTGCTATCGTACGATTTCATTGATACCTTCATTCTGTCACTGTGCATTGCTACTGTTATAGAGTACAAACATTGATATTATTGCTGCTGCATTGTATTGAATTACTGCATTTGATTCATTGCTAGTATAGATGGGACTGTATTGTTTTGATTGATTTGATTTGATACGATTGATTTGACTGATCGCTGATTCTTTCTACTATTTATTGATTCTTCTACCGCTGCATTGATTACTGATTTGATTTCCGCTGCATTGATTCACGATCATGTGTAATTGACTGTTATTGTTTCGACTGATTGACATGCATATTATTTCCAGTATTGTGCTTTGATTACAGTTGTAGGTATTAGGTGACCTGCTGGGCTTTTTGAAGCTCATTATATGTGGTTAATATTTTCAGGTCAGGGCAAGGGAGCAGATGATTGAGGTTGATCAAGATCTCCAGGTTTCTGTTCTTTTTGATTGTAGTGATTCTTTTGTACTCAGGACAGGATAGATTTCAATTCATGTGTTTTTGGTGTAGCTCCTAAGTATTGTATATGATCTTTTGAGAGATTAATAGTATCATTTATTGATGTTTTAAATGTTATAGAATTTTGCTAGACCGTTTGATTTGATTGTTATAGATAGCTCTGGTAAAATGTTGATGGTTTGATTGAAATTCTTTCCAAGTTAGATCTTGGGGCGTTACAAGTTGGTATCAGAGTAGTGTTATTGGAAGAATGAATTGTTACCAGAGTTATAAGTATGGATTGAGAGTTGGGTTGAATTGGTAGCTATAAGTGCATTATTTTGCCTACATAACTGCATGTGTGTATCATGTATTCTGAATTGTGCAGGTGAAAAGATAAATGGATAATCTGGAATCAAGTGTACCAAACGAACAGCACAGTGCAGCTCCAGTATATTCAGAGAGTATGATGCAGTTGGCTACTGTTATAGCACAGGTGATGGGGGATGCACAGAGCAAGATGAGTGGGAGTAAAGAAGAAGAAGTTGATAAGCACTTGTAGATGTTTCATAAGCTGAAGCCTCCATTGTTCAAAGGAGCTGTGGGACTCCAGGCTGCTGAAGATTGGATAATGAGAGTAGAAAAGATCTTTGACAGCATGCAGTGTCCGGGAAATCGAAAGGTACCTTTGGTTGTGTTTCTATTTGAGGGAGAAGCAGAGAGATGGTGGATTGGACAGCAGAGAAAGAAATTCCAGGGAAAGACAAATGCTGAGATCACCTGGGATGAGTTCACTACAGTGTTTCGGATGTGGTTTGTACCTCCGTCAGCTCAACGATAAATGCAGGAAGCTTTTATGAGATTGGAGCAAGGACGCAAGACAGTGATGCAGTACGAGGCTGAGTTTACTGCACTTGTGAGGTATGCTTCTCATTTGATTCCTACTGCTAAAGAAAAATGTTATAGATTCCTGCACGGATTGACTAGAGAGCTGAGACATCCACTAGTACCTTTCCGGATCCATGAGTTTTCTGAGTTGGTGGAGCGGGCCAGACTAATAGAGATTGATTTGGCAACGCCAGTATCGAGATATGACGATACAAGGAGGAGGAGAGATGAAGTCAGACGAGAGGAATCAGGTAGAGAAAGAGATAAAGAGAAGAGAAGCAAGTATGGTGATTCGAGGGGATCTGCATCGGGATCTGCATCAGTAGTGTCTTCTGGTTCCAGCGAGTGCATTCATTGTGGTCGATGACATGCAGGTCGGTGCTACTTATTGACGGGATAGTGCTTTCACTGTGGACAGCAAGGGCATAGAGTAGTGAATTGCCCTCAGAAAGGATTGGGCGGAAGGACTGATTCAGGTACAGGACAGCAGAGGACAATTGGCTCGAGAGCATACAGCGAGAGATCAGGAAACCGGATGACTGATAGGACTGATAGAGCTGGCAGAGATAGTCAGAGGGAGACTGTTGCGCCATGACCTCCTGCACTTCCTCCAGTGGTGCCACGTATCTACAATTTATAGCATTATGAAGATCAACAATGGCCAGAAATTTTTACTGGTAAGACGATTTGATTAATTGATTGATTGACATATGACCATGCATAGTGACATGTGATTGAATGAATTGTGTGATATATATGATTTTCGTCGAGTTTTGATTTTGATTTGAATTTGATTGGATTTGTTTTGTTTCGTTTTGTTCTCGGACCTTTAGGGAAATGTCGGGATGACATTTTTCTAAGGTGGGGAGATTGTAATAGCTCGTTTCTTTGATTTCCTTCTGGGATCGTTCAGGATGATGTTGAGATCGTCAAGAATGATCAGAAACAACTGATTTCTGGGCGGATCGTCCGGGCCAATTTTGGATCATCCTGGGACGATCAGTTCATGGCACAAGTCAGTGAGCAAGGGTTTTTATTGTCCAAGGAAAATTGATCATCATCCTGAGAAATCGTCCTGGACGATTAAAATTTGTTCATATCATCCTAGACGATGTGGCGATCGGCCGGGCCGATCAGGTCAGTTTTATAAGAAAATCTACTCGTTTTGAGGAGAGAGAAAATCTTTTTTATAAAACAAAATATTTGAGGAGAGAGAAGGAGAAGGAAAGCAAAGGAAAAGCTTGGTTTCGGAGACCGCGGAGCGCTTTTCGTCCGTCGCCGCTGTTGAGTAAAGTGTTTATCTCGCGGTAAGGACTCCGAATCCTATTTCTGTTTTTGAAGATGTTGAGTTTTGGTCGTTTTGTGCACAGTTTTGTATTTTCGTTACCGATAAACGCGCCGCATTTTGTATTGATGAATCTTTCACCGCACAACTTTTGATATGTTATTGATATGATTATTCTACACGTTTTGAGTATTTTCTGTAATGATTCTACCGGTTATTTTGGGATATGTGCGATTTTGATCGAATAGATAAAAATCAGGATGTTGATTGCTGTTGCTTCAGTAGAATAGAAGTCTTATATTGTTGTCATGCACGTTCTGTATTAATTTGATAATTTGTGATTTTTAGGAAATTCTGTGTAAATTCCGTATACTGCCGTTATGCCGCTGGTTTTTCGTACGATTTCCGATTTTTTGAAATTAATGATTTGAACTGTATGCATACGTATATGAATATATGATTATTGACACTGAAAGATAAGTGAAGTCTGGTTGAACTGTTGGCTGGAGATTGATTGACCTGTACAGGATGGTGGGCCGACGGGCTTTCCTTTAAACTATTAATCATTGATATATTGATTGGGAGGCATAAGGAGATTCTTATGCCGACGGGCTCAGAGTGACGACTCTTATTGAACCAACATATGGATTTCTACAACAGCACTATTGATTATTGAATAGCCAGTGATTGAACTTGTTCAGTAAGACTATTGTATTGAAATGCATGTGTTTGGCATTGATTCGTGTTGGATTTATTGCTTATTTGATTTGGATTTACTAACGGATTTGCGGACTTACTGCTATCGTACGATTTCATTGATACCTTCATTCTGTCACTGTGCATTGCTACTGTTATAGAGTACGGACATTGATACTATTGCTGCTGCAATGTATTGAATTGCTGTATTTGATTCATTGCTAGTATAGACGGGACTGTATTGTTTTGATTGATTTGATTTGATACGATTGATTTGACTGATCGCTGATTCTTTCTACTATTTATTGATTCTTCTACCGCTGCATTGATTACTGATTTGATTTCCGCTGCATTGATTCACTGATCATGTGTAATTGACTGTTATTGTTTCGACTGATTGACATGCATATTGTTTCCAGTATTGTGCTTTGATTACAGTTGTAGGTATTAGGTGACCTGCTGGGCTTTTTGAAGCTCATTATATGTGGTTAATATTTTCAGGTCAGGGCAAGGGAGCAGATGATTGAGGTTGATCAAGATCTTCAGGTTTCTGTTCTTTTTGATTGTAGTGATTCTTTTGTACTCAGGACAGGATAGATTTCAGTTCATGTGTTTTTGGTGTAGCTCCTGAGTATTGTATATGATCTTTTGAGAGATGAATAGTATCGTTTATTGATGTTTTAAATGTTATAGAATTTTGCTAGACCGTTTGATTTGATTGTTATAGATAGCTCTGGTAAAATGTTGATGGTTTGATTGAAATTCTTTCCAAGTTAGATCTTGGGGCGTTACATAAACACTGGATGTCATGGGAGTATTAGTTGGCTTGGATTTATCCATTTCATATTTCTTTAAGATGTTCTTTATATACTTTGATTGATTTAAAAAGGTTCCATCATCTAGTTGTCTTATATTAAACCCTAAAAAGTAAGACAACTCTCCCATCATACTCATCTGAAACCCCATACTCATTATTTTAGAAAAATTATCACATAGCCTCTTATCAGAAGATCCAAAAAGTATATCAACGACATAGATCTGAATAATGAGTAATTCATCTCCTACTTTCCTCATAAAAAGGGTGGAGTCTATGCTCCCCTTAATAAACTCTCTCTAGTAAAAATATGCTAAGCCTCTCATACCAAGCTCTGAGTGCCTCCTTTAATCCATATAAGGCCTTTTTTAATTTAAAAATATGATTTAGAAATTAAAAACTCTCAAAACCAGGGGGTTGCTCTACAAACAAATCCTCTTTTATTATCCCATTTAAAAAGACACTCTTAACATTCATTTGAAAAAGCTTAAATCCCTTATAACAGACAAAGGCTAATAGCACTCTAATGGCTTCCAATATAGCTATAGGAGAAAAAGTCTCATCAAAATCAATCCCTTCTATTTGGTTATACCCCTTAGCCACCAATCTTGTCTTTTTCCTAACCACCACACCAGAAACATTCATCGTATTCTTAAAGACCCATTTTGTTCCAACTATACTTTATCACTTTAGTCTTTCTACAAGCTCCCAAACAACATTCTTATCAAATTGGTTTAACTCCTCTTGCATGGCTAAGATCCAAAACTCATCAAACAGGGCTTGGTTTATGTTGGTGGGTTCAGTCATTGAGATAAAGGTAGAGTGGTTCACTTCCTAACAAAGTCTGTGCCTAGTCCTAATACCTTCAGAAGGGTCTCCTAAGATCATTTCTTTAGGATGACTCGAAGAATATCTACAATCTCTAGGCAACGTGTGTATAGGTTCAACCCTTTCCTCCATATCTATATTTTTTTATTCCTTATGTAATCTAACCTACTCCTTCAATGTTTTGGGGCTCTACCCTCTTCTCCAAATTTTCAACTTCAGTGGTATTCTCTCCAACTTTATCTTCCTCCTCAACTCTTGACTTCTTAGGATCAGATTCATGAAACACTACATGAGTAGTCTCCTCCACCATCAATGTCCTCTTATTAAACACCATAAAGAATTTCTCCACACTTAAATATCCTAATAACACTCCATCAAAAGCGTGACTTCCCATTATTATGAATAAAAACCTTACAACTAAAGACATAGAGTTAGGAAAGATTAGGTGTCCTACCCTTAAGGATCTCATAGGGTGTCTTATCTAATTTGACTCTAACATTTACCCTATTCAACACATAACAAGATATGTTTACCGCTTCAGCCCAAAAGTACTTTGGAAGTGAATGCTTAGTAAGCATGGTACTAGCAACTTTCAATAAGATTTTGTTCTTTCTTTTAGCTATCCTGTTTTGCTAAGGGGTCCTAGGAGCGAAGAAGTTGTGACTAATCCCCTTATCCTCACAGAAGTATCCAAATCTCTCATTTTTAAACCCTTCCCCATGACCACTATGGATGGTCAAGATCTCATAACCTAGCTTTCTCTGAATCCAAGTGAAGAAGGACCTAAACTCATCAAAAGACTCATTTTTATGTGACAGAAATCTAATCCAAGTAAACCTCGAGTAATCATCGACAATCATAAAACCATAGACTTTTCCTCCTAAGCTGACAGTGCTAATGGGTCCAAACAAAACTATGTGAAGGACTTCTAAAGGTCTAGAGGTACTAATATCCTTATTGGAGTGAAAAGAGGAATGGACTTGCTTCCATAATTGGCAGACGTCAGAAATATGGTTTTTAGAGAACTTAAGCTTGCAAACACCTCTAACTATGTTTTCATAGGTTACTCTCTTAAGTGTTTTCATACTAGCACGACATAACCTCCTGTTCCACAACCATGAATCATCAACAGAAGTTTTTAAGTAAAATGAAGTAGACTATTCAATATTATTTAAGTCAAGCATATAAATATTATTGATCCACTTTTCCTATAAAATAGTGTTATTATTTAAGCTTATAATGCAAGTATTTGCCAAAAATTTTATGGTGAGGCCTTATCACAAAGTTGACTAATATTGATCAAGTTGTGTTTCAGTCCATCTACAAGCAAAATATTTTCAATCAAAAGGTTTTTGAAGTTTATAATTATACCTGCACCCACTACTTTCCTGCTGGTATTGTCTACAAGAGTAACCTAGCCTCCTGTTTTGGACTCCAGCAAAATAAATTTATTAGCATCTCCAGTCATATGTCTTGAGCATCTACTCTCCAGGTACCACATACTCTCACGAGGCCTTTTATGAGAGTTATCCTACAAAATCATCAATCATCAGATTTAGGAACCCAAATATTTTTAGGTCCCTTCTTATGGAAAGAAGAATGCAATGCATATATGTTATGCTGAGAATCATGCAATTTGGGTCTCCACACCTAATGTGTACTATGGTGAATAGTGCAAGTGTGTGAGATGTGTCATAACGTGCCACATGAAAAACATCTAACACCAAGAAAAAGATTTACTAATCTTCTCAAGTTGTGATGCTTCTTTTTAAAATTATGTGAAGCCTACACTGTTGGTTTATTTTTAAAAGCTTTGAGATTTTCTAATTTTTTAAACTCTTTTTCTAACTCAGCATGAGATGTTTTCAAGGAATCATGTGCATCAGATAATTCAACAAGCTTTTTGTTTAATGCATCAAACTCGTCAAATAATGACATGTGATTGGTATCAATTGTAGAATGATCTTTAATTAAAATTTCATGCTCTTTTTGTAAATTTAAAAACTTTAATTTCAAGCTAGCATATGTTTTCCTAAGTTTCCTATATGATGCATGAATTTGTTCAAAAACTTCAAGTAGTTGCTTGTAGGTTAGTTCACATACCTCTTCTTGGTCACTTTGGCCAAGATGTTAGTCTGCCATCATGCACAAGTTTCTAGTCTCCTCTTCAGCTTCAGTCTCAGAGGTGTTAGATGCAGAATCTTCCCAGAATGCCTTTTGGAACCTCTTATTATCCTTTTTGAACTTGATTTTCTCCTCACCCTTCTCCTTATTAGGATAAGTTTTAAGTGTAGGGCAATCAGCTTTAACATGTACTGGTTTCCTGCATTCAAAATAGATAGTATCATTAGAACTATTTAAATTTTTGCTACCCTTACTTTTATTCCACTTATAATGGTTCTTATGCTTCTTCCTTAGAAAACTTTTGAATTGCCTCGTGATTAAGGCAACATCATCACTTTCAAACCTAGAAGAATCAGTGTCCGTGTTATTGACCTTCAGTGCCACAATTTTATCCTTCTTTTTCTCACGTGCATCAAGATTTTTTTGATTTATCTCTTGCTCATAAGTAATGAGTGATCCAAGTAAGTTACCAATCAAATAAGTATTCAAATCGTTAGGTACATTAATTGCAGTAATCTTAGCATCAAAAGAAGAAGGCAAGCATCTTAAAATTTTACTCACTTTTTCATAGTTAGTGAGTTCTCGTCCTAAGACATACAAAGAGTTAAGAATTTGAGTAAACCTTATATACATTTTAGAAATTTATTCAGAATGTTTCATACATAAAAATTTGTAATCAAGCAATAAAATAATCAATCGAGATTGCTTAACTTTATTTGTTTCTTCATAAGTAATACATAATCTATCCTAAATCTCTTTACCAATAGCACAAGTTGAAACACGCATATAGTCTTCAGATTTTAAAGCACAGAAAAAATAGTTTAAATATTTTGTATTAAGTTGTGCTAAATTCCTATCATCGAAAGTCCATTCAATAAAAGGAAGTTCAGTTTTAATGTCATTAATTTCACGTGAAGGAGATGAATAACCTTCTTTAATAAGCACCCACATGTGATAGTCAATTGATTGTAAAAATGTAGACATACGAGTTTTCCTAAAATAAAAAATAATATTGTCAAACAAAGGTGGTCGGGTAATAGAATAACCTTCCGTAATATTATGATTACCAGAGTTAGCCATGGATCAAAATTTAAATGTTTTCAAAAACTCATTTTTATGAATCCCGCTCTGATACCACTTGAAAGTTCGTTAGGAATGTTAAGCACTTAAGAACTAGCCCAAAGCTAACCAAGAGGGGCAGTGAATTGGTATTTTAAAAAATCTTTCAATAAAAAATAAAAACTCAAACCAAACCAAAATTCACCACAAAGAAATTTAAAGTACAAAAATTAAATACAAAAAAGTAATAGTAAACAACATAGAAATTTATAATGGTTCGGTCAACTCAACCTACGTCCACTCCCTAGAGGTGCCCTCTGGGTATTGCACTAAATTCAGTGACTCTCCTTTTGCTCCCATAGCAAGGTGGGGAAGCTTTTACAAAACCTCCTTTCCACTAACACCGGTGAGGCAGAGAACCCAACTCATTTTGCTTCCTTCTAAAGTAGGTAGAGAACCTTAATTGATTGTTGAAGTGGACCTCTCTCAACCCTCCAAGGATAAGGGACTATGATCGAAGAAGATAACATGGATTAATGCTTGGAGTAACTTTTGTAAAACCCCTCACAAACTCCCCCTCACATGATCCTCTCTCTCTCTCCCTCTCCTCTAGGATCTCTAAGGTTAAGACAGTAGTAAAAGATACCCTTATAGGAGATACAAGAGAACTTATATAGAAGAGCTTCGGAATAGCCTTAAATGTAATAAACTTACATTATTATCCAGGATAATCTGGAGATCGTACTGTACGATCAGTATAATTTTAACTCAATCAGCCAGGATTATCTGCGATGACCAAAAGAAATTTGTTCATATGGTCGAGGATGATAACATATCATCCTATATAATTAGTGTAAATTATTGAATATCATCTAGATAATCCCACTGAAAGGATGTCTGGATGATGGAAAAGTAGCTTAATCGTCTAGGCCGATCTCACGATCATTCTGGACGATTAGTTCAAATCCATGAAAATCATCCAGAGCATCATCCTGAGAAGAAGATGGCCGATATTAATCGTATAAGAATAACTAAGATTTTTTGAACTGATCGTCCTGATCGATCCTGTGATTGTCCAAGATGATACGATCGAGCAATCAAATCTTAATTATCAGATTAATTTAGGTTATTTTTGTGTTGCATCATCCAAGATGATGTCTTGGATGATGTCTAAAAATAAGTAATACATAAATAGATTTGGTGGATGATTCTTTCTGATTTGAGCCTATCGTCATGGCCGATACAAATATCATCTAGGATGATGAGCTTAATGATGGTTGTCTTAACCAGGATGTCCTAATTAGGGTTTTTATTTTTAAGTGATCATCTATGATGATTTGTGGATCATCACGGATGATGTGAGTAAAAATAGAAAACTCTAAATCAGATAAAAAAATTCCCCTAAGTGTGTGTGTGCAAGGTTACTTAGCATCAGGAACCACATCGTTTATAATAGACTCAAGAAAGGAAAAAATTTATAAACTAACTAAGACTTAGTCTACCCAATCTTGAGCTGGTTGGAATTGCACTCGATCTTGTGGACCTGAAATGTTACTAAGCAAGGCAGTCGTAGAAAAAAATAAGAATATTTGCTATAATCAAAATTCTAATCCATAAAATCAAATTTGTAACAGACTTTTCCTACTTTCTTAATTGACATACATCATATAGATGATCCTTAGCAAAGTCTAGTTTTAGTATTCCGCTAACAAGTTATTTTTGGATAATTTTCCTAAGGTTTTTTATACTAGCGTGACAAAGTCTCCTATATCATAACCATGATTCATCAAAAATTGTTTTTAGACAAAAACTATTAGGATATTTAATACAATTCAAATCAAGCATGTACACATTATTTATCCTAATTCCATTTAAAATATCAAATCCTTTTGAGATTATTATGTAGATAGTGGGAAAAAAATTGCACTATAACTATTATCACTTAGCTGACTAATACTCAAAAGATTATGGTTTAAGCCAACTACAAGTAAAATATTCTCAAAATAAAAATTGTTCAAGTTTCCAATCATACCTATGCTAACAACTTTTCTAGGGGTATTATCTTCTAGTGTAATATTGCCTCCATTCCTTCCTTTAGTAATTTGAATTGTGTAGTATTTCTAGTCATATGCTTCGAACATCCGCTGTTCAGATACTACATGCTCTCACAGGGTCTTGTATAAAAGCATTTCTATAAGATAATCAAACATTAGTCTTGGGAACCCAAATAAGTTTGGGTTTTCCTCTTAGAAAAATTATTATAGATGCAAATTTTAATATGCTTTGTTTTATACATCTTTGGTCTCTACACTTGATATGATTTAATATAAATAGTACAAGTGTGAGATATATGGCCAATTATTCCATAAGAAAATATTTAACTCCATTAAAAGGAATTTTTAATCTACATGAGTAAAACTATCTTTTCCTAGGTTTTAAAATTTTTTATTTTTTATCAGGATTGAAAAATTATTTAGGTGTAGGTGGAATCCTATTTTCCTTAAGTGCTTTCAATTGAGCTTTAAAAAATGAGTTTTAACTTTCTAACACAGCATTATCAACTTTTAAATAATGTTCTCTACTATCAAATTCATCTATAAATATTTTAAAATCTTTTTCAAGTTCAGTATGGGATAATTTCAATAGTTCATGCTATTTGTTCAATTCATCGAACTCATCTAATAGTTTTATGTGATTGCTATCAATCTGTACTTGATATTTCCTAAGTATTTCATGCTCTTTTTATAATTTTAGGAAATCTAAGTTTAACTATATATATATATATATATATATATATATATATATATATATATATATATATATATATATATATATATATATATATATATATATATATATATATATATATAAAATAGAATCATTTGTTGCCACCGACATAATTCCTTCTCTCCACTAACATAATCACTTCTAGAGAATATTAGAATAACCCTCAAGATTTAAAAATATCATCATATAAAAAATAACATAATTCCTTCTCTTCGCTAAAAGTATTTCAATCAAATAAACTCATATTCCATTGCATTGCAACAATTAAAGTATTATTTCGAATTTGTCAAAATGCCTTAGTGGTAGGAAATAAAAATCCTACCAAAAAAAAATTATATTTTTTTAAACTTAATTATATTACAAAGTATAATAGCATTCTAAAAATTTTAGTGAACTAAAGTACTTTTTTAGATGTTAAAATAAACTTCTAAAATATAAGAATCTCCTCTTCTCAAAATCACTAAACAACAAATCTCAAATAAATACTCATAATAGTCGTATCGATAACTTATCAAAAGTTACGTGAAATAAAAGTTACCAGAATTAGATAAAACTCTATTTTGTAAAACTAAATTACAAATTCCATGAAAAAAAATCCTAAAAAATTGAATTATTAAAATTAGAGATAGGCATATCGTAACCTACCTCAATCTGAGCAACTTTTATAACTGGGCCGATGACTACAAATGACCCAAAGCGACATAAATTCAAGTTTCTCTCTCCAAAACCCCTCTCTATCATTTGTTGCCACCGACATAATTCCTTCTCTCCACTAACATAATCACTTCTAGAGAATATTAGAATAACCCTCAAGCTTTAAAAATATCATCATATAAAAAATAACATAATTCCTTCTCTTTGCTAAAAGTATTTCAATCAAATAAACTCATATTCCATTGCATTGCAACAATTAAAGTATAATTCAAAATTTGCCAAAATGCCTTAGTGGTAGGCAACAAAAATCCTACTATGAAAAACATTATATTGTTTATAAAATCAACTATATTACCAAGGATCATGTATAATAGCATTCAAAAGCTTTAACTGAAAAAAGTACTTTTTAGATGTTAAAATAAACTTTTAAATTAATAAGAATCTCCTCTTCTTAAAATAACCAAGCAACAAATCTCAAATAAATACTCAAAATAATCAGAACAGTTGTTTCGATAACTTATCAAAAGTTACATGAAATAAAAGTTACCAGAATCAGATAAAACTGTATTTTTGTAAAACTAAATTATAAATACCATCAAAAAAAATTCTAAAAAATTGAATTATTAAAAAAGATATAGGCATATCGTAACCTACCTTAATCAAAGCAACTTTTATAACTGGGTCGATGGCTACAAATGATCCAAAGTGGCACAAATTAGAGTTTCTCTCTCCAAAATCCCTCTCTATCTCCCTCTAATTCAACTACCCAAAGAAATGGAATGTAGTGAAAAGTAGATTTGGATATATTTAAAATTAAAATTTGCTCTAGTGTTGCGATACCCTACGGCGTTCGCCATTGTGCCACCCTACAAGATTCATAGCGCCGCTTACCATGCCGCGTGCTAGAGCGTCAATTAAATGTATTGGTTTTTGAGAGTTCAGTGTCATGGAACAAAAAGTGCAGTGCGGAGGTAGTCCAGGGAAAATTTTAGATTTCTCCAGTATGCATTTAGACCTTTGGAACTCACTGTAGTACTTATACACCCTTTTTCATATACACAAATTATTTCCAAACACATAAAATAGTTACCTCTTTCAAATCTGGTCAGAATAGGTTAAACTGAATACTGAATATAGGTGTACCACTATTATGCTATCAAAATTTCGTAAAAAAATTAGATTTTCTTCTCTTTCATATGGATTGCATTAGTGTATTTAAAAGATTTAGAAGCTAGGAAAAATATTTTAAGTGTATTAGTTAGGTGAAATTAAATCCCTTTGCATATTCAATATAACTTTATTTTGACCTTCTAAAATATAAACATGTTTCTCCTAAATAAATAATAGTCTGCCTATCTTACATATCATAAAGACTTGAACTCATTATTTTGAAGTGGTTGAATGGTTTAGCAGACACTCCTCTCTAGGTAAATTTAAGTCCAGTATTGTGAGCCTCCTATTAAATTCTCTTAAGGTTTGAAGGAGTTAGTCTTACTACACGAATTCCTGCGCGTCATTAGATTAGTTATTAATCGTTACTTTATAATGGCTCAATTTAGAATTAGGCTCTAAGGTAGACAAAAAATTATAAGTCTTCATCCTTTGGGAGTAGAATCCTACTTTTTTCTAAACATAAATGTAAACATAATATTAAAGCCTACTCGTAACGTTAAAGGTGAGACTTTTTTGCCTCAGATGGTTGGGAGCGTGTTCTGCAAGATTCCCTCAACTTTGAAGTATAAGATCTTCTGTGGAATCAAGGTACTCTGTATTGTGTTCTTTTTTTGTTTGTTCTTTTTGCTTCTCCATTTTTGCAGGAAGTTGATGTTCAACGGCTATTTGATGAGCTTCCTTTTTTGGGTGGCGGTTGTTTACTGCCCCGGTTGTGTGTTTTCCATTCATTGTAATATTAGAATCAGGAACCACAGGCTCGTAGGTTTTTTTTTCTTTACTTTTTGATTGTAGCTCGATCGAGCAGTAGGGAGCTAGTGGTTCCTGTTAAGGACCATGTAATCGCTTTTTTGATATTAACACGTAGGCCCCTTTGTGGGTTTTAACTAAAAAAAAAAAAAAAAAAAAAAAAAAATAGAGAACTTTTGAGCTTCTCAGAATCGTAGTGCTCTCACTTTCCTTTCATCCTTGTTGTACATAAATTCATGTGAAATTTTTTTTAGTTGATATTATGCAGAAAAATCTTAGAAAAAAGGAACAAATATCAAACTCTACACCAACATCGCAGCGCCTCAACCAATAATGATGCAACACCATCAATGCCCCATTGCCGCTCTAGAACACCATAACACATTAAGTTCGGGAATTTTACAATATATATCACCACCGTAATGCCAAAACTTCAAGCATCGAACTGTTAACAACAACACCAACGCCATACTTGGAAATGCTATTGTGCTAAACATTTTATCATTTTGTGAATAATTTGATTTCCTAGCAACATAAAAGCCAATTTTCCTATGTGAGCACCGCAACACCCATCTTCGTTTCACACTATTGCATCATGGTGAGAGAGTTAGAGCCATTCACTATGATGCATTATGTTCATTCAACTTAACACCGCGGTAGAGAAAAAATAGTGTTGAAGTGCTAGTTTATTATTCTATCACCACGACGCCAACCTTTTAAGCATCGCAACACCTAAGTTAGTTTTATAATTAATATAAACAGTTTTTTATTAAGTATTGAGAGCTGATCATCTATTTTTTTGTACAAAATAGTGAGTGAGTGAGAGTTTAGTGTGGGAACTAATCGTGCTTAAGGGAAATCAGTTTGAAAAGCATATAATATTTAGAAGTAAATGTAAACTCTTTTTTTGGTGATATTTTCTCCTCTTAAACTATTGTATCTTATTGTGATTCTTGTAATGAAATCTATTCTTTGTAAAATCAATTATATGCCTGGCTAATACATTTATTTTGGGCTTATGATGTGAATTAGGAATGTCTTTTTCTTATGTAGACTCTAGTACATGAAATACCTTATTACTATTTATAATTCATCCTGATTTTGATTTAATTCATGTAATAGCTATGTTTGAATTTAAAATTAAGTGTGATTCCTTGCCTCAATGGAGGAATGATCAAATAATAAGGATGAATGAAATAAAAAACTTTTATACCTAGACACATGATAAATAGCTTTTAGGATCTATAGAGATAAAATCACTATAGTGAGGCAAAAGCCTTACTTAACACCTTTCTAAGATCGATAGAGACCAAATGTGCATGTGCCCTGAATCACAATAAATCATAAAAAAGTTTATCTATAAAAACAATGTAATATTCATTACTATAAGTTCAAAACATATTTTATTTGATTAATTTATCTTTTTTAGCAACTATAGTAGTGTGTAGAACACCATTTCATCATAATTTAGTGGGATAAACTTTAGTGCTTGAAGTAGTCAATATTAAAGGAATTTGTATGATACAAATTTTCTTGTGGGATCGACACTGTTCTCTTTACTTTATTACTTGCTCGACACATGCACTTCCATTGCTAGCATCATGCTTGGGAGTCCGCGAGACACACCCACCAAGAATTCAAAAATATTTATTTACCGCTTTAATTGAGAGTTTTCTTCAGAGCTTTCTTATTATTTAATTAACCATAAGTGCTTATCTTTATGGGAAAAAGAGAATCCTAGCATAAAATAAATCCTATTTTAGATCGCATCAATAGGAGAAAAGTAATTGGGAGCATAGATAATAATTCAAAATCCATTTTTTATTTTCAAATTGATAGTAGAATATCATTTCTATCTTTTGACATATATTCTCTATATTATATTTAATTATAAAAAAGGAAAATTTTATTTGTAATTTAAAATCAATCGTTGAATATCATTTATGTCTTTCAAGATGGTATGTTGTTTACTATATCTTTCAAGATAGTTTAAATTAGTATTTTACGATATTTTTAATTAAACTTAAGTTTAATTATCTTTTTAAAAAATACAAGGTTTAAATTTGAATTAAGATAGGATTGTATCATATTTTATTTTGATTTTATCATTTGTAGCCCAAATTCTATCCATTGGAATGTTTGGCTTGTATTTTGTTAGATTGAAATGAAGAATTGAAAATTGAATCATCATTTTATATACTCTTTTCTATTCTAATCACTCTCTCTCTCTCTCTCTCTCTCTCTCTCTCTCTCTCTCTCTCTCTCTCTCTCTCTCTCTCTCTCTCTCTCTCTCTCTCTCTCTCTCTCTCTCTCTCTCTCTCTCTCTCTCTCCCTTCATTACTGTTCATTTTACCCTAGTCGACATTAAGTAAGCTTATTAAGAAAATAAATGACACAATAAACAAAATAAATAAGCATAGATAACACAACTATTGAATCATGTATGTTTTAAGGGCTACAAATATATAGAATTTGAATAGAAAATCAAAACATTCAATGAAATGTTAGATTAACATAGCAATACTTGGTAGTTCGATCATTTAACAATATCAATGAATTCATAGCTTAATTAACACAATACTATTTTAATTGGTTCACTACAGAAAATTTAGCTATTACCGGTGGCTATTACCGGTGGTCCTTTAGCCGTCGGTAATACCGACAGTTTAGTCGGCGGTTAAACCACCGATATTAACCGGCAGTGTTTAATAAACTGCTGCAAAAATTAGTGGTGGTTTAATAAACGCGAGGTGTGACGTTGGTTTAATTTAAAATTGGCGCTTTAATTGCCAACTAAGGCCTCCGATACTAAGTATTTAATTTCTAGCGGTCTAAACTGCCAGAAAATCATCAGAAAAAGCCCTAAATTTTCCCATCCCAAGCATTCCTCCTCACTTAATCACATTTCTCTCTCGCTGATGCATATGCTTGCCCCCTTCTCGTGATCGTGCCTCCGAGTACTGTGCAGGAATCTAGCACAGACATCCCTTCGGCCAAAGATCTCGCCCCCAAGTTGAACCCTTCTCCGCTCTGGTCTCCTTGAGTCGCACGCCCCAAACTTCTTCTCCAGCCATCGAACTCGTCCACCTCCACTACTCTAGTCGCCGGCTCTCTTCTTTGCTATTGGTAAATTCCATAAAAATAGTGATGGCCATGTGTTTGTAACAATGACTATTAAGATTCATTGATTGTGAGAGTAATATTTTTGGAATGCATTTGCAAGTTATACATTGATTGTGAGAGTAATATCTATGGCCAAAATATATTTTTTTCATGATAATTATACAATGGTAGACCATTTCGAGTTGATTTGAAAAAATAGTGATGGCCATTAATGGTTGGTGCAAAGACGTTTGACCAAGAAGGAGCTATTATTTGTGTTCAAATGATATTGTAAGAGTAATAACTTTTTATGTGCATTATAATCAAGAATAGACTATGTATAGACTTTGAAAAGGTTGTAACCTGGTGTATGCTTTTTGCTGATGTATTCTTCTTGTTGATACGGCTAGAGAGGGAGTTGAAGCTAAACATGAATTATGGAGGTCAACCTTAGAGTCTAAAAACTTTTATTTGAGTAGATCTAAAACTGAACTATAAGATTTTGTGAGTGTTTATGTTGTCTACTTTTTTGTGAAGGATTCTAGTGCATTTAGAATTTGGGAGCGAAGGTCCTCCTCTTGAAAAAGGACTTTTGTATCTTGCTTGTTTGTATTTGCTTTCTTAACAAGAAAATCTATTTATTTTGCTAAAATTTATTGTTTATTCATTGATTTTAGATTTCAAGTCCTAACATGTGCTTGTTAGATTAGTAGCTAAAACTAGTGTTGAATGATTACAAAGAAATAGAGGGAGACATAACTTTATATGGTTGGAAGTTGGTCTAAATGAGTCTTGAGTCAGAAAGAATAGGTTTAACAATTCAAATAATGCTCAAAGAATAAATGATAAAGGTTTTGCAAGAACTAGCATGGGGCCTAATATGAAAAATAAAGACTTGTCCAATATAAATAGTGAATGGGTTCATATTTTATTCCAAGTCGTGGAGTGAAGGAAGAAAAATTAAAAATTGTCAAGTATGTGTTAGAGGGAATACTCATAAATAAGATGAGTGTAATTATTATAGTATTCTGTGAGGTTTTTGACCTAGAGTACCTAGGAGAAGATGAGAACTTTGTATGCTTGTTTAACTATTAATGGTATGATCCAGTACATAATAGAGGCACAAGGGTTCATCCTCTGTATAGTTTTGTAGACGTAAAACATAATAGAAGATACGAGAAGTTTGATCCATTTTTATTAGCAAGTCAAGCTGTTCAAGTTTATTTCAACAAATATCTAGTGGTCGTAGGGATAAATAAGATTGGCTAGCTATCATAAAAATATAAGCACAGGGGATAATTGATTAACAATACGTTGTATTAACTGCACATCAAGAGAATGAGATATCAAATTGTAGGTATGCTAAAATTGAGGATATGCCAATTACAACCTATAGTATTGAAATGTAGTTAGAAGATGTGAATAGTTCAACAAGCTCATCAAGTGAGAACGAGGATGAAAGTTAAGATACCCTGGAGAGCAATGAAAATATTTTTGATTCTTAGTAGTTTTTATAATTTAGAATTATAGAATTATAGTTTTTGTAATATTTTTGAGTAGTTTTTGTACTTATAGAGTTGTATTTTTTGAAATCAAGTTAGTAAACATATCATTCTCTTGCTAAATGCCTTTTGTCAAATCTATTTTGGATGTTAATCATTATTATGTATTATGTAATTTTTTTATTTGCAGTTCATTATTCTGTATTATATAATTCTATTATTTTTTATATTTTCTATATGTTACAATGATTTACTAATTGCTTCTTTTATTGCAATTGGCTTTAGGTGATGATCCTCCTCGTAGATCCTTCACCTCAAAGTTATCTAGAAAAAAGTTGACTGTTGGACCTAGCAGACCTAGACAGCATGATAAAAGTGAGGGGCAGCGATCAGTTCCACTAGTTATACCATCACCACCATCACCCAGGAGTCGGTAGTAGTCCCCCAATGAGCAGGGTCTAGGCCAATCAGATCCACCTATTCTTGGTGCACCACCACCATTTCCTAGGTACTTCCCTCCTCCATCGATGAGTCCTCGATTTCCCTTTCTAAATGAGGTACATGTAGCTCCATTCTATCCATATTACCCCCACCAACATCATAAACTGGTCCATCTATCATCCCTTACCCTCCTTACCCCCACCAATATTATTATCTATATAAAGTGCAGCCAGAAACGGTGGACCATCTACACCAACAGAGGTTGGTGCTGGGGATCCTACAACTACAACAGATAAGCATCAATACATTGAGCCTGAGGGCGATATATAAGTTCAATTTATTTTGTTAAGTTTATTGTAATTTTATATATTTTATGTTATTGACAAAAAAATTAACCTGCAGCTTCAATCCTTCAGGGAGAAAATATGATGCTCTTTACTTATCATGGAAGAAGATCCTAAAGAAAATTGGGAATATATAGTTTAGAAAATTTTAGGTATATTTATATGGCATGAATTAAAATATTTAATTTAATTTATATTAATGTTTTTTATTATGCCTATATTTTTTTACAGAAAGATTTTAGGTTGTTACCTGAGCATAACATGAGAATCAGAATAAATTTTGAGAGGAGATGATCGACCCATCATCATGTTCACGGATATTAAAAAGTTCGAGCAGCATCCAATATGGATTAGAGAGGGCATATAGGCAGATCTGAGTAGAGCTTGGGCAAGCCCTGAGTTCACAAAAATAAAAGTGCAGAATAAGCAAAATAGAGCATCTGATTATGGAGGTTTAGGAAGCTCCCTTCATACTGGTGAAACTATTCCTCATACAGAACATAGACGATGATTGGTAAAAGCTTTGAATTAGTTTAATAAATATTAGTATCTTATTTTAAATATATCTTTTATATTAAAAAAGAGTTTTTTGACCGGGAGCCAACACCACTGGAGTTGCATACGATGACTCACCAACATCAAACTGACCATCAATGGGTTGATGAAAAGGCTAAATAAACTCGTATGAGTATACTTTTTTTGGAGTTTGGATAAAAAATCTCATTCTAATATTAATATACTTTATAGATTTATTCTTGTAGGATGATTTTATACGAGTTCGAGAAAGTTGTCAGTCTACTAGTGAGGGATCATCTTCAGGATTGACCTAATATTCTGAGTATTATATATGGTCAGATGCTGTTGGAGGAAGGTAGAGGGGGAGGGTATATGGCTTGGGTTCACAAGGCTCTGCTTTTGAGGGTAGTTCATCCACATCAGTATTTTATGATCCTAGTGGAGCTGAAGAAACTGTAAGCCAGAGGGTTGCAACCTTGAAGAGAGAGATAGAAAAGATGAGAAAGGTTCAAAATAAGATGCAGGCAGAGTTACGATCCTATAGAGATGAAAATAAAAAGTAGAAAGAGCAAGAGAAAAAACATGCATCACCATACAACGAGGACACGGAGGATGAGTAATACTCTTATTTATTTTATGTACTTTTGGTTTAAACATTTGGTTTGATGAACTTGTTATGTGAAAGCGAGGACATGTATTTGTTATTATGGATTTATATGTTATCAAACTTTATTTGTTTATTTGGATTGCTGAGTTTATTTATTTTGATGAACTTTGTAGACTTCATTTGCTTATTGTGGATTTCATTTCAATGTTATATATGTTGATTTTGTAGACTTTATAATAGTTGTGATTGATTATAGTGGTGTGTTGCCCATATTTGTGATAATTATTGTGTCTTTTATGTCGATTTAGTATTTAGGGTAAAATTTAGTAAATATAGATTTGATGCTGTCATTTTTTTTTCCAAATGCTACAGGTTTTTGGCGGCTAATCGACAGTTTGGCCGTAAAAAATGTCAATACCGAACTGGTTACTAAAGCCACCGGAACGTTAATCACACTATTGATAATTACCAATGATTTACCAGCAGTGTCCAACAATCATCCGGAGGAAACCGTTCGATTTAGCCACTTGTATTACTTGTGGTTCTGATGGTCGGTAAACCACCGGTGATTAACAAGCGATTTACCGGCGGTCGTCGGCGGTCATCCGGTAGCACTCCGACGGTTTGCCCTCCAATAAAGCTACGGTTTTGATGCCCGACACGCCGCCGATGATTAATCGACGGTCACCGATGTTATGATCGCCAGAATTTATCGGTCGTTTTCGCCGCCAGAAAGCTGCCGGTGATTATAACTACCAGAAATAGACTATCAAAAATAGTTTCCTATGCAATTTTTACCAATGTTTGCGAACTGCCAAAAAATCTTTGGTAATTTGTTGAACCAGTAAAAATCTTAGTCTAACCGCTAGAAAAAATCGTTGATAATGCCTGACTTTCCTATAATGGTTGACTAGCAAGCTGGATTGTTGACCAAAACAACAACAAACCAAACGTCTTATAGAAGATCTCAAATGAAACAACTTAATGCAATAAAGAAGCATTCATAATGTGTCTAGCAATCAAGAATAGGGTCAAAATAATCATGTTCAAAACACAATAAATAAAAACTTGTACGACTTAAGCTCAAAGATTGGAAACTCAAATCATAACAAAGAAATGAAGAGATGAGTCAATATCAAGCAATAATTTATTGTAGGATTAAATGATGACAATTGGTTCGATAGTTACAATGAATACTCTATGATAAGATTAAGCATAACAATATAAACACAATCGAATGTAATATCCCATGAAGTGTAACAACTTGTAGACAACTACAAATTAATAAGTTGAATTGTAAAATAATTAAATTCAATGAAACGATAAATAAACCTCAAGTAGTCTAGATAGTAACATAGTGGAAATTGGTGAGTAAAATAAACTAATACTTGAGGCGTGAGGCAATTAAATAAAGAATTAAAGAAAAAAAAAACAAGAATGGGTTAAAGAGACAAACTTTGATTCATGTAGAATATATCCTTTAATAACAAATTAATGTTTGTTAAATCTATGAAATAATCAAGGAAAGCATTATCATGTAACCAACACTCCATGTCCTTGGCCAATGTCTTCATCAAGGGGAGATATGAACAAAAGAGTAGGAGCATGAGGTGAGGTGGTTTAATCTTGTTGCCTTATTGGATTTGAAGAATGGAAAGAGGCTGTGATGCTACCATCCAAAGGAGAATGTGGGGAGGAAGTGATAGCAAGAGGGGAAAAATATACTGCATTCATAATTCCACTCATCAATAAAAGTTAATAAAATTAAACATTTCCTAGTATGAAAATAAGTTGTCAATTTAAATACAAAAAAGAGGAGTAAAAAGGGAGATTACATAGGAGAGAAGATAGAGAGGTAATTATAAAAAGAGGTTAGAAGAGAAAAAGGCCAAAAAGAGGCTACCTGATCAAGGATGAAGAGAGGGAGAGAAGGAGAGATAGCTAACAAAGTTGGAGGGACTTTATTTATATTTACATTCATTAATGAAAGCTAGGACAATTTAATTTCTCCATTTTCTAAGAATGGAATCTCTTAATAATAGTAATAGGTGATACAAATGAAATGCTAATGCAATTTCAACAAAAGAAATAATGAAAAATACTAAGCAACTAGATCTCGTAATCGATGCATGATCATCCTATCTCATCATGACTCCGATAATAGTAAATTTACCAAGTCCTTAACTTGCACCCAGTGCTTGTGAAATGGGTGAAAGCAAGTAAGAAATGTAGTGAGAAATATAAGATATGAATGTGAAATATTTCAAGGTGGATGATATCCTCTACAAACCTAATGAAGCAAAATTCAAAATTATGATGATAATTAAACAAAGTTGTAGAAAAGAGAATAGAAATACAACAATTGGATAACTGAAATAGCTAAAAAAGAATTAGGAACGAAATAAAAGTTATTGTAGTTTTCATATCATTATGTTAATTTTAACAATAATACCACTTAATCTAGTATTTTAAAAGACATGATAGAAAAAAGACAGATAATGATAGATGTGTAAGCTTCAATAGCTTCCATCTTTGAAGAAAATTGAATGGATCATAAAGTTTCAAAGCATTTTTCATTAAAGTTATGTGCTTTTAATGATTTCACATGTCTATTCATGCACATGCTCCACATATACTAGTATATCAATAAATGCAAGTTAATATTACCCAGAAACTTCAACTATAAAAGCAGGAATAGAATTATGAAGGAAACAAGTGTGCATTTAGTGAGTGATAGGGACTTGCATCATACATGTTTGATAAGAAATGAACATATATATATTTGTTGACCTCGTTTTTTTGAAAAGAGGTTCGAAATCTTTGTCGTCACTTTTGTTGAATCAAATCAAGTCAAGTTAAGTCGAATAAAACAAAGTCAAATCTTATTAAATTGAGCCTAATGAAATTAAGCCGACTCAAATTGAATCTATTCAACCCAAATCAATTCGAATTAAGTTGGGTTGTGTCAAAATAAATTAAATTGATTTGATTTGAGTTATATTGACAAAAATCAAGTCCAAATCAACTCTTTAGATTCAGCAAATATCTATTTTGAACCATTCCCAGCCAGCCAGCCTTTATAAGCCTAGCTAGGTGCATCAAGTGGCTGAAATTAAAACAGCAACTGTTGTTCTCGTACAAACCTTTTTTTTTTTTTTGGGGAAAATGTTCTCGTACAAACCTTTATCCACGTTCTTATCCACGTTCTTCTGCTGTAGGGAGCTGTTCAATGTTGTAAGGGGCAGCGAGATTAACCTCAGCTTGGATTGGAGTCGTCTGAGGGGTTTGCTGATTTTTCGAGGCCTGCTCCTTAATTTATTTCAAGAAATGATAGGGAAAGGGCGGGGTTACCTGCGAATACTAGGGCTAGCGTGCGACTGAGAGGAGAACGCAGCGCTTTCATTCGATTCTTCCAAAGTCCAAGCAGAAGGAACTTTAGGCGACCTGGGTGAAATGAGAGAGGGATATGAGCTCTTGCTTCTTCTTCTTCTTCCAAAGATCGAGCAGAAGGTAGCACAGGCAACCTAGGTGAAACGAAGAGAGGATCAGAGCTCTTGCTTGCTTCTCCTCCAAAAACCGGGCAGATAAGCTTCTATTCGTGCGTGACCTGGGCGAAATTTGAAAGAGTGGAGGTTGCTGTTCTTGTGCACTTGTGCAAAGTCAGGTGGCTTCTGCTCTCTTCTTTCAGTCTTCCAAATTTGAGTGATAAGGGCTGGTGCTTGTTTCATCACCCCAACTGAGAGAGAGAGAGAGAGTCCATGCAAAGTCTTCTTCTTCTTCCTTCCGGCACCCTAAAACTGAGAGGAGAAAGACCATCAATCAATTCATGAATGAAAGATAGCAACTTTCAATTTTCTTTCCGTTATTATATATCCTTGAAGATGATGATGGAATTTAGATTTTTGAATACTTAGGAGTTTGCTTACATGCACCCCTAAGATTGCTGATATGATTGCTCAAATGGTGTGTGATAAACTTGCCCAATAATCTGGACACAGTTAGAAAAAGATTTGTGAAAGTAGTAGAAAAAGGACATGCATGACTTCAACCCATTTTGCATGCATTCTTTAACACTCCCCCTTAAATTAGTTGAGAAAGATCTACCATTACCATTTTATTCAAAATATTTTGAAGTTTATTAGAGAAGTAAAGTTTACTTTATCTCCTTATATGCATTGGGTAAGTTTTTGTAATTTGAAATTCAAATGTAAAAAATTGTTATATGTGATAAAGATATCCTAATCTCGTCTTTGTGTTATAATTTTACATTTTAAGGTTATTTTAAGAATTGTAGAATTTTAGATGTTAATATATTTCCTTATTTGCATGTAGAAATGGATTTGAATAACTTTTGCTTCATTGTCTTCAAATTTGGTGGATATTAGAGTGCGGTGAAGGGCTAGAGTATAATGAAATATATTGGTGGGATTTAAAAATTGTAAAGCTCGAGAGAAATGAAATCAATTTCTTGTTGTTAAAAGAACAAACTGAAACACTTTGTCCATGTCTTAGGGGTCATGGCTTTGGCTTACACTATCATATCAATAGAACATTGCCAAAAATTTACATGTCGATTAGGAGTGATGCCGATGTACTTGGCATGCTTAACATTTTTTATGAAAGAAGTAGAGTAGAGGGGGTGGTTAAGTGAAAGTTCATGAAAAAGATATGCATTAGTCACAAAATATTGAAATTGCAAATAATAATCAATTAGTGAAAATGCATCATTTAAGTTTGAAGAGTGGTGAGAATAATGATATTATTCTAGATGGTATGTGCCATAGTTTCTCTCCATGTCAGAGTGAAGAGGCAAATTCTCTATGTATCGATTCTCATTTTAAGGATTCAAATAATTTCAAACAAGTAATTCAATATAATGCAATTTTACATAATTATGCTGTTATGATCAGGGCTAGCGAGAACTTTAGAGTACTAGCTACTTGCACATACTGTTGTTGTTAGTGGAGAATATGTGCATCATTATGTCTAGATGGTCACTTTTTTGAAGTTAGAAAGTTATGTGCCACACATTTGTGCCCAAGAGTCAATGGAGCCAGAAAAAATCAGGCTATTATGAGTTTGGTAGCTCAACAAATGAAGGATATGGTGAAGAAGAACCCAAATATTACTCCATAACACATCGATAATAAGTTGGAGACCACTTTTGGATAGTCATTGCCTACATAAAAATATGACGTTCAAAGAATTAATAAGAGGCAGCATGTTTGAGTCAGTATATGATAACTACATGTTGGTGCCTACTCTGAGGTTAGAGTTAATAAACAAAAATTCAAGCTTACGGATAACATATATGTGTGATGTTTATAATAATTATTTCAAGTGTTCTTTGTTACTTTCAAGGTTTGTAATAATAGTTTCGTTACTGGGTGTAGATATTTCGCTGAAGTTGATGCTTGTCTTCTTAAATCTAAATATTTGTGTACTGTTATCCGCAAATTTTTTGGATATAAATAACGAGCTCTTTACTATTGTATATGCGGTAGTCGAATCTAAATCCCAAAAATCTTATGAGTGTTTTATAAGAATTTGTCACAAACTTTTAATTGTGATATAGAGAATTTGGCTTTCATATCTGATATAGAGAAGGGGGTTAGGTGATGCTAATTCATATATTGTCTTTCCCAACGCTGAGCATAGAGTTTGCATGAGACATCTATGAAAGATTATTAAGAAGCTTTTTCTCTGTGATGATAGCCTCAAGCTCTAGAATTTAGTTTGGACAACCACTATCTCTTATAGTTTGCATGAATTTAATGTCAAAATTGAAGGGATCTTTAGTATTAGTCAAGAAGTTTATTCATATCTAAACTTGCTGACATTCAAGTGGCCTAAGAAAATTTTCTTGACCTATATTAAGAATCACTGTAATACTTGAACATATTTGAGTCTTTCAATTCATGAGTAGAAGAAGATAGAAGTAAACCCGTGGTCGATTTAGTCGACATGATTAGAGGGATGCTTATGGAGCTACGTTCTCAGAGGAAGTTAAACTCTAGTTCATGGAAAGGGCTACTCGTTTCTCATGTAAAGGAATACTTTAGAAATATTACAACAACAAAATAACACTTTATTAATCGACAATCTACAATGACCACGGATGAAGTTGGAGGTACTCATGAACATCACGAAGTGCACATAAAGGAGTGTAACCGTGTCTTCTGGTAGTTACCTGGTCTCCCATGTGTCCATAATGTTGCTTTCATTGGAACAAAACAACATAAATTATGGCACACCTATGTTGATGAATACTACTATATATATAGGTTTGTGGTATGCTTTTTTGAATTGCTACTCTTGGTTATGTTCTTTGCCTTAAGTATTCTCTTTTATGTGTAGATATAAAATGACCCTAGGATTGAGTTATTTAAACACTTCCAGGCAAGGAGGCTATTGTCTGTAGTTAGTGGTGGTGTGGCCGGTTGGTACACGAAATTTAATACGGCTACATGGCAGACCAAAGAAAAAGCGATTAAAAAATTTCTTAAAATCCCCAAAGAAAATAAAATTAGGGCATAAATATAGCTGTTGTAGTTTATGGGGGCACCATAGAAGCACTTGTAAAAATCCTCTAAATGTGGAAGGTGGAAATATTGATAAAGCGATTGAGCATGGCGATCATTCGACTACTACATTTGGTGTTCGTGTTATACTACCAATTTGGCGAATAGATTCTTAAAAATTGGGTTAGAGCTGACATGGCTAACCTTTTCTTGAAAGGCCAACAATATTGGTTGCCTTTATACTTCCTGTTGTATTTTTTGTAATTCTTGAAGGCAAACATTCTAGCATTGTTCAACCTTCCTTCAAATTCCCTATTTTGTTGATGTTATCAACGCTTTTGAAACGTTTTCATGAATTTACAGTAAATGTTGGGTAAGCTTTAATCTAATATAAAATGATTGAGAGAAATTATGTGTGATTTCTAAAATTTATGGACCTGTTTTGAAGAATAATCATAGATTTGATTTCGTAAATACTGTTGTTCCAGAATATTCTTAATGAACAAGCAAAAATCTTTAGGAAAATTGATTACTAGATTAGTTAACTTCTCATGATGAAGTCGTCAGCAAAAAGTTTTCTGATCCGTCAGCACAGTAACAAATAAAATTCAAAGGATTAGAATGATTCACTCCCTCAAACAGCATATGCTGATGTTATTGAAGCTTCTGCATTTGTAACAAACAGCATATGTTAGTTCTATTGATTATCATATTTTATCAAATTGTTTATTAAAAAAATTCTCTTTCAATATTATAATTTTTCCAACTGTCCAGATGTTGATGTTTGATTGGGGATTTTGCTAAGCAATTAAGCCAACCAGACGGCATAAGCATAGCATAGAATGCGAGCATCAAGATTATAAGAAGGAAAATATGAACACAATATAATCAAAATGCTTCAAATTTATCTAACATCATTTTAATAATAAGAGCTCTGAAATAAATACAGCTGCATCAAAATTATATTTATTTAAAGTAGAATCAAGTTTACAATATAATTCTTTGATAGGTAATTCATAGCAACTGCAACTGGGACAATTAGAATCACCATCTATAGAATTTACTTTCATGATTACTTTCTTTGTAGGAGGTATAGGAGGTATAAATTGTACATTATAAATTGTAACGACAATATATTTTGTGGTCCGCATTTCTCATAAATTGTAACGACAATATATTCGTTTCATAGTGTCTCAATAACTTGTTGATGTCTTTACTGCAATTAGAAAACAAAGAACCATATTAGAAGATCAGAGCTATCTTGATCTGAATTAACTTAATATCAGTTTCAATTAAAGCCGCTTGAACTTTGAAATCAGGATATGTCATAAATATTATGTCTCAAGTGTAAAGCTAACTATTTCAAACCATATTCATGGGAGCATGATCTTCATATTTCTATAAACAACTTCCTGCAAGAAAAAAGAAACTGCACCTTAATCATACATATATCTTAACCAAAATAATTTGGATAGTTGATTCTTAATCCTAAAACTTGAAATCAAAACAGGCTCACAACTTTAACAAAACTAAATATATAAACAAAGCATTACACTTGTGAAAGAAAACTCTTAATAAAACTTAATGAAAATAATTAGAAAAAAAAATTCATTAAATGAATGTATTGAACACAGTCATTAACTTAGATGGTTTGATTTGTAACAATAGAGCTTACTTCCTCCCTGAGTAGGACCAATTGAAACAACTAAATCTAGGCCACGGATTAAAGAAAACCTGAACATTCACCTTGAAATAACTTGAGAATCAAGGTACACAAGAAAACAGTAAAACAAGCTCATCTACAAAAGTATTACTAACAAATTGTTTTCAGAAAATCATTTATTTATTAAGATATCATAAAAATGTTTTCAGCAAACAAAAAAAGTTAATCGCTTCATTTTTGCTCAATATCTAGGATTTCACAAAGACTATTTTTTGGCGAATTTACCCGAAGAAGCGCGACAAGGAGAGAAATGTCGTTACTTTGGTGGTGAGCTCCCATCGTGACTTCTGATCCGACAACAATAACGTTGTTGTATGAGGTGGAGACACTTAGAGAGACTATATCTAAAGCACTACATGCGACATCAACGACGAAACAAAAAAGATGAAGAGCATACCTAAAGGCAAGGAGAGTGGAGACATGAGAAGGCCTAATTGGGCGATAAAGCGGCGTGGGGTTCATATATGAAAAGCAGGTTCTTGAGTGAAGAAGAGGCGAGGGTTTAGTTGCGAAAGGCAAGGTCTGGGTGGGGTTTTGATGGGTGTTAATAGAGTGATATTTTAGATAAAGGTAATGATATTTAGGTGATAGGTATGTAAATAGTATAATTTAGGTGTTAGGTATATAATTATAGTAGTTTTAGGTATTATGTATGTAAAAACCCAAAAAATAAAATATAAACATAAATAATAGTACAAAAAAAGCTTATATTACATTGGTTCTTTTTTCGATTTATAGGTCATTAATTCTAGTATATGGTTTCATCAATAACTTTAATGAGTCTTTTTCAGGTGAGCTCTATAAAAGTTCTCAAGAATGTCCTTATAAAAGGCATTGAGTGTGTCCTTAAAAAGACATTAATATATGTAATCATATCTTTCTTATTTGATAACCTTATTTCCAACATCCCTTTTATTAAAACACTTCCCTAAGAACATGGGGATGCCTAAAGAATAATTAAGCATTTATATATATGTCTCATCATTAATGATAGACCCTAACATTTCTTTTCTCATGCCATGACATTTATTTGTTAGTACCTATTAAATCTAATAGAATTAAATAATGATCTTAGTGCAAAAATGATTCCAAAAAAATTGGACTCCTAATGTATACTCTCATCTCTCCAAAAGGCTCTTTTATAACCATATCCCATCTTCATATCTCCAAAGGTCAATTAAATAAAAATGGTAGCATGCTACGAAGATATCATACACATTACTATGTCCCAACATGCCACATCTTTGTAACCACCCACCTTCTCTGTTATAGATTCCACATGGCAAAAATATGCCCCAATATGGATGATGGATATAATTGATGAATCCTCAGCAATCTATAAAAGGTTGCGAGAAAAAACTATAAAAGGATTTGAATCCTACTTCAAAACTCTTATAGAAGACTTCAAAACTCTTAATGAAGCACTCTAATACTCCTCTTTTCTCTTTATATAAAGAGTATCTTAAGTCCCGGGGATACAACACTAGGATTCTCACTATGACTTGGCTGACTTGGCTACTAATTTTACAAAAAGTTTTACCCTTCTTTTTTGTTACGATGACTCATCTTCTATTATAGTGCGAAAAATATAGTATTCTTCTTCTTCTCTATCCCCAGAACTATTGAAGTTGTTAATGCATCTATCTATTGATCTAGTTAACTTTATAAAGTTTTACTCTATGCATAAATCTTGAAGTATAATGAGTTAATAAACTATGTTATAGTTGCAATACAATACATTACGTATTATTTGTTCATCCTTTTCTCTTTCTTAGATCAATTTATTGTTCTCACTTCACACACTTATTAAGTGTAGTCTCCTTGGTGAATGAATCAACATAAAAAGGATGAGGCATCCAAGAAATCAACGGAAAAAAGTGATAAAGGAAATAAATATGTTGGTACTGGATCAAAAAAAATCTAAGTGGGCCATCTGAATTGCAATAAACTTGTTTCCTGAAGAATTTAAAGACTTCTATAGGGTCATGATGATGCAAATAAGGGTGAAAGTAGAAAAGCGATTATGATAATAGTTTATTCATAGCTCTGACTTTAAAAGCATGCCACTCCATCAAAATCCCAACTCTACAATTTTATTATTTTTCTAATCAAGGAACAACTTAGTGTTGGCAGAGATGAGTTCCTTGTGGAGCCTATTTGATGAGATCTTTGAAGGAGCTTGTAGGACTATAGTAATTTTATGAAGAAGCTATAACATATTTTGGAGAGAAATAACACAAGATTTTCTCTCTTAAGCTTTAGCTTCGTAGACTATGAGAGTGAGATAAGTATTGTAGATGTCCATAAGTGAGGCCATTAGTTTTAATGCCCTGAGGGGGTAAATAGTGATTCTTAATGTCCTAGTTGAATTTTAAACGTTAACTTAATTTGTGACTTAAGTTTGTACTTCCTTTACCCATAGAATAATGAATGATCCAGCTATCCTTGGCAGCCCCCAGGGCCTTACTTCTTCTGTATGTCAACTTTGTTAAAGTTGTGTAACCTTGACTTATAGAAGGATAATAATCTTAGGCATCTTAAGTGGCCTCCCTAATCTTTTAGCTTCATCTAATCTATTACCTATGGCCATAATTCCTTCAACTCAAAGTTGAGGACCTTTTGAACAACCTTTACTACTTCCCCACCGTGTTAACCTATTAGTTTCCAACAAGTTTAATCAAGCTCCAGCAAGCGTTAATTTGCCAAAATCCAAGTTTATTTTAATTCAAACAATAATATTTTTCTTATAAATTGTAAGTTAGAAATAGCTTGCAGTGAGATGTCACAACACAAATAATAATAATAATAATAATAATAATAATAATAATAATAATAATAATAATAAATTAACATTAATTGCTCCCTTAAACTCATTAATTTAGTTAAGTTATTAAGAGTTATAAATTAAGAGTTCTAATTGTAAGTTATTAAAAATTCTAGAAATCTTACGCTAACTCGATGCATGGGCTGCACTCCCCTATATGGATCCAACTACCTCTATTGCCTCTTATGTATTGGGATAAGGCAACATCACACGTATTGCTAACATGCTTGGCGACCCAATGTGGATGGACTCTCATACTAGCACTTGGGGACGTTCGTCGTTTGCTCGCATTTGTGTTAGGATCGACTTATCACAAAAACTTATACCAGGGGTGTGGATCAATGGCATCCATGGACGTTTTTTCCAAAGGGTGGAATATGAGGGGCTGACCAACTTTTGCTTTGATTGCGGCTTTATTGGCCATGCCAAGGGGAGTTGCTCTGCCCAGACCCCTGCGCAAGGACCGCCCCCCACCTCTACACAAACACCCTGCAATGCTACAGCCCAATCCGAGGGCCGTCCCCTGTCTGTCCACCCTCCCAGCCAAGACGAACCGGAAGACAAGGCGTATGGGGCTTGGAATTTGGTGACTCGCAGGAAGAGAGGCAAGACTAAGCCGAATAGTGTGCCAAAGCCGACTGAGCAGGTGCAGCAAGAAGAGTCCCGCAAACCAGCTCAAGTCTCTCGGGAGCAACTCACACGCATGGAGGACATTTCCAATCGGATAGTCAACCCGAGCAGCCACCTTGCCAAGGACCACAAGATTGTTTTCTTTGCTGAGCGGATTGCCCATGACCCACCTTCCTCGGATGTCAATCTAACTAAGCGGCAACACAAGGCGCCTAAGAATTTCTTGGAGAAGCAACTATTACAGTTGGGACCAATTGCCACTTTACCCCGCAAGAGGCGGAAGAACTTACATGATGACACTGGCGGGGACTTTGTCCCCTTTGAGGAACAATGAGGGCCTACCCCTTTTCATGTCTTAGGGTGATGGTAGTGCTTATCCGGCTGCCGGGGCAATGGGATATCTCTCCGCCTTCGGGCGTGTTAACCCCTCCTTTAGGTATCTCCCCCCCCCGGAGCTGTTATTTAAGTACGACTGGATCTTCTAAGGCATGCATTTGGGATGGTACTCTTTGTGAATCAAAGGGGCTTATCCTTGCTTGAATTGTTTTTCCTTTGTTTTGTCGTCTTTGTATGGTGGTGTTCTTAGATTTAGATCTTCCCACTTTTGTTTTTTGCTTTGGGAAGGCAGATAGTATTTCGATACTTGTTGTACTTTGTTTCTTTAATTAATCAATGCATATGCAACTTTCAGCTTCCATTTATTAATTTAAACTTATTATTTATTTTCTAATTTTTCATTATTATCTTGATTGCAAAGTCTTGAGTCTTTAGATTACATCATATTCTGTCTTCCATAATAAATAAATTTTTTTATGAGATAATATGAACTCATTTTATTAAGCTTCATACTTGAACTCAAGTAATAAATTAAATAAGATCGAATCATGTGTGACCCTCGCTCAACTCCACAATGAGGTTGAAGTTGATCAGTAAAGGCTTAGGACACTCATAAACTAGCTAACATAAGCTTAGGATGACATGGTTTGGATACTTGCGAAGCTGTATCCCAATTAAATATATGGCCCGATGTTTAATGGGGATTGATAATGGTAGGGTTAGTGTAAAGGAAATGTCATTTTTATTTTATAAGTGTTCAATGTCAAAGCATAAAATTGATATAAATGAAATTCACACATCATTTGGGATAGCTTTCTAACTATTTTACTTTTC
Organism: Dendrobium huoshanense; assembly: GCA_016618105.1. Classification (NCBI taxonomy): domain Eukaryota; kingdom Viridiplantae; phylum Streptophyta; class Magnoliopsida; order Asparagales; family Orchidaceae; genus Dendrobium; species Dendrobium huoshanense. The sequence continues at coordinate 41,962,276 of CM028360.1, forward strand.
AAATTGCAACTAGAGTTTTTGTATTGCCGTATTTTTTTTGCTAATTTTAATAAATTTTTATACTTCCAAAAGAACTGCTTTCTCCATAACAAAAATGTTTATAAAAAATTATAGCCATCCCAAATAGATCCTCAATTTAACCAACTAAACAAGTTGGCACTTACACATTGCCAAGTCATATGCACCATGAAGACAAGTTATAAACTTTTTTATGTCATATCATTAATGTTTTGTTTGGGTAATTTTCTTACTATTTTCTATTGTACTTAATAGTATAAAAATTTCTTGAAAGCAATGAAAAATAATGGAATTTTTTTTTTTTTGAAATAAAGCCTATGCCACATAATTTTATCTTTTATTTCTTGGTCTTATTTTTTATTTTTGCCAAAAAATTTAATTCTAAGGCTACTTTATTTTTTTAAGTAAGTCAAAAATGTTATTTTCAACTTTATTTGAATACACTGGTCAAAAAAACTTTTCCAAATAGTCTAATTTTTCAAATTTCATCGTTGAGCTTTTTCAGCCGCGCCTTTCTATGCTGGTAGAGGTTCGCCGGTCATCCTCCGATGACCGGAATACCTCAACCCCATCTACTGCCGTGCGTTCGATTTCATTGGATGCAAAAGGTAGTTTTTCAAATCATGAAATTGTGTGTAAGCAACGACCTTTGGTGATTAATGAAGGTCGTCTTCCTCCGATACATAATGCTGTTTCGGTGCTGGGCAAAGGGAAAGAGACAATGGAAAAGAAGTGTCCGACGTCTCTTTCTTATCCATCAAAGAATAGGTTTTTTGGAGCGGCGAATGATCCTGAAGCTTCGTCGTCAACAGGCTTCAAATTGAAGGCAAACATATTTTTGAATGTTTCTTGTGTTTCGGAAAAATTGGGAGCTTCGAATTCGGAGTTGAATATTTCAAAGCAGAATGAGGTTTTGAATTTTGTAGTTGAATCTCATTTGGTAAGAGATTAAAATGTCTTACCGAATCCTGAAAATGGCTTTGGTGGTTTGGTGAAGGAATGGTCAAAAAGCCAGCACATCAAAGTACCTCCTATTAATCTTGATAAGGTAGAAGATGTGGATTCAGATGTTGTTAAACTTAATATTTAGAAAGTTTCTGAAAATATCAATTTACTATAAAAATCCTTGGTAGTGAAAGTATTTGGGAGAGAAATTCCTTTCATTGAATTAAGGCACCAATGGAATAGATTTGGGAGTTTTCATATCACTTCATTTGGCATTGATTGGATTTTGTGTTCTTTTCACTCGTCTCAAGTTATGGATGAAGTGCTTAATGGAGGATTGTTGTATGTGGGAGGACACATAATAGTATGGATAAATGGTCACCTCAATTTTCTCCGACATCCTTGAAAGGATTATTCTCACCAATTTGGATTCGATTACCACATTTGCCTTTACATTGTTGAGATGAAACCAATGTTACCAAGATTGTCTCAAAGATAGGAGTTCCATTATTATTAGATGGAAAAATGTTCAAATGGGGCAGGCGTGAATTTGCTAGAGCCATTGTTCAAATAATCTAGAATCTAAATTAATTCGAGTTTGGATTGAAGATTTATGTGGGAAATTTTGTCAAAGAGTTGAATATGAAAAAGTTTATTCTTTTTGTTTCAAATGTGATAAAATAGGCCACAAGATTGAAAGTTGCGTAGATGGTCTTAAAGATGTGGGAAATAAGGCTAAGAATGAAGTGGAGGGATTTAATTGAAAAGCTCCTGTTACAAGTCTTGACAAGAGCTTGATGGACAAAATGGATATTGGAAATTCACAGATGAGTTATGGGCCTTGGATACATGTGAAGTTTAAAAATATAAAAGAATGAAGAATAATAGTGATCAGAAATTTGAATTTCAGCCCTCGGTTAACAATACAGAGAACTTGAAGATTTCCACAGTTCCTTCAGGAAATAAGTTTAAATTACTGTCTCAAGTATTTGCGGAAGAATTGGCTAATTTGGATGCTGAGGAGCCTGATAAGCATTTCAAAGATCTCAAGTATGTTTCAGTTTTGGAAGCAGAAAATATGGAATCAGGTTCGATAGATGCAGTTTGTGTTGATAATATTCAAGACCAATTAGAAGAAGGAGAGATTGATCAAAATGCTGGAAATTGTGAGGTGGTTAAAGCTTTGAATGTAGATTCTAATCATCAAGAAGAGCTCAATGGAAATAAGATGGTTGCTGTATCAATCCGTTTGTAAGCAAGGAAAATTTTTTTAACGCTGGGACTGATTTCGGAGAGGTAATTGTTGAAAGTTTAGTGAGAAATTCTCCAAATTCTAAAGATGGATAGCGTGCATTGGCTTCCAAATTGGTTTGTAAGGAAAATGAAAAAGATAAAGAAGAATTAACTAAGGCAGAGACTTATATGGTTGATGAAGGAGGTTCGGTTAGCTGTTCTCAAAATCTTGAAAATTTGAAGCAGAATGCTAATTCTCCTTTGGAGAAAAGTGGAGAAGGCTTGTTTGAAGATGGGAAATTCCAACCCCTTCCAAATCCGTTCGTCAGAGGAAAAAGTTTATCAAAGATTCGAATTTGTCTGGTCCTATTAAAGGGAACCTTAGAGGTAAGAAATTGGGCATTCTTGGTGGAAATTTTGGAGCCACTTCTTCATTTATCTCTGGAAATGAATGGTGAGATTGAAGCTCAAGACTGGTTTGGTTATTGGTTGAAATGGGAGTAGCTTGAAAAGGACAGAGCTTGTGGAGGTGTCAAGATCATATTTTATTTATTGGCAGATTATTCTTGTTTTCTTTTGACTTTTGTTATGTTGTTCAGCATTCTTGTTTTTTTTAATTGCATTTTAAGCATAGGTTGGTATTTAAAAAAAATGATCTAGAATAATGGAATTTAAGTATTTTCTATCTCTTATTTTTTACTTAATTGAGAATTCTGGATGCTAATCAATCATTTTGGTTATTTTATCTTTGGTATCCCCTGCACCCCAATTGGTTTAAAATAATAAGTAGAGGGTTTTATTTCCATTATAATATTTCCTGTTTTTCTAATATTTACATTATGCTTAAATTGCTCTTTAATAAGGCCTCCTTTGGCTTTATTTTGAAGGGAGTGTCAGTAGTTTCTTTCTAATTTGTAATAGCTTCTATTTTTCAGTTTATGCTATACGCATCTTTTTTTTTTTTTTTTAAAAAGTCTCATTTTTTCTTTGATAAGAAAAAAAAAAAGTTATCATATTTTCTCTTTTGTTGCGTTTAATGCATTTGATAAGAAATAAAAAAAATTAAAATATTCATAGCCTCTCTATCCCTATGACTCAGAATTAGCACGCTGACCTCTACTCCCACCAATACGTTTGTCTTGCATAACATGAACAAAAATTGATTTAAATAACTTATTGTTCTAGGAAATTTTATTTTGCTTTTCTGTATAAGAATAAATTAACCTAATTTTTTTTTCACATAAAACAAACAATAAACTATTGAAAGAGATTATTATTCTGGGAATTTTATTTTGCTTTTTCTTATAACATATTATTTGTCTCACGTTACAATAAGTTTGTTCATATAACTTATTGTTCTGGCAATAATGATAATTAAAGCGATATATTTATTTTTCCTTTTTCTCAGCCTTTTGAAAAGATTTTACTGTTAATATCATCAACTATTTTGTTTAACTGATTGTCAAATAAAAAAAAAAGTGTAAAATATTAATTACTATTTAGAGACTAAGAAAAGTTATTATTTTTAAAAAACAAAATGGTTATATAATTATATTTAGATGTCATGTATAATGAAATTTGATCATGTAGGTGTTTCTTAGGTACCCAAAAGGTTATAGCTAAACAATTAATTTTGCTAGACCAATCACATTATTGGGTCAGGTAACCTGATGTAGAGATACATCAGGTACCCAATAAAAAAATGCCACATGCACTTACTTTTTGTTTAAAGCTGAGTGCTTTTTGTTTAAAGTGCATGTGACATTTTTTTATTGGGTACCTGATGTATCTCTACATCAGGTTACCTGACCCAATAAAAATTCCACAAAAGGAACTGGGCACTAAGGAGCGTGAATCATCTCGGTCAAATGAATCAAAGAGATGCCCTATGTATGAACATCATGGGACTCACACATATTCTTAAAATCCCTTAAGAATAAATTACCTTAGATGAAATTGATATCCTAAGGTCGTTCTCCATCGTCAAGGAGATAAGGCTACCACATCTATACCAAGTTCATACCTCAATGGTCTTTGACTGTGCCCCTCCAAACTTGATAAAATCATGGCTCACAGTCATTATCACCCATAGAGACTTTCCCTCATGCTCTAAGAAATTGATCTCCTAAGGTCATTCACCATCGTCAAGGCTATAAAGCTACCACATCTATACCAAGTTCATTCCTCAATAGTCTTTGACTATGCCCCTCCAAACTTGGTAAAACCATGGCTCACGGTTATTATCACCCATAGAGACTTTCCCTCATGCTCAAAGAACAATACACCACATCATTGAAATAATCATCACATTAAGGTGAACCATCCACACAAACTTGTCCTATATTTAACATTCCAAGGACTCACCGAAAGCACTCTCCTTTAAAGGCTCACTTAGGTGACTCCCCCTTAAACAGTGGACCAGGTCAGAGGAAGAGAGCCATAATGAAGCCTTCTAGCAGAGCTACATGTTGGATAGAAGATTTATTGAGTCATTCTAAGTATTGCACATTTTATTTCGCATCCCTCATTATCGCTCTGTAAATCCTTTAGATAAATGGTGAAGAGTTATGGTTTGCATAGTCTGCACATCTTCTGATATATTGGAATACTTTGATCTTTTATTTATCTCTAACTCTACATACACACTTAAATATCTATTAATTATCTTGTCCATATGTGGATTTTTGTTTTATTGTAAAGTTAGGTGTAATCAACTAATAAATTCATATCCAACAATTTGAAAGTTGTAGGGTGGGTGGATAGAAGCCAGTGATGAGAAGACAAACACATCATGATGAACAACAAAACCATAGTCACCTTGAATATAGATACTTAAACTACACTAGTTTACATGACCTAATGGAGATGGATGAAAAGTTTAATAAGATTATTAAAGACACTCTAGGAGAATTATTGAGAAATGCTCCAAGGAAAAGCTATCTTGAAGGATCCTATGTCCTGGCTACATACACCATGCAAGACTAGAATACAATGCAATCACTATGATTGCCAAAGCCGATCCGACCTCAACCCTACAAGTGATAAGAGTGTAATGACCCTCCTTAATTGCCCCTCCTAAATGTTTAAGAAGGATAGACCATAAATTGACATATATATTCTTCAAGAGATAGCAAAGGTAAGACCGCCTCTCTATTTCAAACTATCTAACTTGGAGTCCTATTCATGAAGCGATAACACCTCCTATATTCTCACCTTTTTGAGTCAAGGATATCAATGTTTAGATTGAAATATCTTCTTTCATTCTTTTCCTAATAAATATATTACAGTTGCATATTCATGTAGCTTGGTGTATTAATTAGAATAAGATTCAAAAATCTTAAACGCTCAAAATAAAATATCCTTCTTTACAAAAATCCATTTGTATGTTAATATGCATAATGTAGTTACATGGCCTTATAACTATATATGCATGATAGCATCAGGTCCAAATTTTCAAAAATTTTAAATCTAAGTCCTCTTATTTTCCCAACCAACTTAATGTTGTTACATTTCTTTTGTAGCTTGATGTATATAATAGGACATTGTGCAACTTCTAAAATTCAAATTTAAATTATTTATCAAAATTCTTCATTGGCCTAATGGATGCATTACAATTATATATCCTTGTAAATAGATGTATTTGGTAGGATAGGGTCCTAAAATTTTAAAATTCATATTCCAAATCAAAACCCTTTCTAATAAAAATTAATCTTATTTCAAAAGTATATGTTGTAGTAAAGTCCTTTTAACTTGTTGTATACAATGAAATAGGATTATATCTTCTATTAGTTTTTTTTAGAATCAAAATATGTTTGCTCATGTGCCAATTATTTAGAAAATTGGTTTAAAATTATTTAAAATTTTAGGAGAGAGAGAGAGAGAGAGAGAGAGAGAGAGAGAGAGAGAGGAAGGGTGAATTGATAGTTTTAAATTTTTTTTAGAAACTGGTTTTTAAGATTTTTTAATAACTTAAAATAAACAATGTTAACACTCAATGTAGAGGCAAATTACTCGAACAAACTTATAACTATGTTGATGATGAGTTACTTAAATCAGAATATTTTTAAACATATAATTTTCCAACATGTAATTTTCAAACCCCCCCCCCCCCCCCCCCAAGAGTCATCCATTGTGAGTATTGAACTAAAAAAAATTTAGTTTATCTCCTTTAGCCCAAATAGCTAGATGTATAATCCCTTACTATATTTTCACTAACGCGAGGCAGAGAACCTTGACCTCTTTTTCACCCTCCTCGTAAAGGCAAAAAATCTAACAATCCTTTTCCACCTTCCAATTGAAGCTAGATAACCTAGAAATATTTTTTACCATCCTTGTGAAGATAGAGAACCTCAACGGTCTTCCTGTTGACGTTTTCCTTCGCAGAGCCACCTAACAAACCAAGCAAGATACTTAGAGGAAATAAGGCAGAAGCTTGCTCAGAGTAACCAAAGCTCTCCAAGATCTCTTCTCAAAGCTCTCTCTCCAAAATAATAAATAGCCAAAGACTTAAAACAAATATAATAAGAGAACTTAAATACAAAGCCTAACAAAAACCCTAATAATTTAGTTCTTTCAACATTGATCTTACATTACGATAGAATATCATACAATATTATTAGTTCAAATAGCCATGTTGGCATTGTTCAAAGAATAAGGCATTATATAATCTATTCAAGTATTTGAGCTAATCTTCCAGTATAATATAGGTATTATACAACATGATTAGTTCAATCAAATTAGATTATGATTATGTACGATAGGTTGCAATTAATTATCATCCTATGCTAAAATTGGGTCATTCATTTCAATTGGAAAAATCATACAATATGATATGATTGGCTTATTTATTCCAAATTTGATCCCTTAATTACATGATTAAAGCTTGAAAGGTTCATGCTCATGATAAGTTAGTGCGACCTAGGACTTTCCCAGTAGGAGACTTGGTCTTGGTCCTTTGGAGGCCTATCTTAGCCCACTGAAAGATCGGTGGGAAATTTGATCCAACTTGGGAAGGACCCTTCATTGTAGTGACTGTCTATGAAGGAGGCTCATAACGTTCAGTACGATGAGTATCGTATGATATAATTAATACAAATTTTAAATTTCAAAATATTTCCTAAAATATGATTTGTTGCTGAGATCTTGATTTATACTGATTTTAACCACAAGTAATGATAATGCTTCCAATAAATATCAACTAACATACAATCAATAGCAGTTAGCTAACAAAGAAGGTTAATGATGAATGCAATGCTTCTTGATGGTTAACTTGACATATAAATGAATACATAACCCAGCTTACATTTAATAGCAGCTAGCTGATGAACAAGTACTTAACTTACTCATGAGAAATAAAATTAGATATAACTACTTGATAGCCAACATACATAAAAAGATTGGTGGCAAATGTAGCTCAACCAATAGTTAATAATAACATGCAATTAAATGTAGCGGTCTCTTACAAACATTTGAAAACCAATGTGCAATAAATATGGTAGCTCACTAGTCAATATATATGAAGAGATTGGAGGTGAATGTAGCTTGGATGAAATTAATCAGTAGTATGCTAATGAACATACAAAACCTACATGCAAATGATAATGCTGTATGCTGACATGTACATTCTTCATTTAGTAAATTCTAGGAGGTTTATATAGTTAACAACAATCAAGTTCTCAGCGAATACAACAATATCTTGCAAGCAAAGATGGTTGATATGCAACATATAAAAACACCTACGAGCCACTATAGAATCCTTTCCATACATGTTACCTTCTACCCATCATCAAATATAGAAAGGCTATAGTTGATGTTAACTCAATAAATAACAATAATAGAAAATTTGCTATAGAATACCGAGTCCCTTGTGAACATAGGTACACATGCAATGAGATATTTGTGAGTAGGGCATGAAGATCAAAATAAATACAGGGGGACTATAATAGATGTTTTGTTGATCAAGTACAATGGGGTCCTCCAATTGACAACTCAAGAGACCCTGATAGTGATAGTTGTGATAAAGGAAATTCGGTGTAACGAGAAAGCCTGCTAACATATCACTAGAGGAAGGTCCTAACTATGACACAAAGCATGCAAAATTGATTAATTTTGTATAATCAAATTACAAGCAGTTGAAGAAAAAATATCTCATAAAAATATTGAAGTTTATAGATAAATGATGCACTATTTGAATGAAGATTTGGATACCCAACTTTACGACCTAATGTCCTACATGTGCACCACTAAATATTACAGTTGTAGATTGGAGAAAGCTACTCTTGGTTGCGATTTCAAGGACTATATTAGAAGCTTCTATATCCCCTATGCATATTGGATGCTAGAATATCATATGGATACTGAAAAGAATCCAGTGTTTTGTCTTGTCCATGCTTTGAGGAGTAAACCTTGCGATGAAGGGGAGACAAAGAAATCTAACAATATCTCAGTTGAGTCTTTGGTAACATCTGATTAAGATACCTCTTTCATCACAAAATGACCTCATGTAAATTAGATGCCCTATTCTAATCTAAGTAAGGATTAGATGATTCACATATTTGATTACTCGAAAGAATGAAAAAATAGAGCCAACTAAGAATAATGAAATATCTCATGACTATTTTGAACACAACACTAAGATTGACTTGTAAGCAAAAGAAGAGAATTAATAGTAAATTATGCGCCACTAAAGAACCACACCATGCCACTAGACCCGTAACATTTGTATAAGAAGATATAAGGCATCAATAAATCCCAAAATAAAATCCTCTATATTTGATAGTAATGGTCACCTATATAGCCGACAACATTTAAAAATGCAAAACACCCCCTCATATCTATTAAAATACACATTGATGTGTATTCCATAATATGCATGCATTGGTAATGTACAGAGGGTTTTATTCTGGCATGTCAGTTGATGTTACAATCATAATTCAAAATGACCACCTACGTGCATTTGTGGGATGTAGAGATTTTATTCAAGTATCTCATTTGACATTACAATTGCATGTTAAAATGACATCCTGTAAAATCAAATTACTTCCGAGCAATCAAATTACTTCCAACTGGCAAAATCATAGAAAGAGAAACCGGGAGTAAAATCGAATCAAGATGCAAAGCATCAAAACAACGCTTGGAAAGAAATGAGTGACTGGCTCCAGAATCAAACAAAACACGACAGGGCTGATCAGAAATATAAATCATACCTGTCACTACATCCGGAGCATCTCGAGCCTCCTGCTGACTCAGACTGTACACTCATGGCTGAACTGGAGCTGGAGCTGAAGCTACAGAACTACTAGGCTCCCTCTGACTAGTAGGTGATCTCCGTGGCACAGAACTCGAACCACCACCTCTACCGGAAAATCCCTCAGTCATAGGGCATGGAGGAATAGTCCTCGGTCTTCCTGCTGAACTGGCAGGTCTAACAAAGCTCTCGAATTGGAACTCAGATCGTCGATCAAATCCAACCTGTGGACATTCTGCAATCTGATGTCCTGGCTGACCACATCTGAAGCACTAACCAGTCATCCTGTAGCACTGGCCAAAATGTCGTCGTCTATAACTCTGGCACACAGGTGCCCCACTAACAGATCCAGAGATAGTTGTACTGGTCGTAGCAGTACTAGCAAATCCTGACTGTCCACTCCTCCTGTAGTCTCCATAATCAGAAACAAATCTCCTCTTGCCAGATGAACTACTACTCGAATCACCTCCAAACCTCTTCCTACTCGCAGTCCACCGCTGCTGAGTAGCCATCAGATCGTTCTCTATCAGACGAGCTCTCTCCACAAGCTTAGAAAAATCAGAAATATGAAATGGTAACAGGGGCTGCCTCAAACTATCTCATAGTCCCCTCAGAAATCGTTAGCACTTCTCAGTAGAAGTACTCATCAGCTGCGGAGCATATTGGGCTAAGGCAGTAAACTCTGCCTCGTACTGTATCACCGTCCTGCTCCCTTGAATTAGCCTCAGAAAACTCTCCTGCATCTACTGTTGTGCAGAAGGGGGAACAACACAAGATCGGAATACTTCAGAGAATTCTTCCCAAGAAATCAGGGAGTTCAATCTGCCCTGAAACTTTGCTTCCTGTTGGCCTACCCACCAGTGCTCTTCTTCCCCATCTAACAGAAAAACTACCAAAGGTACTTTCCTGTCTAACGGATACTGCATTCTATCAAAAGTCTTCTTTAACCTCCTCAGCCACTCCTCAGCAGCTCTGGGCTCAACAGCGCCCTCAAACCTCGGTGGTTTTAATCTCAGAAACATCTGAAGATGTCTATCATTTCCTTAGATCGAATAGTAGAGGCTCTACTATGAGTCTCGCTCATCATCTGAGCAACCAATGTAGCAAACTAGGAAAGTGTATCTGCACAAACCACTGGGGCTGTACCACCCAATGGTGCTGCCTGACTGGCACTCTGACCGTCTGTCATATCGGGGTCTGGCAGATCCATTCAGAAAATCCAAAAAATCTGGAAAACTAAGCATAAAAACAACACAATAAAAATCCGGACAAACCAAAACTACCCCAAACAGACTCAGATCACTTCCTATAGCTCTGTCTTACAATCTGATAATCCAAATTCCAAAACCATTGCTCTGATACCACTAAAGCTTGTCACGACTCAACCCGACCGGGATGGATCCCGCTCACATCGGGTCGTGTCCAAACTCAACTGACTGAACTGATTCCAGGATCTGGCTTTGGAATTTGTTTCAGAACTTTCTTCCAAATATTTACACACACAAAGAGCTACTATAAAAATCAAATATAGCGGAACAAATCATCTATATTTTCTTCCTCAAAAAGAGAATCATATACAAAAAGAGCTCATATCTTTCAGACAGAAAGAAAAACAGAACATAAAAGCCATGACTGTACAAAAATCAAAAGTACCAACCTATAACAGATCAGACTCTGAACTTATACTCCAAGACTTCCTTTCCTTTCCCAGAACCTGAAAACCACGCAGAAAACAATGATGAGCTACAACAGCTCAGCAAGACACCAAACCTCCAATCAAAATCCTCAGAATCCACATCAAACACATTAGACCAAATCCGTACAGAGATCAGATCAACAAAATCGTATATCGAATCAGAACAGAACAGAACTCACAGAACAGAACAGAACAGAAATCATAATTCCAGAAGTTGAATCAGAACAGAATCATACAGGTCATATCAAATTCATACAGAAATCAGAATTCATATCAATTCAGAACATTTCAAAATCAGAACAGATTCCCTGACATAGACAGAATCTCAGCGGATTCAGGCCCCTTATACCTCCCTTCCTAGACACTGACAAAATCTCTCGGATTCTAGCCCCTTATGCATTCCTTTGTGCTCATGGCACAAGAACAGATGTGCTTATAGCACCAGAAGAACTTATCATCGGATATGGAACATAACTTGTTTTCAGATTTCAGAGCTCATTTCAGATTTTTCCCTGACACAGATAGGATCTCACAGGATCCTGACCCCTTATAACTCCCTGTTCATAGCACACAATCATATCATATCATTTCAGAATAAATCCAGACAATTTTAGAAATTGTACAAAAATCCAGCGGCATAACGGCAGTATACGAAATTTACACAAAAATTCCTAATTTCACAAATTACCAAATTAGCACAGAATATTCACAACAACATTGCAAGACTTTTATTCTACTGCCTAGACAATTTCGGACTTCATCAAAAATTACAGTCAAAATAAAACACCGCCGAATAAAAACTACCCTGTCAAAATTCTCCAGAAAATAATCAAAACGTGCACACTCGACACCTCAGAAACATACCAAAAGTTACGTGGTAAAAACTGAACCAATCGGAAAATACGGACGAAATTTGCTAACGAAAATGAAATCTGGACATAAACATCGTTCAAACTTCACCGTTCAGAAAATTGAGAAAGGTGGAATGTGCCTTACCTTGCGTTCACCACTTTCTTGAACTGTCTCGACGGACGAAAACGGACCGGCGTTGCCCAAAAATCCTCTTTTCCTCTTTTGCCCTCAACTTTCTCTTTCCTCATATATTTTATAAAATATTTTGATTTTTTCTCTCTTCAAAACGAGCTCATTTCCCTTAAGTAACATTGAGATCGGCCCGGCCGATCGCCCGATCGTCCAGGACGATCTGAACAAAAAATTTCGTCCTGGGACGATTTCTCAGGACGATAATTAATTTCCTTGGACGATAAAAACCCCTATTCTCTGTCTTTTAAAATGCTCTGATCATCCCGGGATGATTTCCAATCGGCCCGGACGATCCTTACAGGAAAATCTTCCTGTAGCTTCTGAACACATCCTAGAATAAAATTTGAACTGATCGTCCCGGGACGATCCACGATCGGCCCGAACGATATGAGCAAAGCTGCTATTACAGGGGGGTGAATTGGTATTTAAAAAATTTCTCTAAGCAAAGCACGAATACAAACCAAATTACCATAAAAAATTAGTACGGAAGATAATAAATGTGAAAGCAGTAAAAAGTAAGGTCACAAGGGTTTATAGTGGTTCGGTCAACTCGACCTATGTCCACTCCCCGGAGGCACCCTCCGAGTATTGCACTACAATCGTGACTCTCCTTTAGCGCCCAAAGCTAGGCGGAGAAGCCTTTACAAACTCCTCTTTTCATTAGACCCGGCAAGATAGAGAACCTTCCTCCTTTTACTTTCTCCTGAAGCAGGAAGAGAACCTCTATCGCATGCTGGAACTTACCTCTCCCAACCCTTCCAAGGACAAGAGACTCTAGGGAAGAAGAAGTGGAACAATGCTTGGAGCAACCCTTGTGAATCCCCTCACAAGGTCCCCCTCACAAGATCCTCTCTGTCTCTCTCTCTCTCATTTAGGTTTTCTCAAGTCAAGACAGTAGCAAGGATGTTCAAAAATGTTGAACAAGAGCTCTTAAATAGAAGAGCTTCAAAGGAGCTCATTAATTGCAAGTTGACGACTATATCGTCCAGGATGATATGGAAATCATCTTCGCCGATCATTACAAATCCCATGAGATCGGCCAGATCATCGCTCTGAATGCAAACTGGACGATTAAAAATTGGCTTAATCGTCAAGGACAATCTCACGATTGTCCCGATCGATCATTTAAAATCAGAGGAAAATTGTCAAGAGCATCGCCCTGAATTCAAGCTGTCCGATCCAAATCGTCCAGCACATCGCCCTAAATTTGTACTGGCCGATATTTATCGTCCAGAAGTAAGTAAAGATTTTAAAATAGATCGTCCTGGCCAATCCTAAGATCTTCTAGGATTATGTGATTGTATCAATCATCCTTAATTACTTCCTTGATTGTCTGATCAATTAAGACATAATTGGGAATATAGTCCAGGACGATCCAAGTTCGTATTGGTTGATTGCCAAATATACAGAATACCTTAATTATTTATGATGGTAATTTCTTTCTGTTTTGAGCCTATCGTCTAGGCCGATACAATTGTCTATTTTAAGCCTTAATTAAGAACCCCTGATTAGATTTTCTATTTTAAGCCCGATCGTCCAGGACGATGAAAATATCAGCCTGGCCGATTTGAGTAAAAAATAGAAATTCTAAGTCTCTCAAGTATGTGTGTGTAGGGTTACTTTGCATCAGTCACATCAAAGATTATAATTGACTCAAGAAGGAAAAAATAAAATTATAGACTGACTCAACCCTAATCTACCCCCATCTTGAGCTGGCTTCATTTTTCCGTCCGATCTTTGATTCCTGAAAATTCAGTAGTAAAAGACAGTCCAAGACAAGTAAGAGTGTTTTCCAATCATCAAAACATAGTTCATAGACCTGAATTTGCAACAATCTCCCCCTTTTTGATGATAGCAAAACATTACGACAAAATTTTTAAAAATAGTAGTGTAACATACGGAATCGAAAGTGCAAAAAACATTCTAAACCTACTCCCCCTTTTGATATCTCAAAAAGGAGTGAATCAAAAAGCAAACCACAAGACATCCTTTTTTTTTTTTAAAACCAAGGCATGAAAATGATGTAGTATTCCATGTGATTTATTTTAAAAACTTGTGAGTTAATGAGTTAACAACATTAATAATCTAAAGAACTATAGAATATCAGATCATGATTACCCTTAGCTCGGACTTTTTCTTAGGGTAGAATCGTCTTTTGAAATCAATGACTTAACTCAAAAAATCAATTGAATATGAGGAAAAAGAATCCATTCATCTCTTGGTTTAAGAAAAAAATATCTTATAGAATAATGAACCAAAGTAAATTTGTCACAATCGCAAAAATAATTGAAATCAAGTCTTTGATACATGAAAACTTCTAAGTTTTAAACGATTTGAAAAGAGAGAATAGCTTGCCTTTTAGTGGGATCATTTTATGCCTCTTGTCCATTTGATTGGCTCTTTGAGCATCTTGATTTTTTATACACTTTTGTGTATATACTTTTTCTTTTCAATTTGGCGTCATTGACAATTTTTTTTTTGCAAGCTAAATTTTCTTTTTCAATCTCTTAAAAAGGACTTCTTAGTTGTGAGTATATCTTCTAGATATTAGAGAATAGGAGCTCTCTCTAAGATATAGAAGAACTATCCATAAAATATAATCAATAACCAATCACAAGAATAACGAGGAATCTTTATGTGATAAAAAAACTTTAAGCATTATAAATACAAGATAGATTTACTTAAGCAAGTTTAGAAAAGATCTTAATTTCATACACAATTTTTAATTTGAAATAGATTTTTGATTAGAAAAGAAAACTATGCCACTAAATTAGGTTAGAGAAGGAGACACAATCACAAAATATTTTTACCATCTAATAGATTAAGAGATGTAAAACATTGACTACAAATTCTCAAAAGCAAGGATAAGGCATACGATATCATAACAGCGATAATTTTTGAAAACTAATTAAGAAAAGCAACAAGAAAGTAAGCTAAATCAAACAAAAAAAAATAATAATAAAAGAAAAAGAAAACAAAGAGCAAAAAAAAAAAATAAATAAAAGAAAAAGAACAGAAACCAAGTAAAGCAATTAGAAGATCAAGTTTATGCAATTATGTCAATCACACCCAATCTGGTCCTTAAAGAGTTGAAAGTGTCGAAGGCCAGTGGTTTAGTAAAGATGTCAGCCAATTGATTTTCAGTTGTCATATGGTGTAACTCAATATCTTCCTTATTCACATGGTATCTAATGAAGTGATGCCTAATATCAATATGCTTAGCCTTGAATGTTGGATAGGATTCTTAGAGATGAATATGACACTAGGGTTGTTATAAAAGATTAAGATGGTGCCTACAGGTAATCCTAAATCCAATACCTGTTGTTTCAACCAAAGGACTTGGGCCACACAACTTCCAAGAGCAATGTACTCAGCTTTAGCAGTGGAAAGTGCAACATAATTTTACTTCATACTAGACCATGAGACCAAAGATTGTCCTATGAATTGACAAGTCCCTGAAGTACTTTTCCTATCCACCTTGTATCATGCAAAATAAGAGTCAGAAAATCCAATAATCTCAAAAGAAGTGTTGTGTTTAGGATACCAAATCCCTAAGCTTTGGGTCCCCAAAAGATATCTAAAAATTTTCTTAACAGCAGTCAGGTGGGATTCCTTAGGGTCGGCTTGAAATCTAGCACAAAGGCAAACACTAAACATTATGTCGGGTCGGCTCGTAGTCAAGTAGAGTAAAGATCCAATCATGCCTATGTACTTCTTCTGATCAACAGACTTACCACTTGGGTCCTTATCCAATGGAACACTAGAAGTCATGGGAGTATTAATTGACTTAGATTTATCCATCTCATACTTCTTTAAAATGTCCTTTATGTATTTAGTTTGATTAATAAAGGTTTCATCATCCAATTGTTTTATGCTAAACCCAAAAAATAGGACAACTATCCCATCATATTCATCTCAAACTCTCTACTCATTGTCTTAGAGAACTCATCACAAAGTTTTTTATTAGGAGATCCAAAGAGTATATCATCCACATAAATCTGAACAATGAGCAACATCTCCAATTTTTCTAAGAAAAAGGGTGGTGTCTACGCTCCCCTTAACATACTCCCTTTCTAGTAAAAATGTGCTAAGTCTCTCATACCATGCTCTTGGTGCCTGCTTTAAACCATACAAAGCCTTTTTTAATTTAAAAATATGATTTGGAAATTAGGAACTCTCAAAACCTTGGGATTGGTCTACAAACACATCCTCTTTTATTTCCCCATTCAAAAAGGCACTCTTGACATCCATTTGATAAAGCTTAAATCCTTTATATCAGGCAAAGGCTAATAGCACTCTAATGGCTTCCAATCTAGCTACTAGGACAAATGTCTCCTAAAAATCTATCCCTTCTATTTGGTTATACCCCTTAGCCACCAATCTTGCTTTATTCCTAACCACCACTCCTGAATCATTCACCTTGTTCTTAATGACCCATTTTGTTCCAACTACACTTTGTCCCTTAGGTCTTTCTACAAGCTCCCAAACTTCATTCCTAACAAATTGGTTCAACTCCTCCTACATGGATAAAATTCAAAACTCATCAGTAAGGGCTTGGTTTATGTTGGTGGGTTCAGTCATTGAGATAAAGGCAGAGTGGTTCACCTCCTTCCTAAGTCCATGTCTAGTCTTAAATCCATTAGAAGGGTCTCCTAAGATCAATTCCTTGGGGTGACTTGTAGAGTATCTCCAATCTCTAGGTAAAGTCTGAGAAGGTCCAACCCTTTCCTCCAGATCTAAATTTTCTACTCCTTGGGTGACATCTCCTACTCCTTCTATGTTTTGGTGATCTACTTTCTTCTCCAAATTTTCTACTACACTAGTAATCTCTCCAATATCCTCATCATCCTCAACTCCATGTTTTTTAGGATCAGACTCATCAAATACTACATGGATAGTCTCTTCCACCACTAAATTTCTCTTGTTAAACACCCTAAAAGACTTCCCAACACTAGAATATCCAAAGAACACTCCTTCATCAGATTTAGAATTAAATTTTCCCAAGTGAGACTTTCCATTATTGTGAATGAAAACCTTACAACCAAAGACATGAAGGTGGGAAAGATTGGGTGTCCTACCCTTAAGGATCTCATAGGATGTCTTTTCTAGTTTGGATCTAACGTTCACCCTATTCCACACATAACAAGCTGTGTTAACCGCTTCAGCCCAAAAGTATTTTGGAAGTGAATACTCAGCAAGCATGGCTCTAGCGGCTTCCACTAAGGTCCAATTTTTCCTTTCAGCTACCCCATTCTGCTGATGGGTTTTAGGAGCTGACAAATTGTGGATAATCCCCTTGTCCTCTCAAAAATCTCCAAATCTTTCATTCTTAGACTCTCCCCCATGATCACTATGGATGGTCAAGATCTCACAACCTAGCTTTTTCTAAATCCAAGTAGAAAATGTTTTAAACTCCTCAAAAGACTCATTTTTATGTGTAAGAAATCTAGTCCAAGTGAACCTTGAGTAATCATCAACAATCACAAAACCATAGACTTTCCCTCCCAAGCTGGCAGTGCTTATGGGTCCAAACAAATCCATGTGCAGTACTTCTAAAGGTCTAGAGGTGCTAATTTCCTTAGTGAGGTGAAAGGTGAAGTGGACTTGCTTTCCTAGTTGACAGGCATCACAAAGGTGGTCTTTTGAAAACTTGAGTTTGGGGAGACCTCTAACTAGGTTTTTTTGGGGCACTTTCCTAAGGGTTTTCATACTTGTATGACATAGTCTTCGGTGTCACAACCATGAACCATCAATCACTATTTTTTAGCAAAATAAAGCAACACATTCAATGTTATTTAAATCAAACATGTAGACGTTGTTGATCCTCTTTCCCTACAAAATAGTATTGTTACTTAAACTTACAATGCATGAATTTGCAAAGAATTGCACGATGAAGCCTTTGTCACAGAGTTGACTGATGCTGAGCAGGTTGTGCTTCAATCCATCTACAAGTAAAACATTTTCAATCATAAGGTTCTTGGAATTACCAATTATACCTGCGCCTACCACCTTCTTGGTGGTGTTGTCTCCAAGAGTAACATTGCCTCCAGTTCTGGACTCTAGCGAAATAAATTGATTGGCATCACCAGTCATATGTCGAGAGCAATCGCTGTCCAAGTACCACATACTCTCACGAGGCCTTTTGTGAGAGCCCACCTACAAAATTATCAAATGTTAGATTTAGGAACCCAAGCAGGTTTGGGTTTCTTCTTATGAAAAGTAGAATGCAATGCATGTGTGGTATACTATGAATCATGCACCTTGGGTCTTTACACCCAATGTGTACTATGATGAACAGTGCAAGTGTGTGATATGTGTCCTAGCATGCCACATAAAAAATATCTAACTCCAGGAAAAGGGTTTCCTAAGTGGTTTGAGTTATAATGCCTCTTCCTAGGTTTTGACTTTTGATCAAAAGTTGGTGTCATCCTAGTTTTCTTACATGCATCTAATTCATTTTGAATCTTTAAATTTGTGCTTTTTAAGACTTCTTTCTCAATCCTCAAGTTTTTCTCCATCTCTTTAGACTTCTTAAAATCAGAATCAAGTGAGGTGTGTGTGAGTTTTAGTGACTCATGCTTATCAATTAATTCACAATATTTTTTGTTTAACGCATCAAATTCATCAAGTAGAGCCATATGATTTGAATCAATTATAGAATGATCTTTAGTCATAATTGCATGCTCTTTTTGTAATTCCAAAAATTCTAATTTTAAGCTTGCATGTGTTTTCTTGAGTTTCATATATGATGCATGAATTTTTTCAGAAACTTCAAGAAGTTGATCGTAGGAAAGTTCACATACCTCTTCTTGATCAAGATGATCATCTTCCATCAAGCACAATTTTATTGTCTCATCTTCTGGTTCCGTCTCCGATGAATCCGATGCAGAATCTGCCCAGAATGCCTTTTGGAGTCTTTTCTTGTCCTTCTTGAACTTGGGTTTCTCCTCACCCTTTCCTTTGTTTGATTGATATTGAAGTGTGGGACAATCGGCTTTCACATGTCCAAGCTTCCTGCATTCATAACAAACAACATCAGAAGATCCTTTAGAATATTTGTTATCCTTACCTTTTCTCCAATGATGCTTTTATTTCTTCCTTAGAAAGTTTCTGAATTACCTTGAGATGAAGGAAACTTCATCGCTCTCAGACCCGGAAGAATCGGAGTCAGATTTATGTGCCTTTAGTGCCACCGTTTTCTCTTTCTTTTTCTCACCTGCATCAAGATTTCTTTGATTCACCCCTTGCTCGTAAGCAATGAGTGAGCCAAGTAAGTTGTCAATCGAATACGTGTTCAAATCCTTAGATTCAGTTTTAGCAGTGATTTTAGCATCAAAAGAGGAAGGCAAGCATCGTAAAATCTTATTTACTTTTTCAAAGTTTGAAAGTTCTCTTCCTAAGGCATGCAAAGAAGTAATAATCTGAGTAAATCTCGTATTCATTTTAGAAATTGATTCATGAGGTTTCATACGAAAAAGTTCGTAGTCATGCAAGAGAATGTTCAAACGGGATTGTTAAACTTCATTAGTGCCTTCATAAGTGATACATAATTTATCCCAAATTTCTTTACCAGTTTTACGAGTGGAAACACGTATGTATTCTTCTGATTTTAAAGCATAGAAAAAATAATTAAGACATTTTGCATTTAATTGATCCGAATCTCTATCATCTAAAGACCATTCAGTAAAAGGTAGTGGAACAGTAATGCCGTTAAGTTTACCAGTTGGAGGTGTATAACCATCCGTAACAGGCATCCACATGCGATAATCAGTAGATTGCAAAAATGTAGACATACGAGTTTTCCAAAATTTAAATGGGATATTATCAAATAGAGGTGGTCGGGTAATAGGATACCCTTCCGGTGTATTACGATTCCCAAAGTTAACCATGGATCAAAATTCAAAAAGTTTTCAAACTTAGTTTTTATGAATCCTGCTCTGATACTACTTGAAAGTTCATTTGGGATGTTAAGCCCTATAGAACTGGCCCAAGGCTAACCAAGAGGGGGGGTGAATTGGTATTTAAAAAATTTCTCTATGTAAAGCACGATTACAAACCAAATAACCATAAAAAATAAGTTCAGATGATAATAAATACGGAAGAAGTAAAAAATAACAACACAAGGGTTTATAGTGGTTCGGTCAGCTCGACCTACGTCTACTCCACGGAGGCGCCCTCCGAGTATTGCACTACAATCGTGACTCTCCTTTAGCCCCCACAACTAGGTAGAGAAGCCTTTACAAACACCTCTTTTTGCCACACCCTGCAAGGTAGAGAACCTTCCTCCTTTAGCTTCCTCCTGAAGTAGGCAAAGAACTTCGATCGCTTGCTGGAACTTACCTCTCCCAACCCTTCAAAGGACTAGAGACTCTAGGGAAGAAGAAGTGGAACAATACTTGAAGCAACAGTTGTGAATCCCCTCACAAGCTCCCCCTCACAAGATCCTCTCTCTCTCTCTCTCTCTCTCTCTCTCTCTCTCTCTCTCTCTCTCTCTCTCTCTCTCTCTCTCTCTCTCTCTCTCTCTCTCTCTCTCTCTCTCTCTCTCTCTCTCTCTCTCTCCTTTAGGTTTTCTCAGGTCAAGACAGCAGCCAAGGATGTTCAAAAATATTGAACAAGAGCTCTTAAATAGAAGAGCTTCAAAGGAGCTCATTAATTTTAAGTTGCCGACTATATCGTATAGGATGATATAGAAATCATTGTGACCGATCAGTACAAATCCCATGAGATCGACCCGAGCATCCCCCTGAATGCAAACTGGATGATTGAAAATTGGCTTGATCATCCAGGACGATCTCACGATCGTCCCAGCCGATCAGTTCAAATCAGAGGAAAATTGTCAAGAGCATCACCCTGAATTCAAGCTGTCCGATCCAGATCGTCCAGCACATCGCCCTGAATTTGTACTGGCCGATATTTATCGTCCAGGAGCAATTAAGGATTTTAGAATAGATTGTCCTGACTGATCCTGAGGTAGTCCAGAACGATGTGATCGTATCAATCATCCTTAATTACTTCATTGATTGTCTGATCAATTAAGGCATAATTGTGAATATCATCTTGGCTGATACAATTATAGTCCCGACCGATTGGTTAATGACGTCTGCCTTAATTAAGAACCCATGATTAGATTTTTTGTTTTAAGCCCGATCATCGAGGACGATGAAAATATCATCTTGGCTGATTTAAGTAAAAACTAAAAATCTAAGTCTCTCAAGTGTGTGTGTGTGTGCGTGTAGGGTTACTTTGCATCAGTCACACCAAAGATTACAATTGACTCAAGAAGGGAAAAATAAAATGACAAACTGGCTCAACTCTAATCTAACCCATCTTGAGATGGCTCCATTTTTCCGTCCGATCTTTGATTCCTGAAAAGTCAGCAGTAAACGACAGTCCAAGGCAAGTAAGAGTGTTTGTCAATCATCAAAACATAGTTAATAGACCTTAATTTGAAACAAGAATGTCAAGAGCTCCTGCAGTTATCCACTATTGGAGACTATCTTCATATCTTATCACAAGATCTTGACTATGACTGGCCTCCAGCAAATCACTTTCTGAGGAACACCAATACCACCTATCACATTGGAGAGTCTAGCAACTTACTCAAAGATGCTTGGACAATCTAATATGTCCTTCATATTTTTGTTCATCCAAAAGCTAGTATCGCATTCATATCACTCCACTCCTTTTGATCACCACTTCTATATTATGGTCCATCATGAATTTAATGCATTTGATCTAATTTTTTGATACATTGAGTATATGATGAGCATTAGAAATCCAGGACATAGGAGGAAGCCCAATCTTGCCTTAGGACACATCACATCCTATGTCCTGAATCCAAATACAACCTCTAATATCCTACCCCTCCAAACTTTCAGCCTGCCTTATAATCAAATAACTCCTTCCATGTTTGGCATAGTACTCATCTCCACCCGGGGCATGAGGGAGCTGAGGGAGTTAAGGAGGAGGTAGCTCCTGCACCTGTTCCTGCACCTACTCCACTCCTCCATAACATTTAGCTGGATCAGCTGGTGGAGTGATTCTACCAGTGGGAGATATGATTTGAGTCCTACATTATAACATAGGAGCAGCAACAAGTGGAGGACATTGCTTGGTTTGATTCTTATGTGGCTCACCAGTAGCGACAGCACGACTAGGACATGGCCTAGTTTGGAGAGCAGTTTGCCACTCTTTTCAGATTCTTTCAGCCACCACCACCACCTTCTTTGGATGATTAGAGGTCGTCCTTCTTTTAGTTTATTTTCATGAAGTTATTTTTCCTTATTTTATGATGTTTTTTTTTTCTTAGTTTTTATGTTGTTATTTTTCCTTATTTTAGTCTACTCCTATTTGGTAGTTCATGTGTTATTCCATTTCTGGTTTTGTGATGTCAAAAGGGGGAGTAGCTGTATTGTTCTAGTTTATACTATTTTTTGTATGTTGGTTAGCTGTACTGTGTTGCTACTTAGTAAAATTTAAACTTTGGGTTTCACCCTATTTATATTCAACCTTCTTAAACTATTTTAATTATTTTTGTGTTTGTCATCATAAAAAAGGGAGAGATTTTTATGAATCTAATTTGAAGGAATATGATTTTGATGATAGCAAACCTTTCATTCTTCAAATCGACTACCTTGCCTACTAATATTTTAGGTCCACAAGATCAAATTGCAAATCGAGCTAGCTCAAGGTTGGGTAGATTAGGACTGAGTCAGCCTGTAATGTACGTTTTGTGTCTTTTACCCTTTCTTGAGTCAATTATAAATGATGTGGTTCCTAATACTAAGTAACCTTGCACACACACACTTGGAAAAAATTTCTATCTAATTAATTAGAGTTTTATATTTTGATCACATCATCTGGGATGATCTAAAAATCATCCTAGATGATCAATTAAAATAGAAATCCTAATTGGTGCATCCTGATTAAGGCAGCTGCAATTAAGAAAATCATCCTAGATGATTTTATCATTGTCCAGGATGATATGATCAAATCAAAAAGAAGTAGCCACCATACCTATTTAGGCATCTTTTATTTTTGGACATCATCCCGGACATTGTCACGGATGATGCAGCATAATTATTCCTAAATTAATTTGGTAATTAAGGAAAGTAATTAAGATTTGATTGCTCGATCATATTATCCTGGACAATCGCATGATCGTCCAGAATGATCAATTAACAAACCTTAGTTCTTTCTGGATGATCAAACATTGACCTGGTTCCATTTAGAGCGATGTTCTAGATGATCTGTGATGTTTTGAACTAATCTTCCCAGACGATTGTGATATCGTTCCAGACGATCTAGTCAATTTTGCATCGTTCAGACATCCATTCAGGGCAACGTTCTGGATGATCTGTGATGTTTTGTACCAATCATCCTGGATGTTCATGAGATCATCCTAGATTATCAAATTACTTTTTTATCGTACAGGCTTCCGGTCTGGAGGATATTTGACGAATTGAACTAATTATAAATGATGATATATTATCATCCTAGACGATATGAACAAGTTACCTTATGATAGTCCCAAACTGTCCTGGCTGATTGAGCTAAATTTGTATTAGTCATACAAGATGATATTAATATCATCTTGGATGATAATGTTGGTTTATTGCAATTAAGAGCTTTTTCGAAGCTCTTCTATATAAGACCTCTTATTTTACCCAAGAGTGTGTCTTTTGCTATTGTCCTGACCTAAGAGAGCCAAGAGGAGAAGGAGAGCAAGGGGGAGAGAGAGAGAGAGGATATTATGAGGGGGAGTTTGTGAAGGGATTCACAAAGGTTGCTCCAAGGAAGGGTCTGAGTCATCTTGTTCGATCGTCGTCCCTAGTTCCTTAGGGGTTCAAGAGAGGTGGACTTCAGTAACTAATCAAGGTTCTTTACCTGCTTCTAGAGGAAGCAAAAGGAGTTGGGTTCTTTGCCTACTTCAGAAGGAAGCAAAAGGAGTTAGGTTCTCTACCTGCTTTAAGAGGAAGCAAAAGGAGTTAGGTTCTCTGCCTCACTGGGG
The DNA here is from genome assembly GCA_016618105.1 of Dendrobium huoshanense. Lineage (NCBI taxonomy): Eukaryota > Viridiplantae > Streptophyta > Magnoliopsida > Asparagales > Orchidaceae > Dendrobium > Dendrobium huoshanense. The sequence goes on from CM028360.1 coordinate 41,986,468, forward strand.
TTGGTGGAAAGGAGTTTTTATACAGACTTCTTCGCCTTGTTATTGGGGAAAAAAGAGAGACACTAAGTTTAGTGCAATACTCGGAGGGTGCCTTCGGGGAGTGGACATAGGTCGAGTTGACCAAACCATTATAAAATATATTGTGTTCTTTCTTATTATTGCTTCCGCATTTAATTTCTACACTTTGATTTTCTTTGTGGTGAATTTTGGTTTGGCTTGAGTTTATGTTTTTTATTAAGATTTTTTTAAAATACCAATTCATCGCCCCCTCTTGGTTAGCCTTGGGATAGTTTATAAGTGCTTAACATCCCTAACGTACTTTCAAGTGGTATCGGAGCACTTTTAGAATCATTGGAATTTTTAGAGATTCAAAAGGTAGATTCTTGCTTGCTTTTGGATTCAATTGCATTCATTGGGATAGTGGAATTTTTGAGCTGATAGCATTTCAATCCTTGAAGAAAGTAATCCTTGTATGGATGTTGGATGCAAAAGGGATAATAATTGAAGGTGATAATTACAACATCATCAATTATCTACAAAAATTTGTAGATAAAGCAAACTGAGATGTACATAATGGTGAATGGGAGGACTTATCATTCTTGGAAGGCTTTGGCATGGTTTTATTTCATTTTGCAAATAAAAATTGTAATAAGTTATCCAATTTTTATGCTAACCTTGCTTTATTAGGTGATGTTTTTGGATGATTTGAGTTGTAATAAGATTCCTCCTTCTTTTCTTTTCTTGTTAAAGGAGGATTATGATAGATTTTTAATCACATAGTAGTTTGTAATAGTTTTCTTCCTTATTAATGCTTTCAGCATTTCTCTCTCAAAAAAAAAAAAAAAAAAAAAAAAAAATTTTGTTTAACTGATTATCAAATTAAAAAAGTATATTGGGAAGTGCTAATTACTATTTAGAGACAAAGAAAAATGATTATTTTTAAAAATCAAAATGGTTATACAATTATATTTAGATGTCATGTATAATGGAATTTGATCATGTAGGTTTTTCTTAGGTACCCAATAGGTTATATATAAACAATTTTGCTAGAGCAATCACGTTGCCCATAAAAGGTACTTGCTAGTAAGGAGCATGAATCATCTAGGTCAAATGAATCCAAGTGATGAGACTTTTTGATCTCCTTAGATCATTTTCCATCGTCGAGGCCATTAGGCTACCATATCTATACCAAATTGACACCTCAAAGGTCTTTGAGTATGCTCCTCTAAACTTGGTAAAACCATGGCTCATGGTCTTTATCTCCCATAGAGTCTTTCTCTCATGCTCAATGAACAATACAATACACCATTGGAATCATCATCACATCAAGGGGAAGAACCCACACAAGCATGCCATATATTTAACATTCCAAGGACTCATCTAAAGCACTCTCCCATAATGGCTCACTTAGGTGACTTCCACTTAAACAATGGGCTAGCTTAGAGGAAGAGAGACTACCAGTAGAGCAAAATGTTAGATAGAATCTGTATTGAGTTATTTTAAGCCTGAAACATTTTATTTCATTTTGTGTATCCCTCATTATTGCTCTCTAATTATATTAAATAAATGGTGAAGAGTTATACTTCATATAGTCTGAACATCTTTTGATATATTGGAATACTTTAATATTTTATTTATCACTCACTCTACATACACACTCCAACATGTATTAATTCTCTTGTATATTTGTTGATGTTTTCTTATTTGTAATGTTAGGTGTAATCCACTAATAAATTCATAACCAACATTTTGAAAGTTGCAGTGTGGGTGGATAGAAGACAATGATAAGAGAACAAGCACATCATGAAGATCAACAAAACTCATAGTCACCTTGAATATAGATACTTCAACTACACTACTTTACATGACATAATGGAGATGGATGAAAAGTTAAGTATAATTTTTAAAGATACACTACGAGAACTATTGAGAAATGCTCCAAGGGAAAGCTATCTTGAAAGATCCAATGACTTGGCTAAACCATACAAAACTAGAAAATAATGCAATCATTTTGATGGCAAAAGCCGATCCCACCACATCCCTACAAGTGATGAAGAGTTTAATGTCCCTCTTTATTAGCCCAACCAAGATTTTTGAGAAGGATAGAACGTAAGCTAACCAATACATTCTTCAAGGAGGTAACAGAGACAAGATTGCATCCCTAGTTCAAACTGCCTTAGTTAGAGTCCTATATGGGAAGGGAAAACACCTCCTATCTTCTCATATTTTTTAGTCAAGGATATCATTGTTGGAATTCAAATCCCTTCATTCGTTCTTTTCCTAATAAATTCATTATAATTGCATATTATTATTGGTGTATTAATTAGAATATGGCCCAAAAACCCTAATTCCTCAAAATAAAATCTCCTACTTTTGAAAAATCCAACCTTATGTTAATATGCATATTGTAGTTTCATGGTCATATAGCTTGATATCCAAGATATCATTGGGTCCAAATTTTCAAAAACATTTAAATATAAGTTCTCTTATTTTCCCAACCAACTTACCACTGTTACATTTCTTTTGTAGCTTGATGTATATAATAGGACATTGTCTAACTTCTAAAGTTCAATTGAAAATCTTTTATTAAAATTCTTCTTTGTCTTAATGGATACATTATAGTTACATATCATTGTAGATTAATGTATTTGCTAGGATAGGGTCCACAAATTTTAAAATTCATATTCCAAATCAAAAACCCTTTCTAATAAAAATTAGTCTTATTTCAAATGTATATGCTATAGTAACAACTCCTTTTAACTTGTTATATATAATGAAATAGGATGTAAAATATTCTATTAGTTTTATTTTTAGAATCAGAATATGTATGTTCATAAGCCAGTTATCTAGAAAACTGATTCAAAATTATTTAGAATTCTAGGAAATTGGCAACAAAGCACCTAATTCTCAAATAATTTGAACTTGGCTTGAGAATAGTCTAAAATATTGGATGGATGTCAAGTATAGTTTTGAACAAAATTTGGGAACTTGACCTTGACTATTAATGGTTTACAATTGACCTTTGTTCAAATTAATAAAGATAAGAATCCATCCTTGATACTATTATAGTATATGGGAAATAGTCTAGCTCCCATGTCCCCAGGCCTTTTGTATTTTCTAGATTGGGCTCACTAAGACTATTTCTAGACATGAGAGCTTAAGTCAATTGTTGTGCTTAACATGCATTTTCATTATTTGGAGCAAGCAACATTGAGATTGGGACTTCTTCCATTGTAACATGTATAGTAAGAGCCATAATGTCAAATGTAGGATGGAAAAATAAAGAAATTTTGTTGATGATATAGTAATGGTTGTAGCCAAGGAAGCCAATGAGTATGATGTTATCATGGCTTCTCCACTCTTAGGTGGTTACAAGTTTCATCCTCTCTCTACTGCTCATGTAGAGGTGGATGTGAGAGTGATAACTCGTTAACCCCATAAGCCCTTTGATTATGAATTCAAAGAATCAATAGATAAGAAAAAGAGGAAATTTAATAATTAGTTGAAAGGGAATGTGTAAAAATGTGTTAATAAATATGGATAGACTAAAGAGTTTTTTTTTTTAACATAAGGGGCACTATAAATACAAAGCTTGGGTATGCTATTATAAAAGTTTGTGTTAGTATGACCTAGGTAGTTACACAATAGAGAACTAGAAAGAGGAATAAATTCACCAAACTACTTACTATTTAGGAACTCATTGACAAAAAACATCAAGTACTGATAACATTCTCTAAGATTGCATATAACAATATGTTAATTCATAGTCATCACTAATATACATCCTTGGATGTTGTGAATCTAGACTCAGGATTTATAATTTTGATGAAAGCAAATATTTCTGACACTTATAGTTTTTTAGGGCTGCCGTGCATACTAACGTTTTAGGTCCACAAGACCAATTGCAAATCAAGTCAGCTCAAGATTGGAGAGATTAGGACTGAGTTAGTATGTAAACTATCGTTAAGTATTTTTTACCTTTTATTGAGTCAATTGTAACTAAGTGGGTCATGATGCTAAGTGACCTTGCATACACACACTTAGAATTTTTTATTTGTATTTTTTTTAGAGTTTTTTATTTTTGATCACATTGTCCAGGATGATCCAAAATCATCTTGGATGATCATTTAAAAATAGAAATCATAATTAGGGCATCCTCATTAATGTAGCCGCAATTAAGCAAATCATCCTAAATGATATTATAATCATCCTAAATGATATTATAATCATCCTAGATGATATCCTCAAATTAGAAAGAATCAACCTCCAGATCCTTTTAGGCATGTTTTAATTTTTAAACATCATCCAAGACATCATCCTGGATTATGCAGTGTAATTATGCCTAAATTAGATTAGTAATTAAAGAAAGCAAATAAGGTTTGATTGCTTGATCATATCATCCTGAAAGATCGTTGTATCATCCAGGATGATAAAGTAAACAAATCTTAGTTTCTTCCTAGATGATCAAAATGATGTTCTGGGCAATGTGTACTGTTTTTCACTAATTATCTGAGATGATCACAAATCATTCTGGACAATCTGTTATTTTTCCATTATCAAACATGCAATCAGGGCAATATTTTGGATGACATTTAATATTTTGAACTAATCATTCAGGATGTTAATGGAATTATCCAAAACGATCAATTTAGTTTTCCATCATCCAGACATATAATCAGGGCGATGTTTTGGATGATACTCATTGATTTTGAACAAATCATATAAGACAATGTACTACCATCATGGATAATCAGAACAAATAAGTGCCTTAATCATCCAGACTCTCCCAGATCATCCTAGCTGATTGAGATCAATTTGTAGTGATCATACAGGATGATCCATCGATTGTCCTGAAAGATTATGTTAGTTTAAATTTGAAGCTCTTCTATATATGACCTCTTGTTTACCTAAGATTATATCTTTTGCTACTATTTTGAACTGAGAGAGCTACGAGGAGAGGGAGAGTAAGGGGGAGAGAGAGAGAGGATCTTGTAAAGGGGAGTTTGTGAGGGGTTTCACAAAGGTTTCTCCAATAAAGGATCTGAGTCTTCTTCTCTGATCATCGTCCGTGATTCCTTGGAGGTTCGAGAAAGGTCTACTTCAGTAATTAATCGAGGTTCTCTACCTGCTTCAAGAGGAAGCGAAAGGAGTCAGGTTCTCTGCCTACATTAGGAGGAAGTAAAAGGAGTTGGGTTCTCTACCTCATCGGTGTCGGTGGAAAGTAGGTTTGTAGGCTTCTCCATCTTATTGTGGGAGAAAAAGGAGAATCAATGTTTAGTGCAATACTAGAGTAGAGGCTCCGGGTAGTGGACGTAGGTCAAGTTGACTAAACCACTAGAAATTTTTGTGTGTTCTTTCCTACTATTTTTTTATTTAATTTTTGCATTTGATTTCCACAATCGATTAAATATCGCTTGTGGATGCTTGTTAAGGTAGGATACTGACCACCCACTCATGAAATTAATGGCATAAAAACTAAACTTCCTTTTTACTAAATAATCTTTTGACGATAGAGATTTATCACAACTTAATGTAAAATATTTGAACTATTTTTCTGTGTTTGAAATCAAATGATTATATGCATGTTTCAACTTGTGATATGAGTAAAGAAATTTGGGATAGATTATGTATTACTTATGAATGAACAAATAAAGTTAAGCAATCTAGATTGAATATTTCATTTCATGACTACAAACTTTTTCGTATGAAACCTAGTGAATCGATATCTGTATGTATACTAGGTTTAATCAAATTGTCATCTCACTACATGCCTTAGGAAGAGAACTAATGAGTTATGAAAAGGTGAATACAATTTTGAGATGCTTTCCTTCTTCATTTAATGCCAAGATTACTGTAATAATTGAATCTAAAGATTTGAATGCTTATTCTATTAATAGCTTACTTGGATCACTCATTTCATACAAGCAAGGGGTAAACTAAAGATAACTTGATGCAGGTGAGAAAAAGAAGGAGAATACCATGGCACTGAAGGCTAACAATATGGATACTGATTCTTTCGGGTTTGAAAGCGATGATGCTACCTTAATTATGAGGCAATTCAAAAGCTTTCTAAGGAAAAAAGCAAAAGGACCATCAGAAGTGGAATAATGGTAAGGGTAATTTGTTTGTTAAAGTTCTACTGATATGATTTATTTTGAATGTAGGAAGTCGGGATATGTTAAAGCTGATTGCCCTACACTTAAGGCTCATCCAAGCAAGAAGAAGGATGAGGAGAAACCCAAGTTCATGAAGGATAATAAGCTATTCCAAAGGCGTTCTGGGCAAATTCTGCAACTAACTTCTTTGAGACTGAAGTTGAAGAGGAGACAATAAATCTGTGCTTGATGGCAGATGACCATATTAGTTAGTCTGACCAAGAAGAGGTATATGAACTAACCTACAATCAATTACTTAAAGTTTATGAACAAATTCATACAACATATAGGAAACGTAAGAAATTTCATGCTAACTTGAAATTTATATTTTGAAATTTAAAAAAAAGAGCATGAAATTTTACTTAAAGATCACTCTACACTTGATAACAATCACATGTCATTACTTAATGAGTTTGATGAGTTAAATAAAAAAAATTATGAGTTGTTCATTGAGCTTAATTCATTAAAAGAATCTCACACTACATTTGAAAATGATAAACCATTATTGCATAGATAACATAACCTTAAGAAGAAGCATCACCACCCAAGTAGACTAGTAAACCCTTTTCCTAGTGTTAGATATTTTTCATGTGGCATGTTAGGACACATTTCACACACTTGTACTATTCACCATTGTACAAGTTGGAAGTGGAGACCCAAATTGCATGATTCACAGCATAACACACTTACATTGCATTCTTCTTTTCATAAAAAGGGATCCAAATTTATTTATGTTCCTAAATCTAACATTTGATTATTTTATAGGTTTTCTCTCATAAAATACCTTGTGAGTGCATGTGATACCTAGACAATGGATGCTCCGAATACATGACTGGAGATGCCAACCAATTCATTTTGCTAGAGGTCAGGGCTAGAGGCAAGGTCACCTTTAGAGAAAACACCACCAGGAAAGTTGTGGGCATAGGTATAATCATAAACTCCAAGAACCTTTTAATTGAAAATATTTTGCTTGTAGATGTACTGAAACACAACTTGCTATGCATTAGTCAGTTGTGCGGTAAGGGCTTCATCATAAAATTTTTTTCTAGTACATGCATTATTAGTTTGAATAACAACACTATTTTGCAAGGAAATCAAATTAATAATATTTACATGCTTGATTTGGATAATATTGAATATGCTGCTTCTTTTTACTTAAAAATTAACATTGATGAGTCGTGGTTGTGGTACAGGAGATTATGTCATACAGTATGAAAACCCTTATGAGAGTAATCCAAAAAGACCTAGTTAGAGGTATCCCTAAGTTAGCTTAAGTTCACTAAAGACTATCTGTGTGATGCCTGCCAACTAGGGAAGCAAGTCGAAACCTCCTTCCATTCTATTAAGGACATCAGCACCTCTAGACCTTTAGAAGTCCTTCACATGGATTTGTTTGGACCCATTAGCACTACCAACTTAGGAGGAAAGTCTATAAATTTATGATTGTCGACTACTCGAGGTTCACTTGGATTAAATTTTTGTCTCATAAGAGTGAGTATTTGATGAGTTTAAATCTTTGTCCACTTGGATTCAGAAAAAGCTAGGTTGTGTAATCTTGCCCATCCATAGTGACCATGACGGAGAATTTGAAAATGCGTGATTTAGAAACTTTTATGAGGAGAATGGGATTAGTTATAACTTCTCATCTTCTAGGACCCCTAAGCAAAATGGGATAGCTGAAAGGAAGAACATAATCTTAGTTAAGATTGCTATAGCCATGCTTCCGTAGTATTCACTTCCAAAATATGTTTCGGGTGAAGCGATAAATATAGCTTGTTATATATTGAACAAAGTGAATGTTAGAGCCAAACTAGATAAGATACCCTATGAGAATAAGGGTAGGACACCTAACATTTCCCACATCCATATCTTTGGCTGTAAGGTTTTCATTCTTAATAATGGGATGTTACCCTTAGGAAAATTTGACCCAAAATTTGATGGAGGAGTGTTCTTAGGATATTCAAGTGTTGGAAAATCCTTTAGGGTGTTTAATAAGAGGAAATTGGTAGTGGAGGTGACTACTCATATTGTGTTTGATGAATCTGATCCTAAGAAGTCTAGAGTTAAGGATAAAGATGAAGTTGGAGAGGTTACCCAAGGAGTTAAAAATTTAGATAAGAGGGTAGAGCCCTAAAACACTGAAGGAGTAGGAGAGATTACCCAAGGAGTCAAAAATAAAAATATGGAGGAAACAGTAGAACATACACACACTCTTCTCGGAGATTGGAGATATTCTTCGAGTCATCCTAAAGAACTGATCTTAGCAGACACTTTTGAAGGTGTTAGAACTAGGCGTGGAACTAGGAATGAAGTGAACCACTCAGCCTTTATCTGAATGATTGAACCCACCAACATCAATCATGCCCTATCTAATGAGTTTTGGATCTTAGCCATGCAAGAAGAATTAAACATATATGTTAGGAATAATGTTTGGGAGCTTGTAGAAAAACCAAAAGGATAAAGTATAGTTAGAACCAAATGGGTCTTTAAGAATAAGATGAATGATTCTGCTGTGGTGGTTAGGAATAAGATGATATTGGTGGCTAAGGGGTAAAACTAAATAGAAGTGATTTATTTTAAGGAGACCTTTACCCCTGTAGTTAGAATGAAAGCCATTAGAGTGCTACTAGCCTTTACCTATTATAAGGAATTTAAGCCTTTCCAAATAGACAATAAGAGTTCCTTTTTAAATGGGGTAACAAAATATGATGTGTTTGTAGAGCAACCCCAAGGTTTTGAGAGTTCTCAATTTTTAAATATTGTTTTCAAATTAAAAAAGGCCTTATTGAATTAAAATATGCACCTAGAGCTTGATATGAGAGGCTTAGCATATTCTTACTAAAGAGGGAGCTTGTTAAGGGGAGCATAGACACCACCCTTTTTCTAAGAAAAGTAGGAGATGAATTACTAATTGTTCAAATCTATGTTGATGATATACGTTTTGGATATTCTAATAAAAAGCTATATGATAATTTTTCTAAAATAATGAATAAGAAATTTGAGATGAGTATGATGAGAGAGTTATCCTAATTTTGGCATTTAGTATAAAATAATTAGATGATGGGACCTTTCTAAATCAATCAAAGTATATAAATGACATCTTGAAGAAATATGAAATGGATAAATCCAAGATAATAAATACTTTCATGATCTTCAGTGTTCAGTTGGATAAGGACCCAAATAAAAAATCTATTAATCAAAAGAAGTATAGAGCGATGATTAGATATTTGCTTTACCTGACTGCTAGCCGACCTGATATAATGTTTAATGTTTGTCTCTATGTTAGATTTCTAGCTGATCCTAAAAAACTCCACCGATTTATAGTTAAGTGAATTCTTAGATATCTCTTAGGGACCCAAAACTTAGGAATCTGGTATCTTAGGCATAATACTTCTTTTAAGATTATTGGATATTCTGATTCTGATTTTACAGGATGTATGGTGGATAGAAAGAGCTCTTTTCAGACTTGCCAATTCATAGGATAGTCTTTAGTCTCCTGGTGTAGTAGAAAATAAAACTCTATTACACTTTTCACTGTTGAAGCTGAGTACATTGCCTTAGGGAGTTGTGTGGCCTAAGTCCTTTGGTTGAAGCAATAAATTTTGGATTTAAGATTACCTATAGGAATAATTTAAATCCTTTGTGACAACATTAGTACCATTTGTATCTCTAATAATCTTATCCAACATTCAAGGACACAATATATTGACATAAGACATAACTTTATTAGAGACCATGTGACTAAAGGAGATATTGAGTTACACCATGTGCCAACACCAACTGGCTGACATCTTTACTAAACCACTGGCTTTCGACACTTTCAGCATCTTAAGAACCAGATTATGTGTGATTGATATAAATGCATGAACTTGATACTTTCTTAATTCTGAATTTTATTTTGTGATATGTTTTTGGTTATTTTCTTTTCTTTATGTTGACTTTTGTTTTATTTATTTATTTTATCATTCTTTCTATGTTTTAATTTATTTAGTTTTCATTTACTTTTTTTTATACACTACTAAAATGATATTTTGTGCCATATTTTTATTTTTGAAAATTTGTAGTCAATATTTGACATCTCTAATTTAGTTAAGGGGAGAAACATCATTGATTACTTCATTCCTCTAACTTCTGATATGTGGTATAATTTTCTTTTGTAAATAAAAGTTAATCTTAAATTAATAACTAAACTTTACGATTGAGATTTTTTCTTACTACAATAATCTATCTTATATAAATAATGCTAAAAATCATTAAATCACTTTCAAGCTTTTATAATCTTGTCGTTGTATTAATCATATGAATTTGATTCTGCTTTATGATTTATTCTTTCTTATATTAGAGTGTGAGTTTTTCTTCTCTAAATATCTAGAAGATATTCTCACAACTGAGAGTATTTAAAAGATTCGAAAGAGATCCAGCTTGCAAAAAAAAAGAAGAATGACATGGGCATAAAATGAGCCCAAAAAGAAGAAAAATTGAAAAGATGTGCAATAACCACAAAAAAATTAAAATATATAGAAAGTGTATAAAAAATCAAAAGATGCGTAAGGTGCGCCAATCAATTAATAAGAGGCATAAAATTAGCCCACAAAAAGCAAGCTTCCTTCTCTTTCAAACCTCTAAATCTTAGAAGAATTCATGTGTCACTAGATATTTTCAAGGGCTTGTGCTCGGAATTCATGATTGTGACTAGTTACTTTGATATATTATTCTATAAGATGTTTTTCTAGAACTAAATTTTGAATAGATCTCTTTTTTTATCTAATTTATTTTTCTGAGTTAGATTTTTAATTTTAAAAGATGATTTACCTTGTGAGAAGTCCGAGCTAGGGCTAACAGAATCGATTATTCCATTATTTTTTAGATTTCAACAATGTTAACTCATGGATTCTTATAAATTTTTAATTCAATCATAAGGAGAATTTATCATATTCGTGCGTTAATAAAAAAAATCATTTTCAAACTACATTTTAAATCTTTTCCTAGCCTCCGAATCAACTCCTCCTACACTATAGTTCAATTTTACATCAATAAGCATCCTATCGAAATCATGTATCAAGAATGTTACGATCTCCTACAGTTGTCCACCACAGGAGACAAGCTTGATGTCTTCTCTCAAGATCCTGATTTTGACTGAGCTCTGACCAATCAACTTTTTTGAAACACCTTTGTTTCTTATTATGAAGGGGTGTCCAGCACCTTAGTTAAGGATGCTAGGATAATCCAACATGTGATTCAAACATCTGTTATTCCTAAAGCTGGTGATCATGTTCACATTACTCCCCTCCTTTTGATAACCACTTTCTATATCATAGCTCATCAAGAATTCAATGCTACTGATCTTATTTTCTGTTATATTATGAACCTCATGAGCATTAGGGATACATGATATAGAAGGAAGCCAATCCTTTCTCTCGGACACATCACAGCCTTTGTCCTGGAATCCAAAAAAAACCTTTAATATTCTGTCCCACGAAACATTTAGATTGCCTTCTATACTAATAGCTCTTTCCACATTCTTCATAGTACTCATCTCCACCAATAGTATGAGGAAGCCAAGGGAGTTGAGCAGGAGGCAGCTCTTATACCTATTCCTGCATCTACTTCGCTCCACCAGCACTCACAACTGGTTCAGCTGATGGAGCAATTCGACCAGTGGGAGGCTTGGTTTGACTCCTATGTTGCAACACAGGAGAAGCAACATGCATATGATGTTGCTTGTTTTGACTTGTACGTGGCTCACCAGGAGCGACAGCACAAATAGGATATGCCTAATTTAGGGAGCTATTTATTACTCTTTCTAGTTTCTTTCAGCCGGCACCACCACCTCTTTTTGATGATCAGGGGTTATTTTACTTATATTTTATTTGATTGAGTTATTTTCCATTGATGTAGTTTGTTTCTTTTTTAATAGTTTCCATTCTATTTTTCCTTTTTCCTCTTTTTTGTGATGTCAAAAGGGGAGTAGTGGTAGTAATTTATATTTTTTTGTTGTATTGTACTATTTTCTGTTTAGAGTTTACCATATTATTTCATTATACTGTACTACTTTCTATTTAGTGTTTACTATCAGTTTTGTTTAAGTAAAATTTGAACTTCTCGATTCATAATATTTTTCTTTGTGATGTTACAATTAAACTGCTTAAATTATTTTTATTTTCCATCATGAAAAAAGGGGTATATTGTTGTGAATCTAGACTCAGGAATTATGATTTTAATGATAATAAATATTTTTGACATTTCTATTTTTCAATGACTACCTTGCCTACTAACGTTTTAGGTCCATAAGGCCAATTGCAAATCAAGTCAGCTCAAGATTGGGTAGATTAGGATTGAATCAATTTGTAAATTGTCGTTAAGTATTTTTTACATTTTCTTGAGTCAATTGTAACTAAGTGGGTCTTGATGTTAAGTAACCATGCACATACACACTGAGGGAAAAATCTTATCTTTTTATTGAGTTTTTTATTTTTCATGACATCGCCTGGGGCAATCCAAAATCATCTTAGACAATCAATTAAATATAAAGACCCTATTTTGGGCATCCTCGTTAAGACAGTCGCAATTAAGCAAATATTCATGGATGATATTACCATCATCCGAGATGATAGGCTCAAATCAGAAATAATCAGTCGCAGATCCTTTTAGGCATGTTTTAATTTTTGGCCATCCTCCAGGATATGGTCTTGGAAGATGTAGTATACTTATGCCTAAATTAGTTTGGTTATTAAGGAAAGAAATTATGGATTGATTGCTCGATCATATCATCTTAGATGTTCGCAGTATCATCTAGGACAATCAGTTAAACAAACCTTAGTTTCTTCCTTGATAACTAGAATGATGTTTTGGACGATGTGTATTATTTTGTACTAATCGTCTAGGATGATCACAAATCATCCTGGATGATCTATTATTTTTCTATCATCCAAACATGCTATTAGGGCGATATTCTGGATCATATTTAATGTTTTGAACTAATCGTCCAGGATGATCATGAAATCGTCTGTGATGATCAATTTAGTTTTTCATCATCCAGGAAAGAAATCATGGCAATGTTCTAGAAGATATTCAAAAATTTTGTACTAATCGTACATGATGATCAAAAGAAAGAAGTCTGTTAATCATCCAGACTCTCCCAGATCATTCTGGTTGATTGAGCTGAATTTGTATTTATAGTACAGGATGATCCGTCAATCATGTTGGATGATTATGTCGGTTTGTTGCAATTAAGATCAAATTTAGAGCTCTTCTATATAAGACCCAAGATTATATCTTTTACTGTTGTCTTGACCTGAGAGAGCTAAGAGGAGAGGCAGAGTAAGGGAGAGAGAGAGAGAAAGGGCGAGGATATTGTGAGGGTGAGTTTATGAGGGGCTTCACAAAGGTTGCTTCAAATAAGAATCTAATTGGTCTTCTCCGATCGTTGCCCCTAGTTTCTTGGAGGTTCGAGAAAGGTCTACTTCACTAATTGATCGAGGTTGTTTCCCTTCTTCAGGAGGACGCGAAAGGATTCGGGTTCTCTGCTTACTTCAAGAGGAAGCAAAAGGAGTTGGGTTCTCTTTGTCACCAGTGTTGGTGGAAAGGAGGTTTATATAGGCTTCTTCGCCTTACTATGGGAGCAAAAGGAGAGTCATTGTGTTTAGTGCAATACCTGGAGGAGAGGCTCTGGGGAGTGGAAGTAGGTCAAGTTGCCCTAACCACTATAAATTTATGAGTGTTCTTTCTTACTATTTTTCACATTTAATTTTTGCATTTTGATTTTCTTGTGGTGAATTTTGGTTTGGCTTAAGATTGTGTTTTTGATTAAGAAATTTATAAAACACTAATTCACCTCCCTCTTGGTTAGCCTCAGGCTAGTTCATAAGGACTTAACATGCCTAATGAACTTTTATAGGACTCTAAGATTATGATATCTTTGTCTCAAAATATTCTTAGACACCCTTCGCTCATTTCATCAACAACATAAATAAATTAGTGAAAGTTCCTAGACAATCTCATAGTCCAAATTCAACTATGGTTGATCAAGACCACCCTAGGGGTTGTTCTTCATATTCCCACATTGATGTTAGAAGATTGATTCCTCCAACTCAACCTTCTCTGACATTAGATGAGAATAAGATCTAGCAACTAAAGGTGGTAGTAACTCCTTTCACACTAGATGTAATTATGAATTGTATGATGGAGGAAGATGAAGGAAACTAAAATAAGTAAATAAAAAGAGTAGCATAGTCATATATAAAGAATACTCTCAAGTAAATAAAACAAACATTGTATCTGATAGGATGGTATAAAAAAATGGAGGATTAATTAAAACAAAGTTTAAATAAAATTAAAGAAGAAGAGATCATCGAGTTTGACCTTAACTAGGATGATTTATTGGAGGATATGTTAGCAAAAATACAAAACATAGATACACTGGATTTCCAAAATAAGCATAATAATCCAAACTTTATGGTAGCTCAAAATTGCTAGGATGTAAAGAAAATTGTCATTTTGTAATTCAAGAACATATAAAATTGTGCTAAATATCGATATAATTTCAAATGGCCCACATGCCCTAGTTTGTAATTTTCTCAATTTTGTAGAGTGATATCTCCTTGGTTGGATCCTAACAACACATTAGTTTCAATAATATATTTCTCAATAATTTATTTCTTTTCTTATATTTTTATCTTTTATATTTGTCTATTCTAGTTGCTGCTTAATGTTATAATGAAAGCTTTGAAAGTTCTTTGTAAAAGTTAATGCTAAATACAATAATAAATATGAAAGAATTCTAGTGGGATAAATTAGTTTCTTTGAGTTAAAATTATATGTTATTTTCATAACAAAAGGATGTCTAACTATACATAGCTGAAGCATAACACTCTTTATATGTAGATGTCCAAGTTATATGTCTTATATAAGATTGTTGGGGAGTATAATTTTTGCGAAATGGTTGAGTTCATCATTATAGCTTTGTTAAAAGGAAAGTTTTTGAAATTTTTATCCTTGAACTGGAATAGATAAATGTTTTTATAGTCTCGCATAACACCATATGCGGTCCTTATAACTACCTATTTGAATAGGTACTATGCATATAAAACTGATGTGTAAGGAAGTGTTATTTTCCCTACTCATACTGAATGACTCAAGATGGGTTCTAGTTTGAAAGTGTGCATATTGACCACATTCATGGCACTACATCCATCTAAAACCAACGTGGTAGTATATAAAGCAGAGAATGGGATTTAATAAGGCACTTAGGATGGATGGTTAATTGAATGATATTTAAAAAATTATTAAAGAGTAATAATACATTTTTTATTTATTTTAGAAAATAAAGGTATGTAAAAATGATAATTAGAAAAAACACAACCAAACACAATTGCATTAAAAAAGTTAAAATAGAAAAAAATAGCATGATATTTTTATATTGTTAGGCCAAGCCCAAAAATCTATCTACATTCATGCCTAGCTAACCTTAGCTAGGATTCTCTTCATAAATCTCACCTAAATACAAAGCTCTATACATTTCTACCGAAAAGTGAGTATAACCCCTTAAAAAAAAACATACTATTCTACAATTGGTAATTACAACCTAAAAATTTAAAATAAGAATAAAAAGAAAAAAATATAATTAAAATATTTATCTTAAAAAACTTTTAAAATAATTTTACTTTTGCGCAATCAAACTTGCAATATGATGATTGTCGACCTCATTTTTTCATAATGTAAAAAACTTAAAATCAGAGATTCTATCTTATTTTTTAAATCCTTAAACTCCATTTAAGAACTTAAATTTATTTCCACACCTTGTTGTTCAATCATTAAAACTCTAAATCCATCATCTGATAATCATTAGTGATTGCCATTTGATCAATCATTGGCAGACATTCAATGATTGTAATTGTTTCAAGTATTTTAAAATCATACATTTTACCTCAATCAATCCAAAGTCTATCCCAAATAAAATTCCAATTTAAAAAATCCAATGTCCAATTTCAAACTAAAAAACCTTTAGACTTTTTCCATTTTTAAGAGAATTTTGAAAGTTTACATATTGGTTCAAAACCCTAGGTAAAATCTTTGGATTGGCCTTTAACCATTTACATATTTATTAAGCATGTCTCGAAAGTCTTCCTAATCATTTTATAGGCCTCCATATCCTTCTAGACCCTAAAACTCAAAGTATTTCTTAAGTATATAAAACATTCAAATATTTAAACCCATGCCACTAAACATGACAACTTAATATAAATCACCTTGAGAGCCTCTAAAAACTCATTGAATATGTTTAAAATCATCATTGCATTGATTTAAATTTTTTTAAGTCCTTGTTTAAAAATGGTTGACTCAGGTTGAATTAATTTGACCTATGTATCCATTTTAAACATAAACTATTCTTATGCATAAACCATATTGAATTACCCAATCCAGAACATGGATTTATATCCTAGGTATTGAATAATCATTTATGATCATTCAAAAATTATATTGAACCCTTGAATGGGATATGTTAACCACCACTAATCATTTTGACTATTAAAGGACCTCCTGAACCCTAAATCCTAAATCAACTTGGAAGCTTTCCTTAACCTTACTAAAGCCAACAAATTCCAAATATTAATTGGAATGAGTTGGGCCTAACCCAAAACCCATGTTAAATTTCGTTGACTATGTCAACCATGGTTGACCAAACTAAAGCAAAACCTACTAAACATTTAAATTCATTTCTCTAGACCAAACAAAAGCACCTAAACCTAACAAGATTGTCCATTGGGTCTCTAAGGATCATCCTTAGGTGACCAAGCCCTTACGCCCACTTGTGCTAGGCAGTTGGGATAACTTAACTAACCAAGAGAGGCTTCCATGAGCTCTCCTAGCCTATCTCAAATTTGCTCAAATAAACCTTTGAATTAGTTAGTCCATGACCCTATGCACCTATCATGGTTATCCAACCCATGACCTAAACTAGGTTAGCAATTTGGGTGACAAAAATCTTAAAATTCCAAATCTAGTGAGCCATTTTATATCCCAGTTGAATCAAACCTAACAAAGCCATGTATTTTGCTCTGAAATATTCCAGAAAAGTGTTTACATCAGGTTATGCCAGGTGACTACCTTAGGTGGCCATAATTCATTAAAATAGCTAGCCAATACCCTTGGCTCACCCCTAACTGCATAATAAAATGAGAACATGGGCTCATTCTTTAGAATATTCCATGAACTCATATTGTACCTTTTCCAACCATTTTATGGCTTACATAGTAAGAGGTGGCTAGAATAGAGGCTATATTTTATCTTTAATTTGCTAGAAATGCTAAAAAATTATTTGAAGAGAGGTTCTATATTTTCACTCTAAAACACTCCAGACTCCCTAGTTACATTCCCTAGTTCGCCAGCCTAGTCCCTATTTGCTTCCACTAAGTTCAATCAAGCTCCAGCGAGCCTAAATTGGCCAATATCCAAGTTTTAACCTAGTGTTTCCAAAGCCTTATAAACGAAGGAAGATTCTTCCTAGAGGAGAGAAAAACTCAACAATATAAAATTTAGCCTTATTTGTCCATTGGATTAAGGTATAATCTAAACTGGAGCTTCCCTTAGGTTAGGTTTGGTCAATTCCAAAGAGAATATTCACACTAGAGGGATTAAGCCATCTAATGTAAATATACTATCCTCTTGGACCTTTGGGATTTAATTTCATTCAATTTGATGGACTATAGCTCTTATATCAAGACAATCATTCCTCACAATTTGTATTGGCTGTAGGAGGTTGAAGACAAACTTAGGAGCATTTTTTTCATCTCTAAGGTTATAATTTTATTGGACCAAGTTCTATCTATCCATCCTACAATTTTTGCAATAACTACTTTGCAATAAAAATACAGTGCATGTTAAAGTGTGCATAGTTAGTTTCTTACTGTGTAAATCGCATAAAATTTTTTTAGAGAATTATGTAATATTGTAAAATTCAAAACGCCTCCCATAGTTGGCCAAATCATGTATACTAGGGATTTATGGATTTTTCTTGAGGAATACTTTAAAATGCCTATGTTTTTAACCCATAGTTTCTAATGCATCAAAATAAGTTTCATAAATATCGTTTAGGGTATTTATGGAATTATTCATTAATTATAATTCAACATTGCTCAAATTTAAATGGAATATACTTGGGGATGTCTTTGACATGTCTAAAAATTTCCATGGATATTTGAATCCTCTAAGGGATTCAATTGAGCAATTCATTCTCAGTGGTTGGAATTTGACTGAGAGATTGAATGTGTTTTACATGCAAATCCATAAGGAATTAGAGCTTGATGTGGTGTGGATTTAGTATGGTGTATAATGGTTAGTTAGCCAATAATTTGAACCTAAACTAGGGTCTAGATAACCTAAATAAAATCCCAAAGAAAAGATTACATTTTCTCTTTGAATTGATTGAAAACCTTAAAAAAAGTTTGATGGCTTTAAATTTCTTCGGTGTGAACTTTATGTTAGGATATACATTTCAAGCAATTTGGAGGTCATTTGGTTTGCCAATTAGTAACACTAATTCACATTGTCTGATTGATAAGATTTATAATAAATCATAATAAATTAAAAATAAATAAAATATAAAGTAAAGCTCAAACAATAATCAGTTCAACATACTTTCAATGAAAAATAAAATCCCCATCATAACATTTGAAAATAAAAAATATAAATATTACATGACATTCACTAAAAAATAAACAAATAAATAAAAAATATAAATAAAATCCAAAATGATATCAAATTCTTGTAATCATTTCTAGAGGTCATTCATGACTTATGATGTTGATTTTAAGTTTTTTGTAATTGATTTGATTCAAAAAACAAAACTAGCCAAATTACTTGAATTATTAATCCAATAAATTGCAATGATTTTGTAAAAATAATAAATAAATAAATATAAATACTAAATATACAAATTAAATTGTATTGAACTTCAAATTAAATATAAATTTATTAAAAATCTTAAACATCTAAAATCTTAAATAAAAATAAAAGTCAAAGTTTGGTCAACTTAGTTTATAAGGGATAAAGATGCATTAAAAATAAACATTTAAAGCAAAATAAATAAACCAATAACAAAAAATAACAGTAATAAATATGAAAATAAAATCATTAACATGAACATATAAAAATGTAAGTAAAATGAAATTAAATAAATCAAATATAAATCATTTAAATAACATCCATGTAAATAATTAATAGAAATTTAATGATACTTAAAAAAATTCAAAATTAATGATTAAAATAAAAAGGTAAGAGGATCAATCATAAAATTAAAAATTATTTAAAATTCAGAAACATAAATAATAAACATTAAATAATAAATTGAATAAAAGGGAAAAGCTTAAATAAACATCATAAATAAAAATGAAGGACTTTATGCATTAGATTTGAAACTTTAGGGGTAATCAAATGCATTACAATTATAATCCTAGTTCCTTTTAATTAAGAGCTTCAACTTTTTGAACTGAATGATTGATAAGATTCTTTAAATAAAAAATTATTAAAATACTTAAGTAAAATATAGGACTCTATACTTTGGATTTGATCCTTCAAGAAAAATCATATGTAATACAAATATGAACCTAAGACTTACTAATCCTTGACTCTTAACAGTTTGGAGTTATTGAGCTCTATGTTCTTTAAAACCTAAGATAAATAATTCAAACACTTAAATTATATTCTTTAAATAAATCATAAATTTTAAAATATTAAAATTTAAATTAAATGAAACACAACCTTAAGCAAACTAAAATAAATAAATAAATAACTTTAAATAAATTAAACTTAGGACTTATCAAAACCACATAGCCATTTATACATGGTTTAGATGGTTTATAGGGCATCTGAATCTAGATTAGGATAGGCTGTTAGTTTATTTTGATATGTTTAGATTACCGTTCCAAGATAGTGTTTATATGTGCTGTGTTTACTTTATGTACTTTTGTGTCATGTTTATTATTTCTATTAGTACACCTTAGGCTCTCTAGGTAGCATTAGGATCTTAGGCCGTGTTATACTTTATACAGTTGTACTGTACTTCTACATTCTTTATATATTGGTCTTTTATTTTCCTACAAGAAGTAAAATGCATGTGGATGTAAATGTAAATAAAAAGCTCTAGACTTTTTGTATAAATATATTGAGATTTCTTTTATAAAGTGTTTTTAAAAAAATTAAAGATAATTGCTTAAATCTATTTAGAAGTTCCAAAAGAAAATAATTCTTCTTCTTGTGAAGATCTTTATCTTTCAGAATCTTATAGAAGATCAAGGACCTTAAGATATAAGGACTAAAGTAATCAATCAAACATAAATATACATTATATTGGAGTAGAAATCTAGGCTTGCTCTAGTTGAGCTTGATCACCTTTAATTTTTTACAGAACCTATGTTGTACTTTACATATATTATAAGAGAATAAAATTTTGTTTATTCATTAATTTTATATAACATTGCATTGTGTTATTTAGGTGTATTTGCATATTAAAGAGTCCATATTAAAGTTTTGAACTATATCTCATTGATTATTAGGATCTATAACCATCTTCTCTTGCATTCATAAAAAATTGGTTGGAGTTTAGGATCTTAGCTGACAATTCATTGTTGGCAGATATAATCAAAGCTTTTTCTTAAATCTCTATAATTTTAAAAATTCTTGTCTTTTCTTTAATTAAGAGTTATCTTAAGATGTAATTAATTATAGGGGATTACCTCCATAGGAAATCTAGAATGAAGTAAAAAATCCTATCTTTTTTTTTAGGGGAAACCCACCAAAGGGGCCTATGCGTTAATAATCGATAAAAAGTACAAAGTCCTTAAGGGAAACTCAATCTCACTATCGCTCAAAGAGCTACAATTAAGAAGATAAAAAAGAAACCTAAAAGCTCGAGTTCCCGACCTAAAAATAATACAGTATAACCTAGTAACATTCTACAGTGCTTAAGAAAAAGCACCCCAAAAATGGGAGAAAACAAAAAAACAACCAAAAAAAATCCCAGCAGCAGGACTCCACCAAAATCTTCCAATTCATCACCTAAACAATTGCCTGCAACCACAAAAAATAGACAAGAGACACGAAATAGAAATGTAGGAAAAAAACAATCCTAATAAATAATATTGAGAAACTCAAAAAAGGATATCGCCATTTAAAATACATCCCGTGAAGCTCTAGAATAAACTAACAAGCTGAAATGCTCATCAAAACCCCAAAAGAATAGCAATAAAACCAAAGAAATAGTGAAACAATAGAAGAGGCAGAACCTCTAAAGACCAACCTAACATGAATGGAGCAGTAAGTAAAAGTAGCAACCACTTAAACAAAAACCAATAGAAGATAACACTCCCAATGAAACCACAAAAATACTCCCAAACAAACTGGACAGCCGAAAGGGTCCAGCGAGATGGAAAAACCACAGTACGAGAACCAACCACAGCATAGAATAGCCAGCACACGGCTGAAGATCAGTTAACATAAGGGAATCCAAGTTGATCCAATTTAATCAAACCTTGAATCGGGACAGGCAGCGGCTTAAGAGAGAAATCATTTATCAAGGCATAGTTACAACCCATCATGGCCATCGCCTGAGCACAGCCATTGGCCACATCAGGCACGGATGAAAAAGAGCAGTTAATAAACGCCAAAATCTCCCTGATATTCCTCCTAATATAAAAAAAGGAAAAATAATAATTTCTACCATCCGACTTAAGCAGCGAATTCAAATCAACATAAGGATCATGTTCTAGAATAATATTCTGAATAGTCAGACTAGCACACAAGTTTAAACTATGAAGAACAACAATTAAGAAGCCACCTACCATATCATTCTCCGTGGTATTACCAGCAAAACCTAAAACAAAGGCACCATTATGATCTTTAATGATACCACAACCACTAGAGATATTCCCCTCAAGAATACTATATCAATATTCAACTTAAAAAAGTTATCAATAGGTTTACACCAGTAAGTATATTTAGTCTCAGCAGTAAAATTATCCTCCTCCAACTTAATACCAAAGCTCTCCAACGTATAAAAAACCTTCTCAAAATTCTTCATTAAAAGTAAATTAGCAAAAAAAAGAGCCTTCACCTTATCCTTAACTTTGTGAATGATTCTCTGATGATCCATAGTAATCCCATTGAAACGAGAACCATTTCTCTCCAACCAAATGAACTAAATGATAAAGGCCAGGACCACATTACGAATGTGACCCCTATTCCTCACCAACCAACCATCAAACAAGTTATGAACAAAAATATAAGGACTATAAAAATTAAGATTATATAAATCCTCAAAATAACCCTAAACCTTAATAGGGGGAGATAAGATATTCCTTGGTTAGTTTAATAATCAAAATTATAGGTGAATATTATTTTGTATCTTTTGAGATAAATTTAACATTCCCTATATTGACTTTGATTATGAAAAAAAATTTCATTTCTCTTTTAAAGTTGATATAGAAGTATTAGTCTATATCTTGTGATAATATAATGCTAACTATACAGATTTGACTAAAGAAACATAAAATGAATCAATGGCACATTTATTTGTCCACAATGAAATTTTAAATTTTGCTCAAAATATATTCTGAAGGAAATATTTGAAAAGATACTCTTAAAAAATATATTATTTGCAATGTAATAACAATTAAAATTATATGATCACTAAGCCCAAATGAAGACAAATATCAATATATGATTATTTTCATCAACATGAATAAGCATGAGAAAATTTTCAAACCAATCAATTTTCAATATGAAGAGAGATTTCAAACTATGTTGTAAATACTAAGAAAATCACTTTTGTTTGAAACTAACCATGGAAGAAAAAATGATGAATCAAATATTGCTTAATATGAAAAGATGAAAAGCAAAACTCTTAACTCAATTATTTTCAACATTTTAGAGAGATGAAAAAATAATGAAAGAAGCTCTTTACTTAATGACTTGAAAGTATTTAGCAAAGAGAATACCTTAAAACATTTTGCAAAATAATTTGACTTAGGATTTTTTGAAGACATAATTTATTTAAGATTTTTCATGACATTAAGTTAGACAAAAGAGAGAAGATGAAGAGAGAGAGAAAGAGAGAGAGAGAGATAGAGATAGATAGATAGATAGATAGATAGAGAGAGAGAGAGAGAGAGAGAGAGAGAGAGAGAGAGAGAGAGAGAGAGAGAGAGAGAGAGAGAGAGAGAGAGAGAGATAGAGAGAGAGAGAGAGAGAGAGAGAGAGAAAGAGAATTTGAGCTAAGTGAGTTTATGAAGGAATTTTAAATTACAATTTGACATTTTGAATTGCAAGAATATTTTCATCAAGAAAATTTGCAAAGATTATTTTTTAATCAACTTAATATGTAATTAATGATAGAATATATCATTATTATACAAAGAATTAATTTAAATTAAATCAAATCAATATACCTAATCCAAATCCAACAAAGAATGGGAAGACCAGAGGCTTCTAAATGAGTATAAATAGATTTGGAAAGATTTAAAATAGAGATTTTTAGGCTTCGTTTGGGACAACTTTTGGCCACTAGTTTTTGGGAGCTTCCAAGAAATTTTTTTTACTCGAATGTTGCTTTAAGAACTAGTAAGAAAATTGTTCAAAATGAAGCCTTAATTAAATATTTGAATCCCATGAATTATGGTAACTAAGTTATGATAAAAAAAATTGGAATAAACTCAAAATAATGGGATCAAATTCTTGATGTGGCAAGCTAAAACATTATTGAAAAATAACCTAAAAAATAATTTTTATAAAATAAATAATATTTATTTTAACTTTGTGATCAAGATATTTTATTTTATGTAAAATAATGCAATTACAAAACAAAGCCCAACTCATGCTAATTTTGTTCTTCCCGAGCTAATTGATTATGTTTGGTTTGATATTTAAATTGAAATACTTGAAATTATACATCAATATCTAGCAATAATATGTTTTTTATCATTAAAATATAAAGTATGCATCATGTGGCTCATGGGTCAACAATAAATATCTTACTTGTTCTTGTAAAAAGGTTCATTAGTTATCTTGTTGGTGGGATACTAGAAGATGAAGGCCTAGTTCTATTATCAAGTAAGTAAAATTAGTATGTAGATATTTGAGCCTTACTTCTATATCTATATGATAGTTTTTTATGACTTACAATATTTAGAGTTTAACAAAAGGCATCTTTTAAGTACTTGGAACCTTAAAGCTCTAATTCATATATGATATCCTTCTAAAGTCTAATTATAAATTTATTTATAGGTTGAACTCTTAAAAAGGGTAATTATTATAGTCATGAGGTCCTTAAATGTGTTTATGTAGTCAACTACCAACATGTTCCCTTACTTTAATTCCATTAACCTTTCTTGCAATTTCTTATCATGATTTATACAAAAATATTTAGCTCTTAGAATTATTTCATCTATATTCAAGTTACGAATTTTTTACCTCTTTTTATTTATTTATTTTGAAATTATATTATTTCAATAATTTTTGGGGGCCTATTAATTTCTTCTTAGTAAAGGTGATTCTTTTATACTCATCCTTTTGGTAGTAATTAAATATTTTATTATTTTGGATGATCTTGTCAAGAAATTTCATGAGATCAAGAACACCATCATAGGTTTTACTTCTACCTTTAACTCTTTTTTTATTTTTTATTTTTTTATTTTTATGGTTTCATGCACATTACCATGATGTCCACTGTGTTCATTCTTATTAAAATTTTTAAAATAACCCCTCATAGGTGGATGGTCATCTCTAAGGTCTATCATAATTTCATATTATCTAGAATTAGTTTCAAGTTGGCTCAACTGAGGTGGTTAACTATCTTGGAGCTTAGTAGTCATGTCTTGCATTTGGGTATTAAGGTTCATAATTATTCCTTTTTTATTAATGGTGAATGAATGTTTGTTTGGGTTGCTAAACCCTTATAAATTTGCCCGAGGTAAACCAGAAGGGGGAGGGGGTTTTGAATTGGTAGTTCTAAAAATTTTTAAACAAAAAGAAAAAAATTTTTGAAACCTTTTTTGAATATTTTAAAACAAACAAGATAAACCTTTCATGTGGAAGTGATTAACAAAACAAATCCATGATTTTAACCAAACAATAATCCATAGAAAATTATAGTGTGGAAATTAGAATGCAAAAAAGTAATAAGAAAGAACATAAGATTTGTAGTAGTTCGGTCAGCTTGACCTACGTCGACACCTTCTCCAAGTATTACACTATACCTTCAATGTCTCTCTTTTTTTTCCCACAGAAAGGCGGAGAAGCCCTTACAAACTCTTTCCACCATCCCAGTGAGGAAGAAATCATTGAATCTTTTTTCACCCTCCTAGTGAAGGAAAAGAATCATGAATCCTTTTACTTCCTTTTAGAGTAGGCAGAGAACCAGATCTGATGCAAATGATCATCTCCATAGAGCCACCAAGGAACTAAGAAAGAATCTTGAATAAGATGATAGAATCCTTGCTTGGAGCAACCTTTGTGATTCCCCTCACACACTCCCACTCACAAGATTCTCCCTCTATCTCTCCTAAGCTCACCTTTGCCTTCTCTAAGCTCCCTTAGGTCAGGAATTCAGCAAAAAAAATATTATCAAAGGACAAATAGTTAAGCTTCAATAGAAGAGCTCAAAATATGCCCAATTTTTAACTTATTATCAAAGATCATCCAGGATAATCTGTTGGTCATCCTTTACAATTAGTTTAAATCACCCCTTCTAGCAAGGAGAATCTGTGTTTCCTACATGATTAGAACACAAAGTTTATTGTGATCATCCAGGATGATGTGTACATGGTCCTGTATTATTAGTTCAAATGTACACTTTCACCCAAGAAATAGTTTGGGACATCCAAGAGATAAATCTAGATCATATGTAGAAACATAACCTATCTTCTACGATGTTGTTATGATTGTCTTATATAATTAGTTCAAAATGAGATATATATCATCCAAAAGATCGTTCGGGATGTCTAGGAGATAATCAGGATGATATGTGGAAATATAACTTATCATACAGGATGATGTTGAGATTATCTTATATGATAATTATAAAATTAGACATTATCATCCAGCAGATCGTTTAAGACATCCAGGACACTTTGGAGAAAAATAAGGTTTTTGTTATAGATCGTCCAGTACGATTCTGTGATCAACCTGGATGATATAATTGATTAATAAAACCTTAATTACTCTCATAATCTTCGGATTAATTTTAGATGATTATTACAAATCATTCATAATGATTAGTATCATCCTATACGATTAGTGCAAATTTGAGAGTTATAAAAATCTTACCTAAATAAGTTTGGCGGCTAGATTTCTATGATTTAAAAATATCATCTAGGATGATAAGAGTATCTTCTAGGATGATTTGCTTAATTAGGTTTACTTGACCCATATGCACTAATTAGGGTTGTGAGCTGAATAGATCGTCTAGGACAATTAAAAATCATCCTGTGCGATTTGGTTAGAAAAATTAATTGTGTCTATCTCCCTTTACTCACTCCCTTGAGTGTGTGTACAAGGTTACTTAGCTCCATGATCCACCACATTATAATTGACTCTAGAAAATGTAGAAATTGTATTTAAATTAAAATTACAGACTTGACTCGATCCTAGTCTACCCGATGTTGAGCGGGCTTGAGAGTGAGGTTGTAAACCTAAAATGTTAGTATTTAACTGAGAAAATAGATATGCAATGAACTTTTATTATTAGGAGATAACATAATAAATAAAAAAAGTAATGTTTGTTATCATAAAAAATCACAAGACTTAGGCCTAGATCTACAATAGTCTCCCCATTTTTTTAAGATGACAAATATTGTTATTAAAAGCTTCCAATGGTGTTTTGCTATTCCCTAAACTCCACCTTAATAAGTTAATTCTTTGAAAAATAGGGGAGGTGAAAAAACAAAAATATTTTTTTTATGTAAAAGAAAAAAAAATAACATAAACAAAACAACTAAGTAGGAACACAACAATAAGCACGACGTAAAAATAACTTTTATAGGCACACAAGCTTTTATAAACATACCTACTCCCCTTTTTGTCATCACAAAAAAGAGAAACTAGAAAACACTAGAAAAAAAGCAGAGTATAATAAAAAAATAACTAAAAGTCAAAGGGACTCTAATTAGGAGGAGGAGGAGGTGGTGGTGGATAGAAAAGTTAAAGAGAGGAGAACTGCTCATGGAGACATTCAATGTTATGGCCATGCTGTTGCTACTGTTGTATCAACTAATCATTAAAATGAACTACATGTTGCTGTTGCTGTTGTGATATGAACTCCTCAAAATGAGTCATATCCTGGGTGTGCTGATGCTACTGCACTGTGATATAAGAATCAAATCTAGTTTCCCACTGATCAAAATGTTTTACTAACTGATCAAGCTGTGTCTGTTGGGGGAGTGGAACATGTTCAAAAATAGCTTCTTCTTTTGCTCCCACAGCCTCCTCGTGCGCTGGATGGTGACAAGTGTTGTGAAGGGTGTGGAAGGAGCTATTGGTGTGGAAGGAAGGTTGATAATTTGGTGGGGCAGGATACTAAAGGTTGTACTTAGTTTCAACAACATAAGTAATATTGTGTCCTAGGGCCAGATTTAGTTCTCTTATGTCTAGTATCCCTAATGCTAGTTAAGTGTTCAATGTATTTGAATAGAAGATCAGTAGTATTAAAATCCCTATGGGCTATTATATAATAAGTGGTGATGGAGATTATAGGAGTAATGTGAATGCGGTCACCAGCTTTTCGAATTACAAAAGTTCTAAGGATATGTTGGATGGTCCTAGCATCTTTGACTAATAAACTAAAGACACCATCATGGAAAGTGACATTGGTGTTTCTTAGATAAGTCAATGTTTTCCACCAACCATAGAGAAAATTTTAGTGCTAGGGATTGAGGAAAGAAGTTTTTGAATGAGGAAAAAAGCTTTTAATAGGCTTGTTTATAAAGAGTTATCTAGATCATCTAGGAAAATTGTGATATTGTCCAAGATAATTTATGCAATAATGACATTTAGGATGATTGGTCAAAAAGGTGGGCCTATTATCTAGGATGACCAGACATCATCCAGGATGATTAGACACAGGCAATTATCTCGATCCACACTTGATTGTCCAGGATGAACATGTGTATCGTAACAAATGATGAGTTATTAAGGATCATACCAACTACATTAAATTCATCCCGCTATTTGTGCCATGTGGATCATAAAGGATGATTGTATAATCGTCCAGTATGATCACCTATAATAGGTACAGATCAACCATTGGATGGAAAATGAGCAGTGATTTAACGGTATCATCTAAAATGATATTATATCATCCAAGAGGATATAAAATAAAATTGTAAATTTTGAGGCTGGATAGAGTTGATTAGAAGAGCTCCCAAAAAATTAAAAAACAAGTAAAAAATAATAATTAAAAACACAATAAAAAGATGATAAAAATAATAAAAAGAACAAAAACAATTTTTTTTTAATCAATCATAGTTCAACAAACGAAAAAATTATCTTAATTTTAGATTTAAAATAAGTAAGAAATGAAACAACAAATCTAAAATTCGAAAAATGGTAGAACAACCGATCTTGTTAACCTTAGCTCGGACTCCTTATAGGGTAAATGTTTTTTTAAAATAACAATCTAACTCGGTAAAGAAATCAGATAAAAAAAGTGATATATTTAAAATTTCATTAAAAAAATTCTTGTAGAAAAATTTATCAAAGTAATTAGTCAAAATCACAAGTTTTAAAAATCAAGTATTTGAACATATCATGTGACATATGAATTCTTCTAAAATTTATAGATTTGAAAGAGAATGAAGCTTATTTATTTGTGGGATCATTTTTTCTCTTGTCAGCTATTTGGCGCACTTTGTGCATCTTTTGATTTATGAAATACTTTGTGTATCTTTCAATTATTTAACTATCATTTGAAAATTATGATATTGTCCAGGATGATCTACGTCTACTCCTTGGAGACACCCTCTCCAAGTTGTTATGACTCGAGCTTATGAGTTTATGTATTTGATGATAACAAAAATTATGGCTCTCATCTTTATGTTTCATAGTATTTTTCATTCTATACTTGTTTAGTGTGATACTAACATTTCATGGGAATTATACTCCAGACTACCGAAAACTTCAAGATAGATTAAATTAGGGTTTCTTATAATGAAGTATATAATTTTTCTATTTTTCTTGAATCTGAGAGAGTGTGATTATAATTAGATAACCGCGCACACACACATTAGGGGAGTGAGTCAAAACTTTAGATTTATTTAAACAGTTCATACTATATAATCTATGGTTCATACATACGACTCTTAGAGTATGAAATGCGATCGTACATAATTGTACCGTATGAACTTTTTCAGTTTTTTGAACTATTCATACAGTATAATGTCAGTTCATATATATGATTGCCACAGTATGAAATTATGTTCGTATAGGATCATATATGGATTTTTGAACTATTCATACAGGACGATGTACATTTTGTACAGGTGATAAAATTGAGTTAATACTAGTTCATACAAAATAAATTGAATTATTTATATGGGATGTTATACATTCATACAGATGAATCATACGGGACTGTATGCGATCGTACAGTATGATTGTAAGATAAATATCTTGTAATTTTCAAATTTTGGATGATTTTTTATATCCATTCTATTTAAGGAGTCCTAAAAACTATCACTAAAAACCTTTATTGTGAATTTCTCTTGAGAGGGGCCATTAAGTGTGAGTGTTTGGGAGAGATTGTGAGAGATCAAGTGAGTGGAAATTATGTGGGACTCATAAGGTTGCCTAAAGCGATGATCTCTTTGTCTCCTTCAAGTTTCTGCCCATCTCCTTTGGAGGATCTTAAGTGAAGTTCTTCAACATTGGTCATGGATTCTCTTCCTTCACTAGGAGGATGAAAAAATATTATGGTTATCTTTCTTTACTAGGAGGGTGAAAAAGGATGTTAGTTCTGTGCCTTCACCAAGAGGATGAAAAAGGACAATTGATCTCTACCTTCTCCAGGAGGGTGAAAAAGGATGACGGTTCTCTGCCTTCACCAGGGAGGGTGAAAAAAGGATGTTTGTACTTTACTACATTGGGTTAGTAGGAGAGAGTTTATAAAGGCTTCTCTGCCTTACTATGGAATCAAAAGGAGAGTCACTATTATTTAGTGCAATACCTATTGAATCTTGATTAGGCTGTTAAGCCTATGCTATTATCCGAAGGCTAATAAAGTGGGGGGTGAATTGGTAATTTTAAACTTTCTCTTGGATTTAAAATTTGAAAACCTTTCATTCTAGTATCAAGTTAGTTAAGATTTTAAAAACAAAATTTTCAACCACAAAAAATAATTTACATTAAATTAAATTCAGAAATTTAAAAGACACAAAGATTTATAGTGGTTCGATCAATTACAACCTACATCCACTGCCTGAAGAGTCCCTCTTCAGGTATTGCACTATTACCAAAGTGTCTCTCCTTTTGCTCCCATAGCAAGGTGAGAAGCCTTTATAAGTCCTCTCTTCTAGTAATCCCCGGTGCGGTAGAGAACCATCATACTTTCACACTCTTTAAGTGTCGATAGAGAACCGTCATCTATTCACACCACCTAAGTGTTGGCAGAGAATCGTCATGCTTACATACTCTCCAAGTGTCGGTAGAGAACCGTTATTTGTTCACACCATCGAAGTGTCGATAGAGAATCGTTATTCTTTCACACTCTCCAAGTGTCGGTAGAGAGCCATCATCCTTTCACACTCTCCAAGTGTTGATAGAGAACCATCTTCAAAGATCTTTTCAGAAGCAACTAGAAAGACAAGAGTAAGAGTGACAACAAAAATTCATAAAGAGATCCTTACCTTTGAGTAACCTTGTGAATCCTTCACACTCTCTCACACTCTCTCTTTCAATTGCCCATGGAAAATCACAATGACAAGATTTTTTTACATCAATTTTAGTGGACCTTTTTATACCAAAGACACGAAAAATCATGTAGAAAACTAAAATTTTCCATTTTGAATGTATACGATCGTACAGTACAATCATATGTTCACACGCACGAATAGTTCAAAAACTATTGTGTAAGAACCTGTTGTGAATTGGTACAAAATGGTTCATACATGATCATCATCTGAGACCAACCAAGTTCATCTTGTATGGAGAATTAGAAAATTTTTCATCTTCGTCGGGACAAAGAGGCAGCCCATAATTTAATACCCTATATGGCGTACGTACGATGATGACATCGTATAGTATGAACCATTTAGAAAATTTTCAAGCTTGTCAAGACAAGAAGTCAGGACGAAAAGAGACCTCACAATTTTGTTCTCTGGAAGGCATATACAAATTATGATCGTACAATACGATTAATACTTATAAAATTTTCATTTTGAACAAAAAGGGACCCGTCTATTTTGTAATCTGGAAGGCCTGTATGAATTATGATCATACAGTATGATCTATTCTTAGAAAAAATCTTTTTGAACAAAATGGGACCCATCTTTTTGAAACTCTTGATGGCATATACGAATTGGGATCATACAGTACAATTAATACTTTGACTACTTATTGGGGAAAATAACTGAACAAATCATCCCGTACGAAGTTCATTTGTACAGTACGATTAGTTTAAAAAAATACAAATTTTAAACTCTCTCGTGGTGTGTGTGTGGACAGTTACTCATTTACAATCACACTCTCTCAGACTCAATAAAATAAATAATATAGATGTCATTTACAATAAATCCTAATCTGATTTGATTTGATGTCTTAAACAATCTAGAGTATGATTTTCCAAAAATGTTAGTATACATGAACAGCAAAATAATACATCCAAAATATATTAGGAGAAATAATAATCAAAATAAAAATATTGGAATCATCAAAAATAAATATGTTGCAAGAATATCAACAATTAAGAACTAAGTTACAACTATCTCAACAATATCTAAAGAAGGAGTCTTCAGGGAGTGGACATGTTTCTAATTGGATCAAACCACTGAAAAATTTGGCGTTCTTCTATTCTCTTTTATTTTTCTCATTTTTATTTTACGTACTTTAATGTTTTACGATTAAAAAATCATTTGTGAAAATCATTTTCAAATAATTGCATATTTTAAGGATAGGAGATTTAATTTTTTTAGAAACATTTTTAAAAATTTTCAAGAAATTTTTAAATAACAATTTCAACCCCCTCTTGGTTAGCCTTGGGACAATTTCTTTAGGTATAACAACTTATTCAGACTTTCAAGTTGTATGAGAGCATATTTCAAAAATTAAATTTTAGATTACTTTTTAAAAAAATGATTATGGCTAATTTTAGAAATTGTAATGCTATTGAAGAATATTCGATAGCTAGACCACCTTTATTTGAAAACAATTCTTTTGATTTTTGAAAATTTTGAATGTTAACTTTGTTGCAATCAAAGATTATCGAATATGACATATAATTCAAATTAGTTATTCTATACCATCACGTATTATTGATGGAATCCAAATCGATATTCCATTCTCTGAATGGAGTAGAGTAGAATAAATTTATGCTCAATTAAATGTCAATTGTATGAATTGCTTATTATGTGCAATAAATTCTAATGATTATATGAGAATCTCTACATGCACTATCGATAAGGAAATTTGGGATAGTTTATGCACTCCATACGAAGGTACTAGTGAAGTTAAGAAATCTAAGTTGAATATTGTTATGCATGACTACGAACTCTTTAGCATTAAACCTTTTGAAACCATCTTAGACATGCTTACTATGTTTTCCTAAATAGTAACATCATTGCAAGTTATTGGTAGAGAAGTTCCAAACTTTAAAAAATAAATATAATTTTATTATGTCTACCTAAAAAATTTAATACTAACGACACTGCTATAATTGAATCAAAAGATTTAAATGATTATACTATTAATAATTTGATTGGCTCACTCATTGCTCATGAGCAAACTATGAGTCAAAGACTTTTGGATGCATGTAAAATGATAATGCTAAAAATTGAAGACATGGAGAAAGCAACTCCATGGATGATGAAAGTAAGGAGATAACATCGACAATGACAATATTTGAAAAGCTATTGAAGCACAAGCATAAACATCAACAAAAGAGGAACAAAGATAAAAATGGTGAAGATATTAAGAATTTCTCTAAAAGTAATTTTCTTTGGGTATAAAAACTCGGACATATAAAAAATGAGTGCCCAAACTTAAAAACTTAACCTGCAATGAGAAAAGGTAAAAATAAGGAAACTTAAAAAATCCTTGACGAAGACCTAGCTTTCGAATCATCAAACCAATAGCAAGATGAAGTTAAAAGTTTTATTTGTGAGTTGTTAAAAAGTGCGTGTATTTTTTTTCTTTTGTCAATGTGTTTAATTTTTTGTGTTATTTTATTTTTATTTTTTTAAATATGTTTATTTACATTCTTTCTAACATTTGTAAAGTCACTCTGATAAACACACACACATGTCACATTTTGTTTTATTTAAACTTTAGATAATCAAATAACTTTTAAAATATCATTTTTTCTAAAAATGAAAAATTTACCCCATATTTTCTTGAATTTTTATATAAGTTGTGGTTGACTTCTCTAAAAATAGTAAAAGAAATGAAACTCATGATTTTTTCTCTCTATATTATTTATTAATAAGGCTATTTTACTTTTGCTTTAAAATCTTTAGCGAATTATAAATTGAATTTTGAAATTGAACTTTTTTCATCTCTTCAGATTTTTTCTATCTCATAGGAATATTTTGCAAGTTATTGAATCCACCTCATTATTTTTTTAATCAAGCCGTTCATTTTTGTTACTAGAATGAGTTTACTTTAGTTTTTAAAATTACATAAAGGAAGCATATTCATTAAAAAAAAAGAGGCACAAAAGGAGCCCAAAGCTGAAAATATACATAATGACGCCAAATTTGGAAAGATACACAAAGTCTATAAAAAAAAACAATCCACAAAATTGTTAAGAGAGTTGCTATTTGCATGTTTTACATTTTTGCAACTTGTATTATTTTGATGATTTAAAATTTTATTTTTGTAAATGTTAATATCTCCTAACTTTTTTGGAAGAGTTATTTTTTGCTCTTGTGTGTACTAACATTTCAAAAACATCGAACTCCAGACTACTGAAGACTTTAAATCAAATTTAGCATGAGATATTTTATAATTTGAAGCTTGTACTTTTCTTTGAATTAAGTTTGAGAGAGAGTGATTGTAATTGAGTAAATAAACACACACACACACACTTAAGGAGATCTTTAAGAATTTATAATGATCGTACGGGACGAACATAATTCGTATGGGATGATCAAGTTAGTTATCTCCTCTGAAGAGCAATGGAATGAACAGGAATTGAAGAAAATTTTTGTAAGTCCTGATCGTCCAGGATGAATGTTTAATCGTCCTAGAACGAAATGTCCTCTGGAAATTTTTTGTTCAGATGAAATTCATATTTGTGCCAAGACGAAATGCTTTATAGAAAAATTTCATCCAAATGAACTCAAATTCATCTCAGGATGAAATGTTCTCTGGAAAATTTTCAATCAGATGAAATTCATATTCGTGCCAGGACAAAATGCTCTCTGGAAAATTTTTGTCCAGACGAATGCAAATTCTTTCCAGGACAAAATGTTCTCTTTAAAAATTTTGTTCAGACAAACTCATATTCGTCCTAGGACGAAGTGAACGGACTCTTCAAATTTTGATGACGTCCTGCAGTTTTTGGGAACCGTCCTATGGCATAACTGTTCGTACAGGATGAACGTAGTTCATACGGGATGATGATCAGGTATGAATTCAGTTCATACCAATATACATTTGGTTTGTTTCCAACATATTTAAGTAAAATCGTCCAGGATGATCCACAATCGTACGGGACGATCAACTGCGTGTTACTTAAAAATTTGCAATTTTTGGACGGTTTTTCTTGTCTTTCATATAAATAGTCCAATTTAGATCCACTTAATCTTTTTTTCCTATTGAAAGAAGTGTTAAGGAGAGAGTGTGGGAGAGTGTTCGAAGGAAGATTCTTACTACTGGAGTGTAAAGGCTTCACTTGGTGTTTAAAGGCAAGAGTCTTTACTTTTGATTTGTGGTTACTTCACTCTTTTCTTTCTTCCTTCCAGATTTCTTGTGAGAAGATCTGTCAGGGAGATTCGATTCTCTGCCAACACTTAGAGAGTGTGAATAGAGGAAGGCTTCTCTACCCATACTTGGAGAGTGTGAATAACCAAAGGGTTCTCTGCCCGTACTAGGAGAGTGTGAAAGGATGAAGGGTTCTCTACCCACACATAGAGAGTGTGAAGAGCCGAAGGGTTCTCTGCCCACACTAGGAGAGTGTGAAAGGACGAAGGATTCTTTGCCCACACTTGGAGAGTGTGAACAGCCAAAGGGTTCTTTGCCCACACTAGGAGAGTGTGAAAGGACGAAGGGTTCTCTGCCCACACTTGGAGAGTGTGAAGAGCCGAAGGGTTCTTTGCCAGGAGAGTGTGAAATGATAAAGGGTTCTCTGGCCACACTTGGAGAGTGTGAACAGCCGAAGGGTTTTCTGGCCACACTAGGAGAGTGTGAAAGGATGAAGGGTTCTCTGCCCACACTAGGAGAGTGTTAAAGGATGAAGGGTTCTCTGCCTACATCGGGAGAGTATTAAATGACGGACGGTTCTCTGCCAACACTGGGAAGAGTGTAAAATAACAACGGTTCTCTACCACACCGGGTAGTGGTGGAAGAGAGTTTTTGTAAAGGCTTCTCCGCCTTGCTGTGGGTACAAAAGGAAGGTCACTAGTGGTATTAGTGCAATACTGGAGGGTGCCTCCGGGGAGTGGATGTAGGTCGTGTTTCACCGAACCACTATTAATCTCGTTTCTTTTATTTTCCCGCTGTTTTTATTTTTGCTTTATTGTTTTTAACTTGTGGTTGAAAAATATTTTCTATAAAATTCACTAAAGTTAATTTTCTCAATTTTAAATTATAAAAAGAGGGGTATTAATTACCAATTCACCTCCCCCCTCTTGGTTTGCCGCTGGAACATAAGCTTAGGTTTAACAATCTAATTCATAGTGAACAAGTTTCAATAAGTGGTAACAGAGCTTTATTTTAAAATCATAAGTTTAGACTACTTTTTGATTAATGTAGATGGCTAGATTTGAAAACTGAAATACACCTGAGGGTTACTCTATAACTAGACCTCCATTATTCGACAATATACCTTTTGATTTTTAGAAAATATGATTGTCTACATTTTTACAGTCACTTGATTATCGTATGTGGATCTTAGTTCAGGAAGGGTATACAAAAACAACTAGACTAGTTAACGGAGTTAGAGTTGAAACACATTTTGCAGAATGGATAGTAGAAGAATATGACTTAGCACAACTAAATTCTAAATGCTTGAATAATTTCTTTTGTACTCTTAAATCAGAAGATTACATGCAGGTTTCTACTTGCAAAAG
Organism: Dendrobium huoshanense; assembly: GCA_016618105.1. Lineage (NCBI taxonomy): Eukaryota > Viridiplantae > Streptophyta > Magnoliopsida > Asparagales > Orchidaceae > Dendrobium > Dendrobium huoshanense. The sequence goes on from CM028360.1 coordinate 42,023,108, forward strand.
TTAAAAGGACATATGAGATAGACTTTATATAACTTATGAGGGGACTAATGAGGTTAAGCAATCTAGACTTAATATCTTATTGCATGATTATCAACTGTTTTGCATGAAACCAAATGAATCCATTTATGATATATACACAAGATTCACACAAATTGTCACCTCTTTACATGCATTGGGTAGGGAACTAATGAATACTAAAATGGTTAATAAATTTTTTTTATTATTTGCCTACTGCTTATGATACTAAAATTATTGTAATTACAAAGTCTAAAGATCTAAACATTTACTCTATTGACAATCTTCTTGGTTTGCTAATTGCTTACGAGCAAGGAGTTAGCCAAAGAAAGATTGATGCAAGTGAACCACGGAGGGAGAAGAACATAGCACTGAAAGTAGAGGAATCTGAAAGTGAACACTCACAACCTTAGAATGATGATGACATCGCTCTAATGACTAGACAATTCAAAAGCTTTCTGAAGAGAAAGCAGAAGAGACGCTAGCAATTGAATAGAGGTAAATTTAATAGAAATGCCAATGTCTCAAATGATGTAATTTGCTATGAGTGTAAGAAACTTGGATATATCAAGACTGAATGCCCAAAACACAAAGCCACTCCTGGCAAGGAGAAGGTGGAGGAGAAACTAACTGTAAAGAAGGGCAAGAAGAAGTTTCAAAGTGCTTTTTGGGTGGACTCAGTTTCAGATTCATCAGAGACTGAAAAGGAAGAGGAAGTCACTAATCTATGCTTAATGGCAGATAGTCTTCATTAGTCAGATCAAGAAGAGGGTCACTCTCACTTAAGACCTCGTGAGAGCATATGATACCTAGACAGCGGATGCTCAAAGCATATGACTGGAGATACTGCATAATTCATAACACTAGAAGCCAGGAGTGGAGGCAAGGTTACACATGGAGATAATACCACAAGGAAGTGGTTGGATCAGGTATGATTAGAAATCTTAAGAAATTTTACATTGAAAATGTGTTATTGGTAGAAGGCTTGAAGCATAACTTGTTAAGTATAAGCCAGCTATGTGATACAGAGTATTGTGTGAAATTATTTCCTACTAGTTATATATTAAGCCTAAATGGAAATAATGTTTTGAATGGTAAAAGGGTAAATAATGTTTATATGCTAGACTTGAATTGCATTCAAGCTCCTATTGCTTTTTGTTTAAAAACTGTATTTGATGAGTCATCGCTTTGGCATAGGAGACTTTGTCATTCTAGCATGAAAAATTATAGGAGGATTACACAAACGAACTTAGTGAGAGGTATACCAAAACTAGACTTTACTAAGGACCACCTTTGAGATGTACGCTAATTAGAAATACAAGTGAAGTCCTCTTTTCAGTCCAATAAGATGTTGACCTCATTATTTGAGGTCAATTTCCCCGTATTCAATTCTAGCACCTAGGTTTTTCATAGCCTAGAATAGACGTCACACATAGGATTTCTCTTAGGTTGATACCCACTGACGTAACACGGACTCAAACTTTTAAGTCGACCTAAATCAATTCGCCTTGACTCAATCAAATTCAAATCGTTGTAAATGAGATAAAATTAGTATTTCAAAATTATTTCTATTTTAAAATTAACTCAAAATATATATTTTAAATTATCAATTATTTTCTAAATAATATTCTAAATTAATTTGAATTATAACTAACTCCTAAATTCATTTTAAGATATGATTTAATCCTAGCCATTGATTTTGAATTATGAAATGGTTTTGAATTTGATTGAGCCGGTTTAACAAACCGAAGACTCCCTCTCCCACTCTTTCATTCACGAACTTCCCCCCCATCTGCAGTTCGGAACTTCCCACTCCTCTCTGCAGTTCGAAACTTCCCAGGCTGGCTCCTCTCTGAAATTCGCGAAATGAACCCCATACACTCTCTCGCACACACAGAACACAAAGCCCAGGATCTCCCGTCCAGAGCAGTTGGCATACCTCCAACGTGAATACCTCCTCTCTATGGCTGGATCCTCCCATTCAATTTAGCACTCTCCGTTTCCCTCATTTCGCAGAAAGCCTAGGCGACATCCCCCAGACGGTCTTCTGGCTCTCAGTTCGCCTCTACCTCCTTCAAGTTTGCGAAATACCCAAGGCCGAACTCCCTCCCAGTTTGCAAGGTCTCTCTTATTCGTGAATAGCCCATCCCCATCATCTCCCTCTCTGCCTCGCTCATTTTTGCAAAGAGCTCCAGGCGAAAACCCTCCTGCTCCATCCCCTTCTAGTTCCTAAACACCAACTCCAAGGAAGAGCAAACCGAGAGCCCTAACTAGCCCTGCGCACATCTTTCCTGTCCGAACGAACTCAGGGAAGCCAAATGGAAGTCTCCACCTCCCTTGCTTGCGTGGACAATAGCAGCCCTAACCGAAAAATCCCTATCTTTTTCTGCCCTTGTTGGCGCCAGAAACCTTCTCATTCTTGGGTAATTTCTTCTACATCTTCTTCTTCTCTTATTCTTATCTGATTTAAACTAAGTATTAGGGAGTTGAATCTTGATATTCTTAATTAAAATCTGAGATAAAATCTATCAATATTTCTTCCTTTTAATAAGCATTAGCAGTAAAAGAAATGATGAAAGTTTTGTTAGAATGCATATATAAAATTACATATATTTCTTTATCTTAGAGGACGAATGGCTTCATCTATTTTATTTCTCATGGTTGCATTGTATCTTGCATTGTTATTCTTGAGTGGTTTTTAAATTTTCATTTTTGATAACAATGTGACAATGAGAAACAAAATGCTAGATTTTTGTTGATAGTTTGGTTGGTCCTTACAAAATCATGAGAAGATTTTTTGAATTTTTTTACTTAAGCTTCATTAACGGTTAACTCCTATAATATGTTAATAAATGCATTATTTGCCTTTCTCTTCAACATGTTCTTGAAAGCGAAATGATATATTTGAAAAGTGGCTTTTGTGTGTGTGTTTTAAAAGATGGAAATTGTGTGTTTCTTGAAAAGTGTAAATGTGTTAGAACTTGTGTGAATTTGAGAGGGTAGAAATTGTGTATTTTGGAAAAGTAAAGTGTATGTCTTGAAAGAAGAATTGTATGTATTAGTCAAAAAGGTGATTTGTGTGTGTCTTTGGAAAATTTTTGAAAGTGCGTATTAAATAGTATATATCGATTTTGAAATATTTGATATTTGTAAAGGTTTTGAAAAGTGTAACTTGTGGGTGATTTGAAAAGTGGAAAAGCCTTTGAAAAGTATAAAAGTGTTTTTTTGAAAAGTGAGATATAAGAATTTTGGGAAAAATTAAATGTGTTGGGAACTAGTATTTTTGTAGTGGAGAGTATCGAGTGTGAATTTTGGAATGTGTATGTTTTGAAAGGTTAAAGGTGTATGTATAAAGTAAAGTATAAGTGTGTGATTTTGAAAAGTAAATTTGTGTGCATTAAAAGGTGGAATTTGTGGAAGTTTTGGAAGAGTGAAATTATATGTTTGGAAAATTAGAGGTTTTAAAGAAAGCTATCTTTTTCTCTACATCTTTCTCTCTTTTCTTCTTTTTTTCCTTTTCTTGTTGCCTTGTGGTGAATGTTGGAAAGGTATATAATATGCATTCAGAAATGAAAAAGTTCAAAAGATATTCAACCAAGCCAGTGCTCAAGCCCGAAGAAAGGTACGCCTTTTATTTTCAGTAAATTTCAATTATTTTATTATTATTGATTAAAAGTGCTTCTAATCCCTGTTTTTCCTTATTTTCTGTTTGTTTTCATGAACTGTGAGGAACGGTATCGGTCGAGGAACAAAAGGACAAGGAGCTAATGATGTCAGTCGCCTCTATCCAACCGGGTAGAGGTGCTACGGGCGGAACCACCGGGTCGTAACCCCCGGTGATTGTGAGTATTCTAAACTTAGAAAACCTTTAGGGGCCCCTTGATGTGGTTTGTGCGAATCTTTATCCTTTAGGACCCTATAGTAACTTCAATTTTGTTAGGTTTACTTTTATTTGATTTTAGATCCCTAAACCCATTTACACGTGCGAAATGTATTAAGGGTTAGTTATAACAAATTTTTCATCCTATACAACAGTAGTGACACTTAAGGACAATAATTAAGGACCGAGTCTTAGAAAATTTAGACTTAGGGTGCATGCACACTATATGATAGAGACATATAACATAGAAAACTTAGTGACATTCATTTATTATTATTATTATTATTATTATTTTATTTTATTTTTACTTATTTATTTAACAAATTAAATTTAATTAACTAAAAAAAAATTTCTTTTAAATAATAATTGATCTAGGACATATCAAAACCACACTTTCTAATACACACACTTAGAATTGTTTGCTAAGACAACCGACTCTAGTTTTATGTTAGGCCAGTGTTTATTTCCTTACTGTACTGTGACGGGCTTTTTCTCGAGTTTTATTGCATGCTGGTTGTGAAATGTTGGTGTGTTTGTTTATTTTTACTGTACTCTGTGTTGTGATTTGATTAACGATTAGATTACCCATAGGTTGGGAGCGATCTGGATTGTTAATATGATTTTCTGCAGATGGCCACACTCATGCAGGGCAGAAAAAGGGGGCTAATTAATTAATAATAAATAAATGCTACAGGTGCTTCAGCTGCTTAGCCGCCAAATGAAGAAGAGTGTGGCCAAGTGTGACTTAATAATTTAAATTCAATTGCATATATATATAACTGCGTGGGATGATTTTTATTATAAATTGCTTATGATAACCCTGCAGGTGGACTAGATTTTTCTTCCCTTTCTGTGAAATGAATTGTAATGTAAATATAATATATCAAGAGTCAATAAATGTGAAAGTGATTTTTTTTTGAAAATGGGATAATACATCTAATTTAGAATCCAAAGAAAGGAGAATATACCTTAAAGGATTATTCTCTTTTATTTGGAAAGCCAAATTAGGATGATTCAATATCCAAATAGAAAAGAAAATACCCCTCTTAGGGATGAGTTTCTTTTCATTTGGATATCCAGAACCCGACGGACCCGAGAAGTTTGTAGAAGAAGAAAAGACAGAACAAGAAGATTGAAGAAAGAAGATGAAGAAATGAAGATTTAAGGAACAGTGTATCCCATTTCAAAAATAACTTGCGTCATTCTTAGGATTAGAATCCGAGTTTGTTGTTAGTGGTGCCTGGCCACTTTACTTTTCTACAAATTCTTGGTGTAATATGGATATTGAACATTGGACATTATATTTGGATTATTAAAATTGATTGTTTACATTATTTGTGCAGTAGAATTTTTTAGGACCTTGCATGCCGTGTTTTGTTTTAGCTTGGATTCGAATCGGAGAAATTTTTTTCATAAGGGTACGCTCAAAATTCTTTTACTTGAAATTCTAATAAAATTTTTAGGCTCACATAGTAACTCTAACGATCTAAGAAGTAAGCTCGAGACCACCGAGAGTCAGCATAAGCATATTAATACTTTCTCTTCCTTGTTAGGCACCTCCCCGACTGCGGGTTCTGGCAGACCACTTGACCTATGAGGGTGCAGTTCGGTCAAGGGGAAGTTATGCAATCTCTAGGGAAAAATCTATTTTCTAAGCCTAAATTTTTAAACTGCTTCATTATCATTTTATGCATTCGAGTCAATTAGCATGCATTGCATTAGATACAAACTAAAAAGAGTCTAAAATATTAATTACATTTCTAGACATTTATCACCCTACATAAGTTGAGGGCTAATTAGGAATTGTCTTAGATGTCAGCCCCAATTCCTTAATACTTAAACAACATCCCTACCCATCTTTCATAAGAGACTGGACACATGGTTTTAAAGCGTCTAGGTGGTTAGCTATGTTAAAATAGTTGCTATTTGAATGCTTTACATTTTTGCAACTTGTATAGTTTTGATGATTCCAAAAATTATTGTTCAAATGTGTAGTTATCTCCTAACAATTTTAGAAGATTTGTATTTGCTCTTGTGTGTACTAACATTTCAGGAAAATCAGACTCCAGACTACGATAACTTCAAATCAAATTCAATATGAGATACTTTGTTAATTTGAAGCTTGCATTTTTCTTTGAATTAAATTTGAAAGGGAGTGATTGTAATTGAGTGAATAAAAACATACACACACACATAAGGAGATCATAAAAATTTTATACTGATCGTACAGGACGATATCCGATCGTACGGGACGATCAGACAGTTATCTCCTATTGAGCACATTGAACGAATAGGAACTAGCTTGAAAAATTTTCTAAGTCCTATTCATCTGGGATGAAATAATTATCGTCCAGGATGATCTGGTCTCTTTAAATTTTTTGTCCAGTCGAAACTATTATCGTTAGAAAACGATCTGCTCTCTGTAAAAAGTTCATCCAGACAAAATTAATTATCATCTAGAACGATATGCTCTCTGTAAAATTTTCGTCCAGACAAAATTATTATCGTCAGAAAACGATCTGCTCTCTGTAAAAATTTCATCCAGATGAACCGATTTTCGTCCAGACGATTAACCGACTTAGAACGGTTTTCAGCAGTTTTCTAGACCGACCTTATAATAACCGTTCGTACCGGACGAACTTAGTTTGTACGGGACGATTATCTGTACGAAGACATTTCGTACACATATTCAAATAGGGTCGTTTTAAATTGTTTAAGTAAAATCGTCCAGGATGATCCGTGATCGTACGGGACGATCCTCTGCGTACAGAATTGAAAACTTGTAGTATTTGGGCAGTTTTTCTTGTCTTTTGTATATATAGTCCAAATTAGACTGCCTCCCGATCTTTTTGTCATTTGATCTTTGTGCCTCTTGAGAGAATAGCTAAGGAGAGAGTGGAAGAGTGCATTCAAAGGAGGATTCCTACCATTGGAGCGTGAAGGCTTCACTTGGAGTTCAAAGGTAAGAATCTCTACTTGTGAATTGGGATTACTTCACTCTTTTCTTTCTTCTTTCTAGATTTCTTGTGAGAAGATCAGTCAAGGAGATCCAGTTCGCTGCCGACACTTGGAGAGTGTGAATAGCCGAAAGGATCGCTTCCTACACTTAGAGAGTGTGAACAGCCGGAAGGGTTCTCTGCCCACACTAGGATTGTGTGAAAGGACGGACGGTTCTCTGCCAGCACTGGGGATTGTGTAAAAGGACGATGGTTCTCTGCCAGCACTTGGGATTGTGTAAAAGGACGACGGTTCTCTGCCACACTGGGTAGTGGTGAAAAGAGTGTGTTGTAATGGCTTCTCCGCCTCGCTGTGGAAGCAAAAAGAGAGTCACTATTGGTTTTAGTGCAATACCCAGAGGGTGCCTCTGAGGAGTGGATGTAGGTCTGGTTATAGACCGAACCACTATAAATCTGATGTCATTTATAGTTTTTTTTGTTTCTGCATTTTAATTTTAATTTTTAACAACTCTGTGGTTGAAAAATATTTTCTAGAAAAACTTTAAAAGAAAAATTTTCATTTCGGTTCAACTTAATCTTCAAAGAGGGTTTAAAATTTTTAAACTACCAATTCACCCCCCCCCCCTCTTGGTAGCCTTGGGACATTAATTTAGGCTTAACAACCTAATTACTAGGTTCAACAAGCTGGCTCCCCAATCCAGGCCGGGGTAAGTCCAGATTTGCATTTCATTAGTTAGGTTCGGGTCACTACTTTGTAGTACCCAAATTAGATTTAGGTTCTGAGGTAGATTCTTTTTAGATCTTAAGTCCTCATCCTCCGGGAATATAAATCCCAAATTTCTAATAAAATGTCAACTTAAACATAAAATTTTCTCTTAAAATGTAAAGCCCAACATAGGATAGACTGAGGTTGTCTCTGAGCTTCTCAGAATCCGACACCTCCTACTTTTCCTCCATTGACTCACTAATAAATGTTCAACATTGAGCTTTCTCCTTGGAAAATTTTTACTTCTATTTCCTTGTCTTCTACTTTGTAGTCAAAAGGGTATGAAATCACTGCTTTAATCGAGAGTTTTCTTAGGGGCACTCCTCCTAGGATGTAATTAACTATAGGGGCTTGCCTCTATAGGGATTTGAGAACCCCGGACTAAAATAAACCATGTTTTATTCGTATAAAATAAGGGAAGAATCTTTGGGAAAGTAGATATTTTTAAAAGCTTATTTTTAATTTTGAATAGACTTGTAGAATGTTATTATTATCTTTTTAGATAATATAATATTATACTTGTTATATTCAACTTTAGAAATAATGAATTTTATAAAACTCATTCTCGCTTTTGGATATCTTGAAGAATATTATGTTCATCTTTTAAGATGATATAATATTCTTCTTGCCATATCTAAATAAAAGAATGAATAAACTTTTTTCAAAAACCGTATTTCTATCTTTAAACATATTCTATAGAATTTCATGTTCATCTTTTAAGATGATATGTTATTCTTTGAACTGTGTTTGATTATAGAAATATCAATTTTCAAAACTTTATTTTGATATTGAATCCATTATAGAATATTGTGTCAATCTCTCGAGATTGTAATTTATTCTTAATGCAGTATTCGATTACAAAATAGGAGAAATCAAAATCTGCGTGGTGACACAATTTTTTTTCTTCACCAAGGTTTTTTTGGTGACTCCGCTGGTGATCAATCCTCTCTCCATCTTTAGCAGTGTTTTATACCCTTTAATCGGTAGTATACTTGTGCTCGTCATATGTTGTAACTACCTTTCTTCCGCTGGTTCTTTTATTCATTTTATTCTTGAATAATTTGGCCAGTATACCCCGTTAGAAAACTAATGAGGAGCTCCTTTGTAATGACCTTTTTGTAAAGTAAATCTCTGTGCTAATTCGAATGTTGTTGTTACATTATTCTTGTAGCTTGATGTTTGACTTAGCACTGAGTCCAAAATCCCTTTGCCCAATCTTTAGTAATATGTATAGTTACTTCTTTTAGTAACTTAATGTATTATATGGATTGGGTCCAAATAACTTTAAGTCTTCAAAAATTTTAAACTTTTGTGTCCTAGCTAATATGTTGCAGTTATATATTTTTTTTGTAACTCGATATGTGGATGGACAAATCTTAAGAAAATTTGAGCTTTTAAATCAAAGTTTTCTCCTTATCTAAACCAACATATTATAGTTATATTTTTTAAAGCTTAATATGTGTGGTAGGACAAGGTCCAAAAGCTCAAACATTCAAATCAAAACTTTTTTCTTGTCCTATTAACATATTGTAGTTACATGTCCTTTGTAGCTTGATATGTTTGCTAGGACAGGGTCCATAACCTGATCTATGTAAGATTTTCAAGATTAAAGTCAATTTGATTTGAGAAAAGTTTGAAGGTTCGAATACAAGTTAAGCTTATAAAAATAATATTGCTAGAAAAAAATAGAAGGTTGATTTCTTTTAAAAAGAAATTTACCTCTATCTTCCTTAAATTGTAATTAAAACTTCATTGTGGTTGACTCCTCTAAACACTTAAAGAATAAGACCAATGGTTATCAATGCTAAAATGAAAAGTGTGTTCCCTCCCTCCCTCCACTTGGGTGGATTAACGTTTTAGATGAAGATATACTTAATCTCATTTCCTTTTGGAACCTCAAAGCACAAAAGTTTAGCTAATTTTGCTAAGTTCCTAGCAATTGCTGAATTAAATTCAAAAATATTTTCAAATCTCATATTCAACCATATTATGATTTTTCTAATCTTAGGAATGAATAATTATTGGTTGATATATTGAAGTTTATAAATATTTTGAATTCCCTCATCTTTAAGCCTTCTTGTAGGTTAGAATTTAAGATGCTTTTAAATCCTATTTCTTAAGGGTACTACATGGATACGACGATTTATCCTCTACTATGTGGTTTAACTATGATAGAAAATGGATCTTAAGGCATGCGATAAAGATAAATGACCTAATCAATTATATAAATGCCTTCGTTTATGGTCTGAAGTTTTCTCTTATGGTAATTTTTTTTTTCAAATATTAGCTAAGTTTATTCTTAGCTTTATTACTCCATTTGAGAAAACTCATGAGCAGTTTTTATTAAAGATTGATCATCTTAAATTTTTGTTTGGTCAAAAACTTAGGATGATTCAAAGTTCTTTATTATGGTTAATCCATGATATGGTTAATATTCCCTCTATCATGTGATTTTCCATCAAAATAAATTGACATTTCTTGAATTGATACTAAGTTAGTCGACTTCATAACATCTTTAATGGTTTCCTTCTTCAGTAGTGATAAAAAAAATATCATATTTGGGTTCACCCATTATGATATCCATAAATAACTTCTTTTAAATTAAGATTTATGTCAAATTGAAATTGGAGGAGGTGGAAGTTTTATTCATCTTTTTACCGTTATACATCTCATAGGCATCTTATGAATTGATGAACTTATTTTTATCTCAGCTAAGTTGTTTATTCATACTATAGGACCGGGTCCGATTTGTAGATCAATCTTCCTTATATAAGAGTGTTAATTTTCTATTCTTATACTTGAAAGATGATTTTACAACTGAAATAATTGTTTCAAGATTTAAGTAAAAGAAGCCTCCTAAAAAAAATAAAAAAAAGAGACATTCATTAAATGTGTAGCAAAAAAAAAAATGGTGGCTTCCCTTTCTAAATCTTGAATATCAAAAGACCTATTCATCCTTTAGTATTTTTAACACCTGACTTTGAGAATTCAAAATTTTGGTTCATCATCAAGCATTGATGTTCTATTAGATGTAAAATACATATACCATTTGAAAAATTTGAAAAAATTAAATTTCTACCTCCAATTTAATTTTTTTGGATCTTAGTTTAAAAAGAAGAAAAAGATGAAAAAGGAAACCCCAGTTTTGCTTGAAGGGAGCTTTGATCTGGGTTAACAAAATCTAAATCTTGGGACCTCTTTAGTTAGCAACTTGAGTAGGTCAGTTCATATCTTCAAATCATTTTCAAGAAAAATCACATAGATGATCAATCTAAATGGAATTATAATGGTGCTGGTTGTGCATTATTAGGTTTCACATATCTAACCCAATTAAGATGCATAAACAAACTATTATCCAAATATCTTCAACTCTCTTTTGAACATCTTCCAATTTGAATGAGATTCTAGACAATATCCTAATGCTTGATGACCTAAATTTTGAAACTAAACTAAGGGACATCCCTTAGTTGGTTCTGAGATGATTGTCTAATGTTCTCATTCATTATTGAATAACTATAACTTCTAAATTTAAATCTATTATTGACTGATCTAGGATGTTAGAACATGAGGGGTTCTATCCTTAGTGATGTCGATGATACCTTTGTTTGAATCTTTGTCAAACTTCAAATCAAAATCAAGATACAATTTAACCTAGTCGATTATTGACTTATCTTGAATGTTAGAATTGGAGGGATTCTATTCCTGATAAAGTCCATTGTAACTTCGTCAAAAAGATATAAAATTCAATTCAAGATATATCTTTATCATAAACTAGAATTGGATGTTAGAGTCTAAATAACTCTATTCCCATTAAAGAATCTTTCTATAGCATTGAAATTCAAAATCTTTGAAACTACATTTTTCTTTAAAGAAAATTGTTAAGTTTTAGATATTTTGATTAAACTCATGTTGGTTATATTCAAACTATTTAATTTAGGAGGAATCAACCCATCTTTCGTTGAGTTTTTGAATCTTTTCCTATGTCTTTTTCATTGGGTTAAGATGATTAAAACTTAAGCGATCACTTTTAAATATTATAAGAAAATTATCAAATGAAAAATAAAGTTTTTACTTTTTGATGAAAATCAAACTTTTCTCAATCATTATGAGTATTTGATATTCCTTAGTATTTTTACTATAAAGGATACTCAAATATACTCATTGTTCTATAACAACTCATGCAAAAGTTAAAATTTTCTAAAGGAAATTTTATCATGTTGCATTTAGTTCTCTTAGAACATGTAAACGAAGACTCTAGAAAATTCATATTATTTTCTTTGAGTTAATCGAAACAAATTCAATCATAGAATCAATCTTTAAACAAAATCTTGCATTTCTCCTTTGGTGGTCGAGATGCTTTATTAAGTCTTTACTTATAAAAGATGATCAAACTACTCCCTTTTTGTTTTCCTCACATATGATGATCCGATATAAAAATACAATCCCTAGTGGATTATTTGTAAGTTATAAAGATCATTTATAATGAAGGATAAAAAAAAAATTTTAATCAAAAGATTTCAAGTCTATCAATCTTTAAAATGTTTTTCTTTCCCTTCTAGAAAATGACATGTATAAAAGCTTATGATCTCTAGTAGAACATTTGCAAGTTGTCAATGTCATTTATGGTTGAGGGAAAAAAAAATCAAAGCTTTAAAGAAATCAACTTTACTTTAAAATTCACAATCCAGTTTAAATCTGTCTTTAGGTCTAAGTTTGCTTTTACGACATCCTACTGACTTTCTAGCTTAAGTTTGCTCTTACGGCAGCCAAACCTGATTAAATCCGTCTCTAGGTCTAAGTCCGCTTTTACAGCATCCTACTGACTTCCTGGCTTAAGTCCGCTCTTACGGCAGCCAATCCTGATTAAATCTGTCTTTAGGTCTAAGTCCGCTTTTACGACATCTTATTGACTTTATGACTTAAGTCCGCTCTTACGGCAGCCAATTCAATCTTAAATTCGTCTTTAGGTCTAAGTCTGCTTTTACGACATCCTACTGACTTTCTGGCTTAAGTCCGGTCTTACGGCAGCCAATCCTGATTAAATTTGTCTTTAGGTCTAAGTCCGCTTTTACGGCATCCTACTGACTTTTGGCTTAAGTCCGCTCTTACGGCAGCCAATTCAATCTTAAATCAGTCATTAGGTCTAAGTCCGCTTTTACAGCTTCCTATTGACTTTCTGGCTTAAGTCCGCTCTTACGGCAGCCAATCAAGTTTAAATCAATCTTTAGGTCTAAGTCCGCTTTTACGGCATCCTATTGACTTTCTGGCTTAAGTCCGCTTTTACGGCAGCCATTCAATTAAATCAGTCTTTAGGTCTAAGTCCGCTTTTACGGCATCCTATTGGCTTTCTGGCTTAAGTCCGCTCTTACGGCAGACATCCAGTTTAAATTAGTCTTTAGGTCTAAGTCCGCTTTTACGGCATTCTATTGACTTTTGGCTTAAGTCCGCTCTTACGGCAGCCAATCCTGATCAAATCAGTCTTTAGGTCTAATTCCGCTTTTACGGCATCCAATTGGCTTTTTGGCTTAAGTTCGCTCTTACGGCAGTCAATCCTGTTTAAATCAGTCTTTAGGTCTAAGTCCGCTTTTACGGCATCCTATTGGCTTTCTGGCTTAAGTCCGCTCTTACGGCAGCCAATCCTGTTTAAATAAGTCTTTAGGTCTAAGTCCGCTTTTACGGCATCCTACTGACTTTCTGGCTTAAGTTCGCTCTTACGGCAGCCAAACCTGATTAAATCCGTCTTTAGGTCTAAGTCCGCTTTTACGGCATCCTACTGACTTTCTGGCTTAAGTCCGCTCTTACGGCAGCCAAACCCGATTAAATTTGTCTTTAGGTCTAAGTCCGCTTTTACGTCATCCTATTGACTTCTGGCTTAAGTCCGCTCTTATGGCAGCCAAACTTGATTAAATCCGTCTTTAGGTCTAAGTCCGCTTTTACGGCATCCTACTGACTTTTTGGCTTAAGTCCGCTCTTAAAGCAGCCAAACCTGATTAAATCCGCCTTTAGGTCTAAGTCCGCTTTTACGGCATCCTATTGACATCCTTGAAGTTAGGTGTAAGCATCCCTAGTGGCATCCTAATCTTCATCCCGAAGAGAAGTATAAGCATCCCTAGCGGCATCTTCTCTTCATTAAATTGTAAACCTTAAATCGATCCTCTATGGTTAGGTGTGAGTCCCCACACTTAGGCATCCTTTCCTTACGATCATCCGCTAGAGTTGGAGAACGCCCCTCGTGGCACCATCCTAGTGTAAAATTTAAATTTTTAAACCTTCCAAGATTAGATATAATCTATTCCATAGGTTGCTTTCTTTTCTTAGAAGACGCCCTCTAGTTTGTTGAGTTAGGTGTAAGTACCCACTTGATGGCAACCTTTCTCTTGGACTAGAAAGAAGACTATAGTCTTACCAAAATCATTTTCAAATCAAAATTACATAAACTCTTACATTCCTTTCAAACTACATTCAAATCACTACATTTAACATTTTCATATCTTCACTTTACCAAATGATACTAATATCTTTAGTTATTATTTGATAAAGCATTAATGCCAACATAAACTTCAAAATCACTGAATCAACTCAAATTTTTGTCAACTTTCATTTTGATTATCTATTAAAGGACAAAATCTTTTCAAATCGTGTACTCAAATCTTCAACTTCAACTTTGGATCTAGTTGATCATTTCGGTCAATGCCAATATGCACGATAAACTTTAGCAAGTTTATCATGCCTATTGGGGGTCCATTTGTTGACCTCATTATTTGAGGTCAATTTCCCCGTATTCAATTCTAGCACCTAGGTTTTTTATAGCCTAGAATATACGTCACACATAGGGTTTATCTTAGGTTGATACCCACTGACGTAACACGGACTCAAACTTTTAAGTCGACCTAAATCAATTCGCCTCGACTCAATCAAATTCAAATCGTTGTAAATGAAATAAAATTAGTATTTCAAAATTATTTCTATTTTAAAATTAACTCAAAATATATATTTTAAATTATCAATTATTTTCTAAATAATATTCTAAATTAATTTGAATTATAACTAACTCCTAAATTCATTTTAAGATATGATTTAATCCTAGACATTGATTTTGAATTACGAAATGGTTTATAATTTGATTGAGCCGGTTTAACAAACCGAAGACTCCCTCTCCCACTCTTTCATTCACGAACTGCCCCCCCATCTGTAGTTAGGAACTTCCCACTCCTCTCTGCAGTTCGAAACTTCCCAGGCTGGCTCCTCTCTGCAATTCGCGAAACGAACCCCATACACTCTCTCACACACACAGAACACAAAGCCCAGGATCTCCCGTCCAGAGCAGTTGGCATACCTCCAGCGTGAAGACCTCCTCTCTATGGCTGGATCCTCCCATTCAATTTCGCACTCTCCATTTCCCTCATTTCGCAGAAAGCCCAGGCGACATCCCCCAGCCGGTCTTCTTGCTCTCAGTTCGCCTCTACCTCATTCAAGTTTGCGAAATACCCAAGGCCGAACTCCCTCCCAGTTTGCAAGGTCTCTCTTATTCGCGAATAGCCCAGCCCCCTCATCTCCCTCTCTGCCTCGCTCATTTTCTCAAAGAGCTCCAGGCGAAAACCCTCCTGCTCCATCCCCTTCTAGTTCGTAAACACCAACTCCAAGGAAGAGCAAACTGAGAGCCCTAACTAGCCCTGCACACATCTTTCCTGTCCAATCGAACTCAGGGAAGCCAAATGGAAGTCTCCGCCTCCCTTGCTTGCGTGGACAATAGCAGCCCTAGCCGAAAGATCCCTATCTTTCTCTGCCCTTAATGGCACTAGAAACCTTCTCATTCTTGGGAAATTTCTTCTACATCTTCTTCTTCTCTTATTCTTATCTGATTTAAACTAAGTATTAGGGAGTTGAATCTTGATATTCTTAATTAAAATATGAGATAAAATATATCAATATTTCTTCCTTTTAATAAGCATTAGCAGTAAAGGAAATGATGAAAGTTTTGTTAGAATGCATATATAAAATTACATATATTTCTTTATCTTAGAGGACGAATGGCTTCATCTATTTTTTTTTCATGGTTGCATTGTATCTTGCATTATTATTCTTGAGTGGTTTTTAAATTTTCATTTTTGATAACAATGTGACAATGAGAAACAAAATGCTAGATTTTTGTTGATAGTTTGGTTGGACCTTACAAAATCATGAGAAGATTTTTTTAATTCTTTTACTTAAGCTTCATTAACGGTTAACTCCTATAATATGTTAATAAATGCATTATTTTCCTTTCTCTTCAACATGTTCTTGAAAGCGAAATGATATATTTGAAAAGTGGCTTTTGTGTGTGTGCTTTAAAAGATGGAAATTGTGTGTTTCTTGAAAAATGTAAATGTGTTAGAACTTGTGTGAATTTGACAGGGTAGAAATTGTGTATTTTGGAAAAGTAAATTGTATGTCTTGAAAGAAGAATTGTATGTATTAGTCAAAAAGGTGATTTGTGTGTGTCTTTGGAAAATTTTGGAAAGTGCGTATTAAAAAGTATATATAGATTTTGAAATATTTGATATTTGTAAAGGTTTTGAAAAGTGTAACTTGTGGGTGATTTGAAAAGTGGAAAAGTCTTTGAAAAGTATAAAAGTGTTTTTTTAAAAAGTGAGAAATAAGAATTTTGGGAAAAATGAAATGTGTTGGGAACTAGTATTTTTGTAGTGGAGAGTATCGAGTGTGAATTTTGGAATGTGTGTGTTTTGAAAGTTTAAAGGTGTATGTATAAAGTAAAGTATAAGTGTGTGATTTTGAAAAGTAAACTTGTGTGCATTAAAAAGTGCAATTTGTGCGAGTTTTGGAAGAGTGAAATTATATGTTTGGAAAATTAGAAGTTTTAAAGAAAGCTATCTTTTTCTCTACCTCTTTCTCCCTTTTCTTCTTTTTTTCCTTTTCTTGTTGCCTTGGGGTGAATGTTGGAAAGGTATATAATAAGCACTCAGAAATGAAAAAGTTCAAAAGATATTCAACCAAGCCAGTGCTCAAGCCCGAAGAAAGGTATGCCTTTTATTTTTAGTAAATTTCAATTATTTTATTATTATTGATTAAATGTGCATCTAATCCCTGTTTTTCCTTGTTTTCTATTTGTTTGCATGAACTGTGAGGAACGGTATCGGTCGAGGAATAAAAGGACAAGTAGCTAATGATGTCAGTCGCCTCTATCCAACCTGGTAGAGGTGCTACGGGCGGAACCACCTGGTCGTAACCCCCGGTGATTGTGAGTATTCTAAACTTAGAAAACCTTTAGGGGCCCCTTGATGTGGTTTGTGCGAATCTTTATCCTTTAGGACCCTATAGTAACTTCATATTTGTTAGGTTTACTTTTATTTGATTTTAGATCCCTAAACTCATTTACACGTGTGAAATGTCCTAAAGGTTAGTAATAACAAATTTTTCATCCTATACAACAGTAGTGACACTTAAGGACAATAATTAAGGACCGAGTCTTAGAAAATTTAAACTTAGGGTGCATGCACACTATAGGAAAGAGACATATAACATAGAAAACTTAGTGACATTCATTTATTATTATTATTATTATTATTATTTTATTTTATTTTTACTTATTTATTTAACAAATTAAATTTAATTAACTAAAAAAAAAAATTTCTTTTAAATAATAATTGATCTAGGACATATCAAAACCACACTTTCTAATATACACACTTAGAATTGTTTGCTAAGACAACCAACTCTAGTTTTAGGTTAGGCCGGTGTTTATTTCTTTTCTACACTGTGACGGGCTTTTTCTCGAGTTTTATTGCATGCTGGTTGTGAAATGTTGGTGTGTTTGTTTATTTTTACTGTACTCTGTGTTGTGATTTGATTAACGCTTAGATTATCCATAGGTTAGGAGCGATCTGGATTGTTAATATAATTTTCTGCAGGTGGCCACACTCATGCAGGGCAGAAAATGGGGGCTAATTAATTAATAATAAATAAATGCTATAGGTGCTTCAGCTGCTTAGCCCCCAAATGAAGAAGAGTGTGGCCAAGTGTGGCTTAATAATTTAAATTCAATTGCATATATATATATAACTGCGTGGGATGATTTTTATTATAAATTGCTTACGATAACCCTACAGGTGGACTAGATTTTTCTTCCCTTTCTGTGAAATGAAATGTAATGTAAATATAATATATCAAGAGTCAATAAATGTGAAAGTGATTTTTTTTTTGAAAATGGGATATTAAATCTAATTTGGAATCCAAATAAAGGAGAATATACCTTAAAGGATTATTCTCTTTTATTTGGAAAGCCAAATTAGGATGATTCAATATCCAAATAGAAAAGAAAATACCCCTCTTAGGGATGAGTTTCTTTTCATTTGGATATCCAGAACCCGACGGACCCGAGAAGTTCATAGAAGAAGAAAAGACAGAACAAGAAGATTGAAGAAAGAAGATGAAGAAATGAAGATTTAAGGAACAGTATATCCCATTTCAAAAATCACTTGTGTCATTCTTAGGATTAGATTTCGGGTTTGTTGTCAGTGGTGCTTGGCCACTTTACTTTTCTACAAATTCTTGGTGTAATATGGACATTGGACATTATATTTAGATTATTAAAATTGATTGTTTACATTGTTTGTGTAGTAGATTTTTTTAGGACCTTGCATGCCGTGTTTTGTTTTAGCCTGTCGAATCGGAGAGATTTTTTTCGTAAGGGTACGCTCAAAATTCTTTTACATGAAATTCTAATAAAATTTTTAGGCTCACATAGTAACTCTAACGATCAAAGAAGTAAGCTCGGGACCGCTGAGAGTCAGCATAAGCATATTAATACTTTCTCTTCCTTGTTAGGCACCTCCCCGTCTGCGGGTTCTGGCAGACCACTTGACCTATGAGGGTGCAGTTCTGTCAAGGGGAAGTTGTGCAATCTCTAGGGAAAAATCTATTTTCTAAGCCTAAATTTTTAAACTGCTTCATTATCATTTTATGCATTCGAGTCAATTAGCATGCACTGCATTAGTTACAAACTAAAAAGAGTCTAAAATATTAATTACATTTCTAGACATTTATCACCCTACATAAGTTGAGGGGCTAATTAGGAATTGTCTTAGATGTTAGCCCCAATTCCTTAAAACTTAAACAATATCCATACCCATCTTTCATAAGTGACTGGACACATGGTTTTAAAGTGCCTAGGTGGTTAGCTAGCTCCCCAATCCAGGCCGGGGTAAGTCCAGATTTGCATTTCATTAGTTAGGTTCGGGTCGCTACTTTGTAGTACCCAAATTAGATTTAGGTTTTGAGGCAGATTCTTTTTAAATCTTAAGTCCTCATCCTCCAGGAATATAAATCCCAAATTTCTAGTAAAATGTCAACTTAAACATAAAATTTTCTCTTAAAATGTAAAGCCCAACATAGGATAGACTGAGGTTATCTCTGAGCTTCTTAGAATCTGACACCTCCTACTTTTCCTCCATTGACTCACTAATAAATGTTCAACATTGAGCTTTCTCCTTGGTAAAATTTTACTTCTATTTCCTTGTCTTCTACTTTGTAGTCAAAAGGGTATGAAATCACTGCTTTAATCGAGAGTTTTCTTAGGGGCACTCCTCCTAGGATGTAATTAACTATAGGGGCTTGCTTCTATAGGGATTTGAGAACCCCAGACTAAAATAAACCTTATTTTATTCGTATAAAATAAGGGAAGAACCTTTGGGAACGTAGATATTTTTAAAACCTTATTTTTAATTTTGAATAGACTTGTAGAATATTATTATTATCTTTTCAGATAATATAATATTATACTTGTTATATTCAACTTTAGAAATAATGAATTTTATAAAACTCATTCTCACTTTTGGATATCTTGAAGAATATTATGTTCATCTTTTAAGATGATATAATATTCTTCTTGTCATATATAAATAAAAGAATGAATAAACTTTTTTCAAAAACTGTATTTCTATCTTTAAACATATTCTATAGAATTTCATGTTCATCTTTTAAGATGATATGTTATTCTTTGAACTGTGTTTGATTATAGAAATATCAATTTTCAAAACCTTATTTTGATATTGAATCCATTATAGAATATTGTGTTAATCTCTCGAGATTGTACTTTATTCTTAATGCAATATTCGATTACAAAATAGGAGAAATCAAAATCTGCGTGGTGACACAATTTTTTTTCTTCACCATAAGGATCTTAGAACTAGTAAATCATTGGAGATTTTGCATATGAATCTTTTTGGACCAATTGGAACTGTAAGTTTAGGAGGGAAGGTATATAGATTTGTGATTATGGATGATTACTCAATATTCACATGGGTTAGATTTATATTTCATAAGAGTGAATCATTTGAGAAATTTAGAAATTTTTTGACTTGGATTCAAAGAAAACTTGGGTGTGAAATTAATTCTATACAAAGTGACCATGGAGAAGAATTTGAAAATGAAAGATTTGAGGAATTTTGTAAGGAGAAGGGAATTGATCACAACTTTTCTGCACCTAGAAGCCCTCAGCATAATGGGGTAGTCAAAAGGAAAAGTAGAACATTAATAGAAGCAGCCTGAGCAATGTTGGCAGAATACACACTTCCAAAATATTTTTGGGCTGAGGTAGTTAGTATTTCATGTTATGTTCTGAATAGGGTGAATGTGAGATCTAAATTAAATAAAACATCCTATGAGTTGCTAAAAGGAAGAACACCTAATTTGTCTCATTTGCATGTTTTTTGTTGCAAGGTGTTCATTCATAATAATGAAAAATCTATCTTAGGAAAATTTGATCCAAAATTGGATGAAGGAATTTTTGTTGGATACTCAAGTGTTGGAAAATCTTATAGAGTATTCAATAGAAGAACTTTGATAATTGAGTAGACCACACATGTTGTATTTGATGAGTCTAGAAATTTGGAAGAGCCAAATGTTATAGAAGATGAGATTGAGGTTAACTCCCAAAAGATTTATAAAATAAATTTGGAAGAAATTTTGGAAATATAAAACCTTTGCCTAAAGATTTGATATTTTTTAAAAACCATCCAAAGGAGTTAATAATTGGTGAACCTAGTGAGTGTGTAAGGACTAAGCATGGATTAAATAAAGAAGTCAATCATTCAGCCTTCATTTCAACTATAGAACACACTAATATTGATCAAGCACTTTTAGATGAATTTTGGATTTTAGCCATGTAAGAAGAGTTAAATCAATTTGTAAGAAATAAAGTTTGGAAATTAGCTACAAAGCCAAAGGATTAAAGTGTAGTTGGAACTAAGTAGGTATTCAAAAATAAAATGAATGACTCAGGATTAGTCATTAGAAATAAGGCTAGATTAGTTGCTTAGGGGTATAATCAGATTGAAGGGATTGATTTTGAGAAGGCCTTTGCCCCTGTAGCTAGACTTGAGCAATTAGGGTTTTGCTAGCCTTTGCGTGTTTTAGAGGAATTAAACTTTACCAAATGGATCTAAAAAGTGCCTTTTTAAATGGGGTAATTTAAGAGGATATTTTTGTAGAACAACCTCCAGGTTTTAAAAATTATAAATACCCAATCATGTTTTCAAATTGAAAAAGGTATTATATGGATTGAAATAGACACCTAAGGCCTCGTATGAGAGGTTGAGCACCTTCCTACTTAAAAGATCTTTTGAAAAAGGAAGTGTGGATACAACTCTCTTTTTGAAGAAATGTGGAAAGGATATACTAATTATTCAAACTTATGTGGATGATATCATTTTTGGATCTTCAAATAAAAATCTTTGTGATGATTTTTCTAAAACAATGAGTAGTGAATTTGAGATGAGTCTAATGGGAGATTTAAGTTACTTTCTAGGCTTTAGCATTAAGCAATTTGAGGAAGGTACATTTCTTATTCAGTTAAAGTATGTTAAGGACATCCTCAAAAGTATGTAATGGACAATGCTAAACGTGGTAGTACACCAATGAGTTCCTTAGTTCAGTTGGATAAGGACCCTAAGGGAAAATCTATTGATCAAAAGAAATTTAGAGGGATAATTGGATCTTTGCTTTACTTAACAGCTAGCTGCCACAATAACATGTTTAGTGTTTGCTTGTATGCTAGATTTCAATCAGATCCAAAAGAATCACATTTGATAGCAGTAAAAATGATTCTAAGATATCTGTTAGGAACTCAGAACTTAGGAATTTGGTATCATAAGTTTAGATCTTCATTTGAAATAATTTGCTTTTCATATTCTGACTTTGCAGGTTGTAGGGTGGATAGAAAAAGTACTTCTAGAACATGTCAGTTTATTAGATTTTCTTTAGTCTCTTGGTCTAGTAGAAAACAAAATTCAGTTGCCCTATCTACTGCTAAAGTTGAATATATTGCATTAGGAAGTTCTGTGTCACAAATACTTTGGTTGAAATAACAGTTGATTGATTTAGGATTAACTATAGGTACTATTCCAATTGTTGTGATAATACTAGTGCTATTTGTATTTCTAAAAATTCTATTCAATATTCAAGAACCAAACATATAGACATCAGGTATCATTTCATAAGGGATCATGTATTCAAAGGAGAAATTAAACTCATGCATGTTTCTATTGAAAATCAACTTATAGACATTTTTACAAAATCTTTAGCCTTTGATACTTTCAGTGCATTAAGAACAATGCTTGGGGTAATCGATCTGAATGCTTAATAAAAAATATTTTTCTACAACATTAATGTGTGTTTTTAGTTAGTATTTTTTTTTTCTGTTTATCCTTGTGTTTGTAACTTGTTCTGTATTATATGTTTTTTTTTTTTTTTTCATTATGTTTTTAGTGTGCTTGTGTTTTAGTTTTGATTGAGTACATGATTTGAAATTTTTAAGTGACAATCATTCGGAACAAAATGATTTTGTACGGGACGATTTGTGCAGTGTGTAAAACTGTCGGATTTTGAACTATTTGCGTGCAATTTTTTAGTTTTTTTTATTTTTAACTTCGTATGTACTATCATCACGATCGTCCAAGATGAACTTGTTCAAATGATGGGATGATTGAATGTCAGTTGAATGGATAAGATCATTTTTATTATGTCTGTTCGTACGTTCGAACCTTTGGTTCGTCCAGACGAACACATGGCGGTTCGATGCGGGGACGGATTCAACTGTAATTAAAGCGATCATAAGTTCTGATCGTCCCAGGACAAACACGAGTTTGTCTGTACGATCATTTTGGTCAAAAGTCTATACGAAAGGATGCTTCGTAAATTGTGTGATTATGAAAGCTATTTTATTTTGGACTCATTCATTCGTCCATACAAAATGTTTTCATACGGGACAAACTAAAATACGTACGGGATGAAAGTGATTTCATCTGGTATGAATAATCATTTTTTAATAAATAGATGGGCTTTTGAACTCAACAGTCACACTTTCACTTCACATTCAAACTCTTTCGCACTTTAGATTATTTTTCAATGGCAAGCTCTAGCAAGCGTCAAAAGATTATGTCCAGGGGTCCACCTAAGAATTCTTCTGAGAACTTTCTTTCTAAAGCCAATGAAGAATCCTTTCCTAGGTTTGTCTCCGCTAAGTTCACACCCTCTAGAATTCTTGTCCATGAGCAACTAACCATTCGGGTGATGAACTTGTTTGCTTCAACTCAATTTGGTTTTATCCTCACCCTAGTTTATCTCTACAACAAAGAAATCTTTTACTACTTCCTAGCAAACATGTCTTTCAACTCCGACCATACTGTTATTCGTTCCTTTGTCTTTAAGAGGAAAGTTGAAATCACCAAAGCTGACTTAGGAGCCTTTTTGAACTTAAGGCTGAGGGAGCTAGAGCACATACCTTGATCACCTCAACTGAATATGAATGGTCTAAAATTAATAAAGTGTTAAGAGGAATCATTTTTAACGAGTATATGCCTAAAGTGTCCGATCATGTTCGTAATGCTCGTATCATCCATCATATTCTTAGAAATTCTAAAATTCCTAAAGCTGGTGATAGAATCAACATTACTCCTCTTCTTTCTATGGTGACCTTCTTGATCATGACCAAAGAACCTATAGACGAAGCCCAACTTATTATTGACTATCTTTATGGACTCTCTGAAATTGGCCATGCCGAACATAAAAGAAAGAAGAATATCGCTTTAGGATATCTAGTTGCCTACATTTTGGAGAAGAATTACTCTTTGGTTCATCCTGATCAAGAGTATGAAGATCTGCTCTACTACAATGACGGATCAATTAGAGTAATCTTCAATAAAGAAGAACCAAGTAAAACACATGTCAATAGTGATACTGAGGAAGAACATGAAGCTGCACTTGCACCTGCAAATGAACCAAATTATCAGGATTTGGTTCAAAGATTTGATCTCCTTGAGACTCATGTTGATCAACATTTTGATCAAATTGAGACTCATCTTCAGCAACAGGCTACACAATATCAGCATGACATGGGATGGATGAGGGAAGAGATAGACGATATTAACTCCAACATGATCATGATTAGCAGCTACTATAACTTCTTTGGTGCTGCACCTCCTCCTCGTCCTCCAGATCAGGGTCCTTCTGAGTGACAGCTACACTTGATTTTATGTGTTTCTTTAGTTGTTATTTTTGTTTTGTGGCTTAGGGAAGTGTAATGTATTTTCTTTTCTTTAGATGTTTTTGTTTCTAAATCTTATGATGTATTGATATCACATGCTTAGATTGTAATATCCTTCATATTGATATCAATATAAGTTATCTTATTTTAACTTTAATCTAGTCTTGTTTTTGAAATGTGTATTAGTCCATATGACAATCGTTATAATTTTGGATCTTAAAAAAGTGCTATACTTTGAAATGCAAGTTAAAATTAAATTCATTAGAAAATCTATTTTTTCTAAATTTAAGTTTTGCTTATAACTTGATGTAATTAAGATTGTCAATTTCATGTCTCTTATTTAGACTACATTAATGTCTAATCTTATTATTGTAACTGTGATGTTTTTTTATTTTATATTTCACCTATCAATAAATATTTATGCACTTAGAAAAATTTGAAATGTTTAATTATTGATTTTGGAAAGATCAAAATTAATCTTGAAAAATGTACAAATGTACAAAAATCAAAAGAAATGCGTAATGGTTCGCTAGTTGAAAAATATTTACAAAATAAGCCAACAAATGAAAAGATGCAGAAAAATGAGCCACAATTTTGAAAAATATGCGTAAAGCGCCACACGTGGTAGTTATTTTTTTCAATAATCTTTTAATCTCTTAATTCAAATTGATCTTCTGTATATTTATATTCCGTATTGAAATTTGAAATATATAAATTTTCTATTCATCCTTTTTGCAATGATTTATTCTATCTTAGTGTCTAAATTGACTCATGTTTTTGATAAATACTTTTTATTATCAATGTTATATCTCTTTTTAAATTCTATGAAGTACTATGATTTGCCTAATGTTTTGATTTTGTTTGCAAAATTTATTTCAATCACTTTCAAGGTTCAATTATCAAATGATTTTCATATGACTGCTTACATTTCAGGTCTTTTTTCTTCTTCACTCTTTGCTGTTGTAAAAAAGGGGAGAACTTATTTGTTCGTATGTGTTTTTGTTTTATGTGTTTTGATGCATATTTGTTTTGTTTTGTATCTCTAAAAAATTTAGAAAAACAAAAATTTATGATTAAATTGCCCCCTTATTTTTACGTGTTCATCAATTCAGGGGGAGTTTAGGTGATTCTTAGAATTTAAAATTATACAAATAATAATTGTTTTGCCATCATAAAAAAGTTGGAGATTGTTAAGAGAGTTACTATTTGCATGTTTTATATTCTTACAACTTGTATTGTTTTTATGATTTCAAATTTTATTATTTTAAATGTTGTTATCTCCTAACACTTTTTTGGAAGAGTTGTTTTTTGCTCTTGCGTGTACTAACATTTTAGGAAATCGAACTCCAGACTACTGAAGACTTCAAATCAAATTCAGCATGATATATTTTGTAATTTGAAGCTTATACTTTTCTTTGAATTAAGTTTGAGAGGGAGTGATTGTAATTGAGTAAATAAACATGCGCACACTTAAGGAGATCTTTAAGAATTTAAACTGATCGTATGGGACAAACATAATTCGTATGGGATGATCAAGTCAGTTATCTTCTTTAAAGAGCAATGGAACGAATAGAAATTGAAGAAAAGTTTTCTAAGTCCTGATTGTCCAAGACGAATGTTTAATCGTCCCAGGACAAAATGTCCTCTAGAAATTTTTCGTTCAGACGAAATTCATATTTGTGCCAGGATGAAATGCTCTCTAGAAAGGTTTTGTCCAAATGAACTCAAATTCGTCCCAAGACAAAATGTTCTCCGAAAATTTTCATTTAGACATAATTTATATTCGTGCCAGGATGAAATATTCTCTGGAAAATTTTCATCCAGACGAACGTAAATTCATCCCAGGATGAAATGCTCTCTGTAAAAATTTCATCCGGACAAACTCAAATTTATCCCAGGACAAAGTGAACTGACACTTCAAATTTTGATGACATCCTAAAGTTTTTGGGAACCAACTTATTGTATAACTATTCGTACCGGACGAACCTAGTTCATATGGGACAATGATCAGGTACAAATTCAATTCGTACCAATATACATTTGGTTCATTTCCATTACATTTAAATAAAATCATCCAGGATGATCCACGATCTTACGGGATGATCAACTACGTGTTGACTTGAAAAATTGTAATTTTTTGACAGTTTTTCTTGTCTTTCATATAAATAGTCCAATTTAGACTGCCACTTAACCTTTTTGCCTATTGATCTTCATGCCTATTGAAAGAAGAGTCAAGAAGAGAGTGTGAGAGAGTGTTCGAAGGAGGATTCTTACTATTGGAGCGTGAAGGCTTCACTTGGTGTTTAAAGGTAAGAGTCTTTACTTTTGATTTGTTGTTACTTCACTATTTTCTTTCTTCCTTTTAGATTTCTTGTGAGAAGATCTATCAAGGAGATCCGATTCTCTGCCGACACTTGGAGAGTGTGAACAGACGAAGGGTTCTCTGCCCACACTTGGAGAGTATGAATAGACGAAGGGTTCTCTTCCCACACTAGGAGAGTGTGAAAGGACGAAGGGTTCTCTGGCCACACTTGGAGAGTGTGAATAGCCGTAGGGTTCTCTACCCACACTAGGAGAGTGTGAAAGGACGAAGGGTTCTCAGCCCACACTTGAAGAGTGTGAACAGCCGAAGGGTTCTCTGCCTATACTAGGAGAGTGTGAAAGGATGAAGGGTTCTCTACCAATACTAGGAGAGTGTGTAAGGATTAAGGGTTCTCTACCTACTCCAAGAGAGTGTTAAAGGACGGACTGTAATCTTCCAACACTGGGAAGATTGTAAAAGGATGACGGTTCTCTACCACACCGGGTAGTGGTGAAAGAGAGTTTTTGTAAAGGCTTCTCTGCCTTGCTGTGGGTGCAAAAGGAGAGTCACTAGTGGTATTAGTGCAATACTCAGAGGGTGCCTCCCAGGAGTGGATGTAGGTCATGTTTGACCAAACCACTATAAATCTAGTGTTTTTTATTTTTCTGCTACTTTTGTTTTTTCTTTAATGTTTTTAACTTGTAGTTGAAAAACATTTTATATTAAATTTACTAAAGATAATTTTCTCGATTTTAAATTTTAAAAAGAGGGGTAAAATTTTTAATTACCAATTCACCCTCCCCCCCCCCCCCCCCCCCCCCCCCCCCCCCCCGCCCCTTTTGTTTAGCCGTTGGGACATAAGCTTAGGTTTAACAACCTAATTCATAGTGAATAAGTTTCAACAAAAAATGAGGCAAAATTAATAAAGAGGCATAAAATGAGCCCATATTAAGTTTGCTTACCTTTCTTGTATTTCTTAAATCTTAAGAAAACCTTTGTATCTATTTATATTTTTGGTAGTTAAGTTTGAAAATCATGATTCTTTATTCTCCAAGTTTTTGCATTAATCTTCTATTAGACATATTTCATGAAATAAGTTTTGAAAAGATTTGTGTTTCCTTATCTAATTTGTTCCTTGATTTAAATACTGGCTTAAAAAGTTTTTGAGCCTTTAAAGAAATATGAGCTAGGATTAACAAATTCTGATTTTCTAACATTTCTGGTTTATGCATTGTCAATTCATGCCTTACTAAGTTTTTGAATAAAATTAAGAGGTAACTTTCTCATTCTAAAAAAATTTGTTAAAATTTCAAACTAATTCTTCTAAAACATCACCTTCACTTGATAAGGGTTTGCTTGATCTTTAGTCTTTTTTTTTGTGTTATTTGTACTCCTCTTCTTTTTGATAATGTCAAAAGGGGAAAATATACTGTTGTATTTGTTTTGAACTGTTGAGAATGTACTATTATATTTGTTTCCTATTATTGTTTTTATTTTATTTATCTTTTTGTTATTTTAGAAAAAAGAGAAAATTATTTTAGTTTCCCCTTTTTTTAAATAATTATCTTGATGAGAGGGAGATTAGGAGAAAGATAAAACTTAATTTGTAAATTCAACCAATAATATTTGTCATAAATAAAAAATGGGAGATTATTACAACTCGAGCTCATGAGTTTATATTTTTGATGATAACAAACATTATGACTCACTTCTTTATATTTCATAATATTTTTCATTCTATACTTATTTTGTGTGTATGCTAATTTTTCAGGGAAATTATACTCCTGACTATTGAAGACTTCAAGACAGATTAGATTAGGGTTTCTTTTAATGAAGTTTATAATATTTCAATTTTTCTTAAGTTTGAGAGTGTGATTGTAATTAGGTAATCGTGCACACACACACAATGGAGTGAGTCAAAACTTTAGATTTGTTTAAAAAATTCATATTATACAATGTATGGTTCATATAAATGACTCACAAAGTATGAAATTGAGTCACACATAATCATACTTGATGAACTTGTTTAATTTTTGAATTGTTTGTACAATATGATGTCAGTTCACACAGATGATTGGCAGTATGATATCTGGTTCGTATAGGATCGTACATGCATTTTTGAACTGTTCATAAGGAATAATATACATTTCATATGAATGTCAAAATTGAGTCTGTACCAGTTCATACAAACAAATTTGAACTATTCTTAAATGATGTTATATATTCATACAGACATATTTTACAGGATTGTATACAATCATAAAGTATGATCGTAGAACAATTTTCTTGCAATTTTTAGTTTTTTGATGAGTTTTAATATCCTTTCTTATAAGGAGTCATTGAGTGTGAGTTTTTGGGAGAGATTGTGAAAATGAAGTATGAGAGTGGCCATTGAGTGTGACATTTTGGGAGAGATTGTGAAAATGAAGTATGAGAGATCAAGTGAGGGGGAATTATGAGGGATTCACATGGTTACCCAAAGTGAGGATCTTTTTATCTCCTTCAAGTTTCTAGCCATCTCCTATGGAGGCTCTCTGTCTTCACCAGGATGGTGAAAAAGTATGAAGGTTCTCTGCCTTCACCAGGAGGGTGAAAAAGAATGACAGTACTCCACCTTCACCAGAAGGTTGCAAAAGGATAATGGTTCTCTACCTTCACCAGGGAGGGTGAAAAAGGATTACTATTCTATATTGCATAGGGTTGGTGGGAGAGCATTTGTAAGGGTTTCCCTGCCTTATTATGGGAGAAAAAGGAGAGTCATTATTATTTAGTGCAATATCTGAAGGAGTCTTTAGGGAGTGGACGTAGGTCTACTTGAACTGAACCACTATAAAATTTGGTGTTCTTATGTTCTCTTTTAGTTTATGCATTTTTATTTTATGCAGTTCAATGTTTTATGGTTGAAAAATCTTTTGTAAAAATCATATTTAAATAACCACCTAATTTAAGGATCTGAGATTTAATTTTCTAGAAACAGTTTTAAAAAATTCTAATTTAAATAACCAATTCAGCCCTCTCTTAGTTAGCCTTGGGTTATTTGCTTTATGTATAACAACCTATTCAGAATTTCACTTTTATTACACTAAACCTTTAGTTACTCTCCTTTTTATCCCATAGCAAGGTGGAGAAGCCCTACAAACTCTTTCCACCATCCCGGTGAGAAATATAATCTTGAATCCTTTTTCACCCTCTTGGTGAAGGAAGAGAAACATGAATTCTTTTACTCCCTCCTAGAGTAGGCAAAGAACTTGATCTAATGCTGATGATTGTCTCCCTACAGCTAGCAAGGAACTAAGGATGAAGCTTAAAGAAGATGAAACTTTGTGATTCCTGTCACAAACACCCCCTCATAAGATTGTACCTCTCTCTCCCAAACTCACCTTCTCCTTCTCTAAGATTCTTTAGGTTAGGACTTCAGTTAAAAATATTATCAAAGGAAAAATACTTAAGCTTAAATAGAAGATCTCTAAAAAAATCCCTAATTTTAAACTTCCCATCAATAATCATCGTGTTGATTGTCTTGTATGATTAGTTTAAATCAGCCCTTCGGCTAGGATGATCTAGATTTCCTATGCAATTAGAACATAAAGTTTATTCTGATTATCCAAGATGATGTGTACATGGTCATGTATGATTAGTTCAAACATACACTTTCATCTAGGAAATAGTTTAGGATGTCCACAAGATAAATCGGGATGATATGTAGAAATACTACTCATTGTCGAAGATAACATTGCAATTGTCTTGTACAATTAGTTCAAAATCAAAGATTATCGCCTAACAGATCAATTCGGACATCTAGGAGATAAATCAGGATGATATGTGGAAATATAACTTATGATCCAGGATGATGTTGAGATCATCTTGTATAATTAGTTCAAAATAATACATTATCATCCAGTAGATCATTCACGACGTCCAGGACAATTAGAAGAAAACTAAGGTTTTTGTTATAGATCGTCCAATATGATTCTACAATCATCCTGGATGGTATGATCAATCAATCTAACCTTAATCACTCTCCTAATTCTTAATTAATTTAGGCTTAATTGTTACAAATCATCCAAGATTATCAGTATCATCTTGTACGATTAGTACAAATTTGAGAATTATAAAACCTTTGCCTAAATAAGTTTAAACAAATCATCTAAGATGCTGGGAGTATCATCTAGGACGATGGGAGTATCATCTTGGATGATTTTCTTAATCAAGTTTACTTGTCCCAGATGCCCTAATTAGGGTTATGAGCTGAATAGATCATCCAGGACAACCAAAAATTGTCCTGTACGATTGGGTTAGAAAAAAATATTTGTCTATCTTCATTTACTCACTCCCTTGAGTGTGTTTTTGCAATGATACTTATCTTCAATATCCACCAAATTAAAATTGACTAGAGAAAAATTAGAAAATGCATTTAAGTTAAAATTGTAAACTTGATTCAGTCCTAGTCTACCTGATCTTGAGCTAGCTTGAGAGTGAGCTTGTGGACATGAAATGTTAGTAGTATTCAACAGAGAAAACATATATGCAATGAACTTTAAGCATTAGGAGATAACATAGTAAATAAACAATAATAATTTTTGTTATCATAAAAATTAACATGACTTGGGCCCATATATGCAACAATAACCACAATATTTAATGCAACTTCTTTTACCCTTCTTGATAAAATATTCACTTAATTTATGATAGAAAATTTTTGTGGCATGTTTTATAGAGAGTTGATGCAATATGGGAAATACTTTCTAGTTCTTTAATCAAAATATATTAGAGTGCTTACCATAAAAATTTAAAGATATGCCCACTATCATTTAAAGAGTTAGTACTAAGGAATAAAAAATATTTCTTGAAAAAAATTTCAAGAAAAACCCAAGTTTGTAATATAGGGGTTGAGTATTGATTGGAACCTAGGTAAAAATTTCTTTAAAAATTTTATCATTCCCTTGAAAATTTGATATCCCTCCATTAACATAATGGTATGATAAGTTAAAGTGTGATATTTAAACAATTGATGTAATACCCATAAAGCCAAAAAAATAGGTAATTACTATCAATGCTTTTTTAATTTTGATTTGATTTTCAAGTATGAGTCGAAAAGTTTTTAACGAGTCCCTAAGCAAGCCAAGAAGTGGACTAAAAAGTGAAACTTAATGACATCAAAATAACTCTAAGAACACTACGACACTAGTTGAGTATATAATATTTGCATTGGGGAGGTTAGCACTGCTAGGCTAGATTAATAATTTTTAAATATTAAAAATATTATTAACCATTTGCCAAAAACCTCACCCCAACCTTCATTAATGAAGAAGAGTGAAGAATGGGAGGATA
The DNA here is from genome assembly GCA_016618105.1 of Dendrobium huoshanense. Classification (NCBI taxonomy): domain Eukaryota; kingdom Viridiplantae; phylum Streptophyta; class Magnoliopsida; order Asparagales; family Orchidaceae; genus Dendrobium; species Dendrobium huoshanense. The sequence goes on from CM028360.1 coordinate 42,054,899, forward strand.
GAAGAGGAAAGAAAGAGGAATAGAGAGATTTCAGTGGCTAATTTTGAGTTTTGTTTGTCGGGCCTGTTTAGGATATTATAAAAGGTAGAACTTTTAACCCTAATCACTGATTGTAATTACAGTGCTTTTATAAAAAAAATAAGGATAAAAATATATTTTTCTCATATTTTATGATATTTTTACTACGTAAATTTTGATAGGTTGTCATATGCTTTTTTTAAAATATTTTGATTATAACAATTTAGATTTACACTGACTGTTTTTATGTGCAAATTTTAATTATAAAGATTAGTTTAGTATTTTTATTGAACATCCAAAAGTTATATAATAGTATGAAAAATTTTATGAGAATATCGCTTTAAAGTTGAAGTTTGAATATAACTAGTTTAGTGAATATTATGTTATACAATCCATGTGGTTTTTTTCTTACAAATAATGCATGCATTTTTTGAGTATTGCATTAAATTTATAATTAAGTATTTTTTTTTTTTTTTTTTTACGGTTGTATTTGCACTAATTGTAGTATAACATTTGATGTGTGGTAGTGTTCATTCTCTGATATGTTACAAATACCTTATATATTTAGATACAGCCTCATATACCTAGTGTGGATATGGGAGGGATTCTAGCCTTACTTGTTGAAAGTAGGTGAGGGAGGATATGCGGCCTCATTCTGATTCTAATTTTTACCCCACTTATTATATATAGGTTTGAAAGGCTAAAGGGAGGCATAAGTGAGAGTGGAGTTATAAACAAGCATCGAGACATACACATTATAATCATTGCATTCATATGCTAATAATTTAATGAATAAAATATTATAAATATTATGAATAGAATCTTTTTTGTTTAGATCTTCTATATGAACATTCAAAAAAAGTGATAGTAAAGTGCTTGTAAATCTCTAATGATAAGTGTTTTATAATACATTTGAAATCTATGTGAAAGCGGCTTTAATGATATAAGTGATAACACAATGAACCCTAGAAAATCAAGTATTATTAATATTTTATTCACACTTCCTAAGTTTTCAAATTTTTTAAAAATCATATTGAATATTTTTATGAACATTAATAACAATAATAGGCTAAGAAGGAATTTTATTGAGCTAGTTGTGCTCATTATTTTAATCTTCTGGTATTTTAGGCAAAAGAAAAGGCCCAGAAGAGAAGAAAATGAGGAGAAGTTGGATCTTCTAAGTATAAGTGATGGAGGTATTCTTTTGTAATCCAATTTTAATTTCTCTTTATGTGTAAATGATTGAAAGTTAACTAGAATATTTATAAATGCATATTTATAAATTGAAATATGTTTAGTTGCTTTGTTATTTGGATTATAAATTAGCTCTATTTTTTTTCTATCTGTGGTTAAGAATTTAATTTTAGATTTATGGTTTTAATCCTTACATTTTATCATAGGTATCACAATTGGAAGTTGAGGCAACTATTTAACAAAACTATATTAGTTCATAAAATCCTAAAATATTTGAATTGCCTCAAATATTTGCAATAAAAAAATACTAAAAAAAAAGAGTAAAATGTCAAAATTAGAAAATGACTATTTTAAGTATCTTCACCAATTTAAAGTTCTTTCGAAGAATCTAAGTCATTTCAATAGTGAAGTCTCTTATGGTCATCCTTTAACCTAGGCTATGATGAAAAATATTGCATTACCAATGGGATTAGATCTCTTAGGGATGATTTATGTTGGATTAAAATTATTCTAAATTATGTTAGGAATGATTTAGAAGCTTTTTGTTTTAATGTAAAATTACTATGTGGAGAAAATAGGATATGTAGGGGAGAAGAGAATCAGGATGAAAGAATAAATGGAATTTAGGATTTTAGGGTTCTAAAATATGGGAAATATAAGCCTTTGAAACTCTTAAAAAAAGTGGAGTTGTGTGATTATATCAATTATGAAAGTTGCATTATTTTTGAACGGATTTTAATGGGAAAATGGGACATATAACATTTTTTTTAGCTTTAGACAAGCTCTCTTGTAGGCTTTTTGAGTGAAATTTGGTAAAGAAGTTGATAAATAATTGGTATCTTATTGTGTGGGGATATCTGTAAAATATTTCTATTGTAAATGATAGATAGGATTTTAGGATATTAAATACTTACCACTAATAAAAGAAATATATATTTTTTGCAAGATCAACAAATCCCTCATGTGCGATGCTAGCTTCCAATCTCCCTCTACTTCTGAAATATACTCCAAAATTTTCAAAACAACAAAATATCCTTATTCATCATTTAAAAACTATAAAACAAGTTTGCAACTAATAGTTTGAATTGTAAAGAATGAGGAAAAAAAAGGTGGTTGGCCACACTTTTGAGCAGTCGAGAGAGGAAGATAACTACCAAAATAATTATTCCCTTCATTTGACTTTGTTCAACCAATAATGCTTGGGCCCATCCTTATTTAAAAAATTTTATTTAAATAAACATTTGAAAATAATGTCAAATTTTGAAAACTAAACTTCAAATTTCCAAAATAAAAAAATTTATTAAAATTTGATATTCACATTCTTTTAATTTTAATTGTAACAAAAATATAAAATAACAAATACATGATATTTTATGAAAATAATTACACATATAATAGAAATCCTACTTAAGATACACATCGAAGTAAAAATTCTACATAAAAGCTTTCATTTTTCATCTCGTGATGGGTCATTAAATCCTTTGATTTTCCTAAATGCTTTTGTCTCTTATTGTTGGTCCACTCCTTGACTATGCATCTTGTGCCACATCAAAAACTAGAGAAAAAAAAAAGGAAAACTAAGAGTTTAGAGAGGGAGACTTTGGAACTCTATTAAATTTTCTCAACTAAACGAGTTGAGTCTAAATGACTAGATGTCTCAATCTTGCTCCTTCACTCCAAATTGATGGTTTATACTAGGTTTAAAGATACAAGAAATAGAACTTCTACAATATACATAAATAATAAAATAAATAAGAGTATATGAGATGTGTAGACAAAATTGATAAGAATATTTGTTAAAAATTAGCCATGCCTTTTTCTAGTTGAAAATACCAACTTGAGGGACGAAGTTACCAACTTGTAAGATAATGTTGCTAACTTTCTTGATAAATATTAGATTTCATGGAAGGAATTCTTGGTGAATTGCATTTAAGTTTGGGCGGGTAGGTACTTAGCTTGAGTGAGTAGGATTAATTAAGCCTTATATTGTGTGTGCTTTGTTATGGACTTTGGAAGTTCAACATTGATCTAACAAGTTATCTAATTGTGTTTTTTTTAGTTATGCTGAGTTGGTATAAACCAGGACATCTTTCTTTATAAGAGGCTCATGAGATATTAAAACGTACACATTGAATAAAAAAGTAATTTTTGATAAAAAATGACTTATAAATATATGTCCCATTTCATTAATCTGTATGAAGTGTTAATATTTTTTAATGTTAAAATGAAAAATATTTCATACATACAATATGACATTTACCAATACATGTTTGATACGTATCAAATATATTTCTTGGTATGTCCGCTAAATGTAAGATATTGATAAAGAACATAAGTAGCATGAATAGAAAGAGTTTAAGAGGAAGTTTTATATTCAAAATTGGCAATCATTCTTGAGTACATTTGTACATTTTAATAACATCAACATAACTATAAATATATCAGATATTCATTCATCTCTATAGTTTTGTATTGGTAATATATTTAATATTTCATTTATATATATATATATATATATATATATATATATATATATATATATATATATATATATATATATATATATATATATATATATATATATATATATATATATATATATATATATATATATATATATATATATATATATATATATGTTGAGTATTGTATATGATTTTGGGATTGAATTTAGTTGTGTACATTAATATTTAAATTATAAAATCTATTTTGCTATTTATTGCTGATAGATGATATTAGATAGCTGTGGTCATTGTTTATTAAAAGATTAAAAGAATAATTCTTAAAATTTAGATTTTGAGAATCATAATTGGTGTCAGAGCATAGTTGTTAAAAAAATTGATTGTTATCAGAGCTATAGGAATTGACTAAGAGATGGGTAGAATGGGTAGATTAAGGTGCATTAGTTAGCTTACATAATTGAATGACATTTGATATAACGAACTACCTGATTGTTTGATTTTTATTGAGTTTTGATTTTAATTTGATGTGATTTGAGCTTTGATTGTATGGATTTGTTTTATCTCAATTTTATGCTTGAATTCTTAAGGGAAATGTCAGGGATGATATTTTCTTAAGGTGGGTAGATTGTAATAGCCCATATTTATTTTTTGTAATTTTTTGACACTGTTAAAAATCAATAAGAAATTGACATCTCTCGGTATAAGTTAGAATTATTGGAAAACCAGGTGTCCATTTCCCACACTAACTTCATCGATATTTTTTTAAATAAAATTTTTTATTTTATATTTTTTATAGTTTTTAAATATTTAAAATAATTTATTTGAATTATATTCTAAAAGATATTAATTAAATAAATAATAATATTAAATAATTATTTTAATAGAATATCTAATGTAACTAATTAAAAAGCTTTTAAACCATTTGTTTAGATTGAATTCAAAAATAGAGACATTTTAGAGTGAAAATTAGATAGATTTTTTAGGAGAGAGAAACTAAAAGCTAAGATTTGGAGGCTTTGGAGCTATTTTCATTAGTTAGGCCAGTTTGGAGTTTTACTTGTCTCACTGTATGGAACCTTTACCATATTTTTGATTTCAATGAGTTTGTGTTTTTGACATTTTTCTAAATAAATTCTTGTTTCTATAACCGAAAAACTTTAATAACTTTATATTAGGAAAACTTTCATCATTTAACTTTTTATATGTTATAGAGATCGAGATTATGAACGTTTTAAGTTTTTATTTAAGATTTTTTATCGGGTGATTTTGAATATACAATAATTTGTTGTCTACCCAAAAATTTATTTTAACCTCTAAAAATAATAGTGTAATACAATAAAAGTCTTAAAACATCATTTTACATAATCCCTAGTAGTTTAATAATTTTCTAAAAATATACATTTTTTCCTAATAAGATTTTTTGTTGTCTACTATTATGATATTTTGGCATCTTTTTAATTAAGCTCAATTGTGCTTTATTTTTTACAATGCATTAAAAATAGATGTGGATATGTTCTTGAGTAATAGTTGGTTACTATTACCTCTATAGTACAACAACATCAAGCATTTATCCCACTACGTGGGGTCGGCTACATGAATCCTTTTTCTCCATTGTGTCCTATTAAAAGTCAAATTCTCGTTTAAATCTAATAAAGAAAGGTCATTCCTAATATTTTCTAACCAAGCCTTTTTAGGTCTACCCCTACCTTTCTTAACATAAGTCAAATCTAATACCTCTACTCTCCTAACCGGGTCATCGGAAGGCCGCCATTTTATGTGACCAAACCATCTAAGGTGACTCTCTCTAATCTTATCTTCTACTGGAAGCTACTCCAACCTTTTCACATATATGCTCATTTCGTATCCTATCTCTAAGGGTAAAGCCACTCATCCACCTGAGCATGCTCATCTCTGCCACACTTAACTTAGTATTATGCTTCTCTTTTAATGGCCAACATTCAGTACCATAAAGCATTGCAGGCCTCACTACCATCTTATAGAATTTTCCCTTAAGTTTGAGGGGTACATTTCTATCACATAACAAGCCCGATGCATTCCTCCACTTCAACCATCCAACTTGAATTCCGCTGATAATATCCCCATCTATTTCACCATCACTCTGAACAATAGATCCAAGATAACTAAAACGTGTACTGTTATTAATGACTTGATCACCCAAAATCATAATCCCCTCACTAGATCTATTACTACTAAAATTACACTCCATATATTCTGTTTTAGATCTACTCAAGCAAAAACCTTTAGAATCTAAGGTTGACCTCCATAATTCAAGTTTACCTTCAACTCCCTCTCTAGTCTTATCAACAAGAAGAATATCATCAGCAAAAAGCATACACCAAGGTACATCCTCTTGCAAATGTCTAGTGAGAACATCCATGACTAAAGCAAAAAGATATGGGCTTAAGGCTGATCCTTGATGTAACCCAACCGAAATAGGGAAATACTTGGTCAATCCACCTTGTGTTTGAACACAAGTAATAGCTCCTGCATACATATCTTTAATGATTTGAATATAAGCATTATTGACTCCTTTCTTTTCAAGAACTCTCCATAGCACTTCTCTTTGGATCTTTATCATATGCTTTTTCTAAATCAATAAATATCATATGTAGATCCTCCTTATTTTCTCTATATTTCTCCATCAAACCTCTTAATAAATGAATGGCTTCTATAGTCAACCTACCCGGCATGAATCCAAATTGATTTTGAGAAACATTAGTATCACGCTACAACCTATGCTCCATAACTCGCTCCCAAAGTTTTAAAGTATGACACATTAACTTAATACCTCTATAATTCTCACAATCTTGTGCATCACCTTTATCCTTAAAAATAGGAATTAACACGCTCATTCTCCACTCATCTGGCATCTTTTTAGTCTTCAAAATAGAATTAAAAAGTTTAGTAAGCCATGAAATTCCTTCATCTCCTAAGCATTTCCACACCTCTATTGGAATATCATCAGGTCCAACAGCTTTTCAACCCTTCATTTTCTTTAAAGCCTCTCTAACTTCAGTTTTACTAATACGCCGATAAAAACAGAAATATTTATTTTCATTTAGGGTGCTAAGGTCATTATAGTCAATCTTATTTTCACAATCTTCGTTAAAAAGTTTAGCAAAATTTCTCATCCATCTTTGTTGAATATCATCTTCTAAGAAAAGTATTTTTTGATCTTCATCTTTAATACACTTCACTTGAACTAAATCCTTACTACTCCTATCTCTTTGTTTGGATAACTTATACATATATCATTCTCCCTCTTTAGTATCTAATCTATTATATAAATCACTAAAAGTTAATGTATTTGCATCGCATATTGCTTTCTTAGCATCCTTACGAGCCACTTTATATATTTCCCAATTATCAAAATTTTTAAAATTAAACCAATTTTTATGACAAAGCTTCTTATTTTTAATCTTTTCTTGCACATTTGGTTTCCACCACCAACTACTTTTACTATTAGGAGCTTTTCCCTTTGATACTCCAAGGATATCTTTTGCAATATTCATAATATCACTAGCCACTTTTTCCCACATAATATTAATATCCTCATGCACAGACAAAATCTTAAGATCTAAAATCTTATTTCCAAAAATATTTTTGTTAATATTCTTTAAATGCCCCCATCTAATCCTAGAAAATCGTTTTACTTTATTTTTTATTGTATGCCCCTTTATCTTAAAGTCTAAAACTAATACTATTACCTCTATAGTATTGTGATAATAATATATGTGTGTGAAAGAAATTAATAAATACTGGTTGACTAGTTAGTTAAAGCCTGATTGACCTACACAGGATCAAGGGTAGACGGGCTTTCCTTTAAATATTTTGATTTTGTATTATCCTATAATGGTTCACGTGATACTGATTGTGAGTTATAAGGAGATTATTATTGTGATAATGAGCAAAGAGTGACAACTCTATTTACTTAGCCAACAGTTTACTGACACTAATACTAACATTGAAAAATATTATGATAGCCAAGACTTCTTACTTGTTTAGTGTGAGTATTGAAATGCATTTTCATGAAGAAAAACTAGTATTATTATATAAATTTATTATTATTGTACAAATTTACTGTTATTATATTATTTTACTGCTCCTATCACTAGATTATTATTATTACTTATTTATATACTGATACTATTTAATAATACTAATTCACTATATTGATATTAAGCATGTAATATATTGAGCACGTGATATTGGAGGTCTAGGTAGCAAGTGTACACTCTTATATGATTTTATTATATTTATTTGATTTTCAAAATTTTTTACTAATGTTTTGATTTAATGTTTTATAAGATTTCTATATACTAATTGGTATTATAGATATGATAGTTACTTTAAAATTTGACACTTCTATTGGTTTACTACTTTATTAACTTTTGTATTATTGTGTTTTATTATTTATAGATTTTACTATTATTGCATTTGAGTTTTACTATTCTTACACTGATTTAATGATCATATATATGTTGATGCTATGATTTGATCCTTAACATGCATATTGCTCCTTTGCCATATTTTTAATTAATTTATAGACTTTGGTGACCTGCTTGGCTTTTTAACTCATTATATGTGGTTAAATGATTTTAGGTTAGCAGGAGTGTGAGGCTCGTAAGGATTCTTCAGGTTCTATTTCATTTATTTATTTTTTTGTACTCAGTAAAGAGTAGTTGTGATATGATTTTGTAAATACTAAGTATTATATATAATTTTTGGGATTTAATATAAATGTTTACATTGATATTTTAAATTATAGAATCTATTTTGTAGTTTATTATTGATATATTATATTAGATAGCTCTAGTTATTATTTATTAAAATATTAGAAGAAAAATTCTACTAATTTAAATTTTGGGGTTTCACATGGGATTATATTCTATCCATGAAATTTAGAAAGTTAATTAATAAATCTTTTCAACTTTCTTAACTATTTCCATTAAGAGACAAGGAAACAATCTTGAGGTTAAACTAGCGGTATCATAGGAGGAAGTTGGGATGGTTTCCTCTCTAGTAGTAGTCAAATGAAATATTAAAAAAAAAAAGAGCGATACAACTATTGAGAGGAAATAAATATTTGATGAGTGATCCATTCATGATGGATAGTGGAGAGAAACCCCTATTCTCGTTGGCTTTATATAACTTGCACTTTTCCCCATTAAATGTAAAGGGTTAAAAATTAATATAAAAAATCATTTTCTATATGTTTTGATGATTTATAATGAAAATGAAGTATGAATATAATTCACTGGATATCAAAATCAAACTTAATATTTATTGATTAAAATCCATCTAAAATTTGTTCTTGAAATGTAACCTCTAAAAAAGACGATGAACTTGGAAAAGTAGTGATTTGTATCTGCTTATAAATGTATTTTGACATTTAAAAATAATGCTTTAGTTTAATTAAAGCATTGGAATGATGTATTACATAATATCTAGTAATTTGGTTTTATTTTTATATTATAATTTTTTACTCAAAGTATTTCTTTTATCTGTCATTAGGACATTTTGGTAAATTTTGAATTCATTCCAATTATGCTTTAATTACTAAAATACATTAAAAAATGTTATTTAAATGTTATGTGATGTGTTGTGATGTGATGTCAGCGCCAGTAGGTGACTGAGGTGGGATTATATTATCAAAATATTCTAATGCTAGCACCAATGGGCGATCGATGTGAGATTATGATAGCGAAGTACAGTGATGCTAGCGCTAGTGGGAAACTGAGGTGGAATTCTATTACGAAAGGGTTGTGAAGCCATCATTATGAAAAGTTTATTTATAATTTAGTTAATTTCAATATTTATCTAATTCTATTCAATTTCAGTATATGATTCAGTCCAGTTTTCTTTTAAGTACTTTCCGTATATGATTCATTATTATTTTTAGTTATTTTGGTTTTAGTTATTGATTTCTATTTTAGGTTGTAATAACCTACTAAGCCATGTTAGCTCATCCTTATTTTTTCTTTGATTTTTAGGCCCAGGGAAGGGTAAGGAGGGAGCTGGGTAGTTTGGATAGCAGGCTCTAATCTATGATGAAGGTATATTTAGGTTAGTTTTTAATTTTTAGGCTTGACTTTTATTTTTTTATTCTCTAAGTTCCAAGCACTGTTGTAGATAGCCATTATATTATATATTTGTGGATGATATATAGAAAACCATGTTGTGATTCAGTAGTCTTTTATATTATATTCATTAGTGGCTTTATGTAATTTATAAATTAAAAGTTTTATTTTAGAACTTCTCCAATCAAATCTTGGGGCCAGTCTTACCAAAATCAGGCACAGTATGACCCATGTGGTATCAAGTTCATATCAGGTAAGGTTGTGACAAAAATAAACGAGGTCCCTTATCATACCTTTATTAGGTGTTTGTTAAATAAAGATGAATTGAATGATTTAATCAAATGCCTTTATAAATATATGGATTAGTTTTCTTGGACATATGACCATATACCAGGCTTAACCTCTAATGTAGCCCTTCTTAAACTCAGGATTCGACCTGATGAAATTCCAATTAAGTAAGCTACTCGATGTATACATTTAGAGATAGAGTAGTATGTCATTTCTAAAATTAAGAAATTAGTCGAGGTTGGATTTATAAAAGAGGAGTAATAACCCTCTTGGATTGTTAGTATTATGCCAATTAAAAAAAAAAGCTCAAATTTAAATATGTGTCGATTATTGAGATCTAAATAAGGTATGCCCATAAAAGAGTTCCTGTTTCCTATACCAAACTCATAGTGAATATTGCCACCTCTCATATTATTTTCTCCATTATAGATGGCTCATTTGGATATAAACAAATCAAGATGGCCCTACACAACAATAGAAACACTAAATTTAGAACCCATATAGGTATCTTTTGACATATTGTGATGCCATTTGATCTTAAGAATGCTGGTGCAACCTATTAGTGAGTTATGGCCCAAATATTCAATGAGCTTATCCATAATAAAGTAGAGAACTACATCGATGATTTGTACATGAAATGTAAAGTCAAAGAGGCTCACCTGTATGACTTAAGAATTATCTTTGAGCATTTTCACCAATAATAAGTCAAAAGTGTGAAATGAATTTATTTAAAAAACATGAAAATTTTGAAGTAGAGCACTGGGGTGCCAGGTCACTACCACTATATATGTATATATATATTAAATATCTTTGCATCATTCCACCACCTACCTCATTTGGTTGCTTGACCAAATTTGAAATTGAAGAAGGAGAAGAAGATAAATGAGACAGAAAGGTCTTAGGGTCATATTTGCCTTCCATTCCTATTATGCAATTTATTTTATTCATTATAGTTTAATAATCTCTTACTCTTATTTTCAAAATTTTTAATTTACAAAGATTTTTTCTCCCTTAAATCTGCCCAAAAATGCATTATATCATGGTTTTATAAGCTTTTACCACATAACTTTTGATATTTATATATTTGATCATTCTAAAAAATGGATATGATTTATTACTTTTTCATTGGAAAATATGTGTAAGAATTGTAAGGAAAAATAAGTATGAAAAAGACAAACTATAAATGGGTTGAAAAGAGTATCCATAATTTGACATGATAAGACTACATGATAGTATGTACTGAAATGATTGATATGATTAAGTTGTGATTCTTTCTACTAGTTTGAATCTGATATGAGGCTCTAGACAACATGCATAATATTATTCATAAGAAATTGGTAAGCTCTAGTTAAATGGTAAAATGAAAGACATGCAATCTTACTAATATAGATTACTGGGCGTGATAAAATGTATCAGAAAAATGGTTATTAGAAGCAGCCTTACCCCACTGCCTACCTCACCTGGTTGCTTATCTAGAATAAAGTTAAAGATGGAGATGAAGAAGAAATGAGAGATAAAGGTCTTTTGATGGTACTTATTGATCATTTCTTTTACAAATTATGTTCAATTCATTGCAAGTGGCTAATCTCTTACTCTTATTTTTAAAGATTTTTATTTCTAAAGATTTTATCTCACTTAAATCTTCCAAAAATATATTATAATATGAGTTTTTAAGCTTTCACTATATAACTTCTGATATGTTATAGATTTGATTATTCAAAATAATATGATACAATTTTATTGCATTTTTACTTGTTAAATATCTGTATAAGAATTTTTATGTAAAATGAGTAAGAAAAAGACAAACTAGAAATGGGTTGAAAGGTGTTATACAATGATTTGACTCGATAATAATGCAAGGTAATATGTACTGAAATGAATTATATTATTAAATTATTAAATTTATTGCTAGTCTGAATATTATATGAGGCTATAGCCAGCATACATAATTCTTTTTTGTTGTTCATAAGAAATTGGTATGCTTTAGTTAAATGCTGCAAATGAAAGATAGATATAGCTCTTTTAATATAGATCCTTGGGCATGAAAGATCTACTACGACCTCAAAATGAATCCCTTGAATTATGCCTTCAGCTTTACTTCAGAAAACATTTTGGGCTTTGAAGTGAGGAACCGCAGAATTGAAATTGATCCTGCTATGTTCAAAGCCATCTTAGACATGCACCTCCAAAAAGTCTTATTAGGTTTAGCTCTTTTTAAGGTAGGTAGACATGCATAAAAGAGTTCATTTCTAATTTCTCTAGAATATGTCAACCCTTTTATGTTAAGAAAGATTCCAAATTCATATGGGACAAGAAATATCAAAATAACTTCAAAAATATCCAGCAATATCTTATAAATTCTCAAATTTTGGCATCCCTTATTCTATGGTGACCACTAATCCCTTACACTACAATTTTAGATGAGTCACTTGGAGCCTTATTCGCTGAAGTCAATGAAGAGGTAAAGGAAAGTACTCTCTATTATCTTAGCCGATGACTTATTTTGATAGATTTTGATATCCTTCCATTAAGAAAAATTGTCTTAGTTTAGTTTTTGGTAGCCCAAAAGCTTAGGCATTATGATATCTATTATGGACTATATGTTTCTCATCAATAAGGTCCTAAAATAAAATGAAGATAAAAATACTTAGATATTATTGTCCATCCATGATTGATGATTGCATGAATGTTGTAAGATATTATCATCAATGTCAAGTTCAAGGTGTGGTCACATCTGTCATTTAACATGTTGCATCTCATGATAGCTTTATGACCCTTTAAAAGCTAAGGCATGGATGTTATCAGGCCTATTGACTCTACTCCTTTAAAGGGTCGTTGATTCATTCTAGTTGTGATTGATTACTTCTCTAAGTGGGAAAAAGTAGTTCGCTTACACTAGGTAACATCACCCATTTTTATGAAATTCTTTCATAATCATATCTTATATCAATTTGGTGTACCACATAGAATCATATTCAATAATGGAATTCTTTTGAAATCTACTAAGATTAATAACTTTATAAGGCACCATTATATTAATTAGATATACTTAACAATCTATTACCTAAGCTAATGGGTTGCATTAGGCCTTCAATAAACTTTGGTACAGATCATGAAAATGAGCTAAGATTAAAAAACTTTTGGAGAGATGAGTAGTTAGTAGAAGCCTTTTGGGTCCATCACACCACTTATAGGACTCTGACCCATTCCATTTCATTTTACTTGGCGTATGGTTCTGAGGTCTTATTCCCTGTAGAAGTATAAATCCCTTCATTGAGTATTGCCAGCCAAAATCTAATTATAACTAAATAAAATGCACAAATTTGATTAGAAGAGATTAAAGGCCTTGAAGAGTGTCACCTCCAAGCTCAGCAAAACTTAGAATTATGTAAAATTTGATTGGTTAATGCTCATGATAAGTTAGTGCAACCTAGGACTTTCTAAGTAGGAAACTTGGTCTTGGTTCTTTAGAGGCCTATCTTAGTCTTTTCAAAGATCATTAAAATACTTGAATTAACATGGGAGGGACTATTTATTATAGAGATAGTCTAGGAAGGAGGCTCTTACCAGTTTGTTGATTATAAAAGAAATCACCTAATGCTTCTCATAAATAGAAATTTCCTTATGAAATATTGTGCTTGATGTAAAAATTAAATCTAAAATAATTTTAAAATCTTTAGTTTCAAATCGCATTAAAACAAATTATCAAAAATTAAAATCAAATCAAATTCCTTAATCCTTAAAGTTATGTACAAGTCCACGTGCTTTATTTTCCTTAAGATTAAATTTCTAGTCATGGAGCTAGCCCTCGATGGCACCATCCTAACATCAAAATCAAAATCCTTCAATCCTTAAGGTTGGGTGTGAGTCCCTATGGTTCCTTCCCTTAAGATTAAATATGCTAGCGGTATAGCAAGCCTTCTGTGGCACCACCCTATTATCAAAATCAAAATCTTTTAGTTCTAGAAAGATAGGTGTGAGCCTTAGTGCATCCTGTCCTAAAGACTAAAATTGATAGCGATGGAGCATGGCCTAAATGGCACCATCTTAGCATCAAAACTAAACAAAAATTCTTTTAACCTTTATGAATAAGTGTGAGTCCCTGAGTGTCATATCTTCTAAGATTTAAGCTAAGTTATTATCAGATTTAAGCATATCGATACCCTCCATAGATTAGCAACCTCTTTAGGAACTTAGAATTATGTGTGAGACCCTATTCTTCCTTCCTTTTATCTAGAGGTAAATCAAGTTCAATCTATCAAGTATAAGTCCCCTATCATCATCCTTTAGGCTTGAGGTTAGGTGCTTCCTATCCTTAGAATTAAAATCCAAAATTTTATCTATCTTTAGATCCATCAAATTAGTCAACACCAATATATGCAGTACAACTCTAATATACCATACATATTGAGGGTCCATTTGCTAGCCATATTTTTTGTAAAAAATTAACTAAAATAAATGCAAACTTAAATCAAAATCAAACATAAAACTCTTTAATTTGTGGTCACATAATTTCTATCTTTTGACCCTCCCACTATATTATTAGTAATCACCTAAATGATTGTACATGAGATTAGCATATCTAATGTAATTAGACTAATTTAATATCGAAGCAAAAACCAAAATTTAAACAAAAAATCAAGTCCAAATTCCCTTGTCCCATAACCTATTTGAAATATTTTTCATACATTTCAAAACTAAACTAAATGACCTTGGATTCTTGATTTGTTAATTGTATGCTGATTAGACATGTCCCTAAGGTCAACTCCAAAAATTTGGGAACAACGCAAGCACTTTGACCCCCCAAAACTCCATTGAATTCCAAAAGCTATAAGCTTTTAAATATCTATAGGCTATACCACTGAACTTTATATATTATAAAATCACCTAATGACCGGCCCGAAAAACCTTAATCATTTTAATAACAATTTTTTTTACATGCTAAACCTAAAATTGAACTTTTAGTGGCTATTGGATGATAAGTGTTGATCATGAGACCACTCAAACACCAACGATACTGAACTGCAATCAATTGAACCATTTTTCTACCCCTTTTTAGTGCATTACCATCCTTAACTTCAATCATTATTGATTGTTCAAATCACCCCGTTGTGAGATTCCTACATAAAATCTTTGATCACTAGGTCCATAAACCAATATTTGACCCATTTGACTCAATTCAGCTAACTTAACTTATCCCAATTGATGAAATACCCCAATCACTTACAATCAAACCCTAAATTATCTCTAAACTTCACCAAACTTCCCTAAACATTATCATCCTTCCAAAGAAGGAGTACTGGAAAAAATGTTCACAGCTCACGCGCTTCAATATTCTAGCTGTTCTGAGGCAATTTAGGGTTCTTGCTAGTCCACATCTTCTCTTCGCTCCTGGAGTTACTAGTTTGGTTTTTTTATGCACTTTTCTAACTTATTGGCTTCCTTAGTTTTTCTTGATCTTTTTTTGAGGTTTTTTTTTCTATTTTTTTTGGTTATGGGAGATGACGTCCCCGATGTTATCTATCCTAGCCTTATCTTCGTTCCCTAATGGAAAAACTTATTCCTTTAAGGACATTTTGGCTAGCTCTTCTTCTAAGCTTCATTTATTTCATACTTCATTTAAGGGATGACCTGCTCTAATGTTTGATGATTTGGTGGTGTCGCAGCTTACTGCACTATTCACTCTCACTTTAGTTGGCAAGTTTGTTCTTCATAGGCCTAACTTAGATGTGATTCAAAAAAAAAAATTGTTAATCTTAAACTGTCAGATTCCTTTCATATTAGTCTATTGGATCTGCATCATATCGTATACATGTTACCAACGATCTTGATTACAGTCACATTTTCTCAAGGATAACTTATTATATATAAGCTTGTCAAATGAGATTACTTAAATGGACTTTGGATTTTGATGTGCATGAGGAATCTCTTATTATGCCTATGTGGATCTCATTCTTGAATTTGTACCTGCACATTTTTAACTCTTACATCTTATTTGGTTTGTCTTCAATCTTTGGTAGGCCATTACAAAATAACCATGCTACTCTATCTATCTCTAGACCATCTATGGCTCATGTTTTAGTTGAGTTGGATATTTCTTAAAAATAGTCGAATGAGATTTAAATTGGTTCTAAATTGAATGGTTATTTGTAAAAAGTGGAATTATAAACCGACCAATTTTTTGTTCCCATTGCAAGATGCATGGTCATATGGTTAATGAGTGTTTTAGATTGCATCCCCATATCTGTAAGGAGAAGGTTTCAACCAAATATATGCATGGAATTGATGGACCTTTGGTTGATGTTAATTCTTTTGTTCCTAATCTAATGGTTGAAGGGAATGTTTCTAACTTGCAGGTACTATTGAGAATAATAATCCTAAAGTGATTATGGGTCATACTGATAATAAGCAGGATGTTGTAGACAAATCGATACAATGTGCCTTAAGGAACTTTCTTCCAATTCTATTGTTGATCTGAATTGTGATCAAGGAGTCAATTCCACCTCTTCTTTGCATATGGAAGGTCAAGCTGTGGATGAGCAAAGGCCAGATATTAATATTCATTAAAATATTGTCCCATTTTTATATGTTATTCAATGTGTTACTAATAATAAATTAATTGATGTGGATTTGATGATGGTTATAAATAATTCTTTTAATATGACTTCTGATCAGTCTTTTATTGTTGTTCAGGATGAAGGTGGCATGTTTGAAAGTAATGTTAGCAAAGGTAAATCTATTGTGGAAGGAGGGCTATAGCTTTGAGAAAGATGAATTGCAATATGAGGTTTGGCAGGAAGGTTTGAATGATGATAGTAAGATTTTCTTAAAATCTCCCTCTCATAGTGAAGCTTTTACTAATATTGAGGATATGAATATTATGGCTAAATGCTTTGATAAAGATGATAATGATACTAATTTCATTAAGTTTCATAGTAAGAAAGGAAGGAAGAAACAACATATCATTCTTCAATCTCCTAGAACCACCCGCTTGCATTCTTCTCATTAATTTAAATTTTTATGTTTGATTCTATTATTTGGAATTTTAAGGGTATTGGTTGTCTATCTTTTAGATTATGTGTTAAGAATTTATTTTGTGTTCATAATATATTCTTGTTTTGCTTGAGCCTCTTATTTCTTCTATTAAGTTGATTAGCACCTCTCAATTTTTGGGTTTTAAATATGTTATTTAGAATGTGACTAATAAGATTTCGGTTCTTTGGTACGATGCTATTAAAATTGATGTTATTGGAGACTTTACTCAAGTGATGCATTGTATTGTGGAGGTCTTTAATTTTAATTGTTGTGCTTCTTTTGTGTATGCTACTTCTACACGTTACATAAGGAAATTTCTTTGGGATCAAAACATCAATTTGTATAGTATTTGCAATTTACAATAGCTTGTTGTTGGTGATTTTAATGCTATTACTAATCCTTCTGACATGATAGGAGGCTCTTCCACCTCTTAATTGGTCTATAAAGGATTTTAGTAACATGATTTTGGATTGTAATTTAATTGATATTGGTTTTTCTGGTAATAAGTTTACTTGGAATAGGGGTCACTTATGGAAATGTTTGGACTATGTTCTTTTTAATGATTATTGGCTTATTTCTTTTATCTCTATTAATGTTCAACATTATAGAAGGACTCTTTGTAACCACTCCCCTTTGTTAATTAGCCTTAATTTTATACAGTTTAATGCTT
Organism: Dendrobium huoshanense; assembly: GCA_016618105.1. Taxonomy (NCBI): domain Eukaryota; kingdom Viridiplantae; phylum Streptophyta; class Magnoliopsida; order Asparagales; family Orchidaceae; genus Dendrobium; species Dendrobium huoshanense. The sequence goes on from CM028360.1 coordinate 42,072,667, forward strand.
CTCCTCAATTCAATTTTCAAAACATTGGTTATTTCATGACTCTTTTTTAAATGTGATTTAGAATAATTAGCTTGCTCCATTACATCCAAAAAATTTTAGCTTTGGTATGAGGAGATTTTGGTTCAAGCTAAAAAGGCCTAATCAGGTATTAAATTTGTGGAATCATAATGTTTTTAAAAACTTCTTTACCAATATTTTGAAAGCGGAGCACCAAGTGGACTCGTTTGAATCTACTTATCAAGTTGATCCATCTGATGCTAATTTCATATTATTAAGAAATGCTAAATATGTGCTTTTTAAATTACAAGTGTAGAAGGAGGTTTTTTGGAAACAAAAAGCCATGGCTAAGCATCTAGTTGAAGGTGATAATAACACAAAATATTTCCATGCATTGGTCAAGAGGAAAAGGGCTAAAAAATGTATTTATAAAATTCAACAGGAGGATGGTTCTGTCATTGAGAATAATGTTGAAATTGTTAATTTAGCTATTCATAATTTTCAAAATCATCTCAATAAGAATTTTAGTTTGGCTCAGATTGATGATTATTCCTTTATTCCAAGCACTTATCCAAGAGGAGAATGAGTCTCTTACTAAACCTCCTTCTTTTAAGGAAGTTAAAGAGACTCTTTTTTGTAAGAATAGTGACTTTGTAGCAGGGCCTGATGGTTTTACCACTCAAATTTTCAAAAATCTTGGCACATTATTAATAATGATCTATTTTTGCTATTTTGGATTTCTTTACTTTTAATTTCATCCCTAAGTATTTTTCTTCTACTTCTATTGTGCTTATTCCCAAAAATAACAATGTTAGTACTTGGAATGATTTTAGACCTATTAGTCTTTGTACCTACTTTAATAAATTGATTTCTAAAATTATCATGAATCATCTTACTTCTATTTTACATAGGATTATCTCTCCCTCTCACATGGGGTTTATGAAAGGGAGGGCTATTGCTGATAATATTTTGATGGGTAAAGAATTTTGCCAAGACCTGGATGTTAGGGTAAGAGGGGGTAATTTGATTTTGAAGCTAGTCATTGCCAAGACCTATGACAATATTGATTATAACTTTATTTTTAATATTTTTCTATTCTTTAGCTTTAATTCAATTTTCATCAAGCTTATTAGAAATTGTGTTGAAGGAGTTTACTTTTATATTATTATTAATAGTCCTAATAATGGTTATTTTTAATCCTCTCACAACTTAAGATAATGTGACCCTATTTCTCTTGCTCTTTACATTATTGCTATTGAATTCTTATCTAGGGGCCTTACCAAACTTTTTGAGAATTCTTTGAGTAACTTTAGAATGTTGGGTGGTTTTCCCATATCTCATTTGTGCTTTGCTGATGATTTTTTTATTTTTACCAATACGTCTACTAAGAGGATTCATAAGCTTATGGATTTTTTTTATTAATTTGAAATGGTTAGTGGCTTATCTATTAATAAAAATAAAAGCTATTTTATTTCTTCTAAGAGAATTCCCAATGATCATATTTTAGCCATTAAATATTTAACTTGTCTTATGCATAGTCAATTACCCATTAAGTATCTTGGTGTCCCTCTATTTAAAGGTAGAAAGAAAACCTTTCTCTTTGATGATCTTATTCAGTCAATAAACTTTTATCTTGGGATTCTAATTTTTTTTAGCTTTTGTGGTTGATTTATTCTGATCAAAAGTGTTCTTTGCTCTCTGCCTATTTATATTTTTAAACTATTCTTTCAACTCAAGCAGTTTGCAATAGAGTGCATAGACTTATCATTAAATTATTTTCGATAGGTACTTCTACTAACTCCAAAATTAGCTGGGCCGCTTGAGATAATTGTTGTGGTGTTTTGGCTTAAAGGGGTTTAGGTTATAAAAATATGAATGATTTGGCTAAGGCATTTTCCTTTAAATTATGGTATAAATTTCATGCTAAAGTGAGCCTTTGGGCTAATTTTATGTTTGCTAAGTACTGTGTTGGTAAGTACCCTACTACTTGTCATTTTGATCAAGCTGATTCTAAAGTATGGAAGTGGCTTTGCAAGGTTAAATGGGTTGTTGAGCCTTCATTTCTCGAGGGCTTGATGTAGGTAATGTTTTCTTTTGGAAAAATCATTCATTCGGCAAATAGTCTTTTGACTCTGTTATGAATTCTTCCTCCATTGCGGCTATTAAGGTTAATTCTTTCTTTATTGATAATTATTGGGATTATGGGAAACTTTTTAATATTATTCCTGATTTCATTATTAATCAAATTCTAAATCTGCCTATCAATATAGCTTCTAATGATTTATTTTATGTGATTTGCCTAAAGATGGTGGTTTTCACATAAACAATGCTTGGCATACTTTTAGAACTAGGAGGAATATTGATAATATTTCCTCTATGATTTGTCAAAAAAGTACACCATCTACGGTGGTAGTTTCTCTGGAGAATCTTGCATAAATTATTTCCAATGGATGATAATTTCATCAAAAGAGCTTTATTTTGCCTTCCAAGTGCCAATGTTGTTACCATATAAGGAATATGCATCACGTCTTTATTTTCGACCCAATTGCTATTAAAACTTGAGTTTATTTCGATGACATTTTTAAATTGAATTATTTAATGCTCATTTGTCCCTTTATTCTATGCTTAATCCTTGGTTCATTAAGTCTAAAGGTCACATCAGAAATGTTATTCCTTCTCTCATTTTATGGTATTTATGATTAGAGAGGAATCATTCTCTCTTTAATCATGTTCGTATGAATATTCGTAAGGTTATCCAGAATGTGAAAGATAAGGGTTTGTCTCTTTTCTCTGTTAAATTGCTCTCTTTTAAGAATTTTAAAAATTAATCTTTTATTGGTTTTGCTTTAGATCTTAATTTGGAAGGTGATCATACTGCTAAGAAATCTAGGATTGTTTATTGGGTCAAAGCCCAAAAAAATTTTATAAGCTGAATGTTGATGATGCTAGCATTGATTCATCTGTTGGTTGTGGTGGGGTTATCAGAGATAATAAAGGTAGTCTTATTATGGATTTTGCTGGTCCTTTACAGAATGGTGGTGTTTTTCTATGCTATCACCTTGGCTATTCTTTATGGTCTTACGTCGTGTATTTCTCTTAATCTAAATAATCTTTTTTTTTAAGTTAATTCTGTGCATAATTTCAATTTCTTATATTCTAGTGATGCTACATGGTGCAATCTTGATCATTTTTATCAGGTAAGGGAGATTAAGAATCTATTGATTTTTTTGAATTATTCATTCTATCATATTTGCAAAGATGGTAATACTTATGCTACCTGGCTTGCTAATTGGGGGCGTGGTTTAGAGTGTTTCTCTAATTTTATTAGCTCCACCATTCCGGTGGCTTTGAAAGGTATTCTTAGACTTGATGCTGTTGGCTTACCCTATGTTATAATTTAAAATGTGTTTTTGGTTAGATTCCTCTTATTCATTTTCTTTGGGAGCTCTTTTCCTTGGCTTCTTTTCGTATGCACTATGTGGGGATTTGGTGCTTCCTACTATTATGTTTATGTTTGGCTATTTTTAATATTTCTCAATTTGGTCTGGCTCTCTCCAGTTTTGTACTCGTAGTTGATGGTGGGTCTTGTTTGAATTTTTGTGTTGATGGGAGCTATTATGCTGCTTTGGTTGTTCCAAGGTTGGATGGGTCTCTGCACTTTGGAAGCTATTACATTTCTTCCTGTCATTTTGCTGTGTCCTCTTTATATTCAGTTTTCCTCATGGTTGCTTGGATTAGTGGTTCTAAGTGTTGGAAATGCCCTTATGCCTAGTGGTGATTGACTTTTCTCTTGAGGTTTTTATGGTTGATGTCTGTTTCATTCCCTATATTGTTTGTGACCATGACCTATTTCCTTTATTTTTTGTTCAGGGGTTGTTGTCCTATTATTGGTCCTTTTCTATGGCTTTATTCATTTTAGCTAAGGTTTATGTGGATATAGACTTGAGATATGGCTGCATATGTTATTTGCTGATGGTTTTCCTAAATATTGCTCTCCTACCTTCAGGTGGTTGTATAGTTTGGCTAGGGGTATATATCGGAGTTTTGTTGGGATTTGGGGAAATTTGATTATGTTCTAGGTTGTGAGGTTGTTGGTTTGCTTTTTTTTTTTTTTGTCTCGTGTAGTCTTTGGAATCTTGCTTGGTATCTAGATTACCTGGTTTTGGTGGATGGCATGGAGCCATATTTCGTGCTAGTTGTTGGTGTTATCTTGGGGCCTTCATGCTGGTCTTCTGTGAACCTGGATTTTTGTAGTTCAGGGTTGTTTGATAGGGAGTTTTTTATTGAGCATGGTGATAGGATTGAGTGGCATGTGGACTACCTAAGTGATGATTCCTTGTTTTATTTTATCCTAAGCTCTATCAATCTCTATCTTTTGTGGGATTTAAGGTGATTGATTGGCTTAGATCACTTATTATTCCTCATGTTTTGCTCTATTTATTTTTGTTCTTCTTTAACTTTAGTTAATTTTCTTTTTTACCTTTATACTTTTTTGTGCTTTAGTTTTTTTTGTTTTGTAGCCTCTTTGATTCTCATGTGGATTAGCTTAAGGCTGTGATCAAGACTTTTTGCAGAAAGATTGTGCGTCAGTTCCATATATTTATCTTTCTTTTTTGGAAGCTTGTTTATAGTATCTTTAGCATGTTACTACATTATCTTGTAATTTTTCTTAGTGGGGACTATTGGCTCATAGTTTTTCTTTTGATTTGTTTTGTAGCTCGTTCGAGTAATAGAGAGCTGATGATCTCCCTTAAGGACCTTGTAATCATTTTTACTATTTAACATGTAGGCCCCTCCATGGGTTTTAACCAAAAAAAATAATTTCCCTGAACATCGATCCTAGTGAAATGGACAAGATTTGATACCTGACTCAATTAAGAGTTGACTTAGTCAAATAAACCTAGGTTTGGTTAAACTAAGTAAACTTGGGTCAAACCAATACATAAAATTAAATCAGACATATCAAACTTTTAAAATTTGTTTAGTATATGCTCCAAACATACTCAAACCCTCCATGAGTCAAATCTTGAAGTATTTTACCTAGTCAACTAATTAAAAATTTTAAAATCCTAGCATATACTAATTCTTTCACTAAAGTACCAAACCCTATGCTTTAAACATCTTAGAGTCTTTCCCAACAATAAACATGACTCTCTCAACTCCCATCTTCATTAGCATTAATCCTTTTGAATTTTTGTCAACCAAAGGTTTAAAAGAACCTTCCATGGTAAACATTCCAATCAAACACCAAAGACAATGCTTCAAACTCTACCATTTTAATCCAAACGCCACTCAAAACCTCCCTCAATCTCATCCCAGTCAGCGTTGACCATTTAAATGGCGAGATAGTCAACAAAACTAAAATTAGAGGTCAAATGGAAAAACCTCCTAAAGCATTTCATCTCCCTCCCAAACCTCATGCTTAGATGATTCAAATTTAACTTAAAATCTCTCTAAACATCTCCCTATCTGAGCTTAGGCATTATTCTAACCCAAAATAACAAGAGTGGTCCCTCCCTATATGTAGTTATCTAATATTTTTTAGATTGAACATTCCACTCCATCTACTCTCTAACTACCTGGGATAGGTGTAAACCAACCAAAGAAGCCCTCTGAGTGATCCCAACCATTCTCTTAAATCCAAGGGTTTAAAATAGGAAAAAGGAATGTAATGCTTCATGGAAAGAAAAGACACAACTTAGAACACCCCCAAATAAAGCCTCTTTTTTAGCTCCCATTGATCCCCTCAGCACTTCTAAGCCCCAGACAAACTAGTATAAGGCCATCAGTGGAAACTTTTTGGCCACACTAGCTCTAGGTCTTTCCAATGCCCATATCTCATAGTCTAGAATTTTTTTTGAATTTTAATATTGAATTATTCTTCACACCTCAACAAAGAGAAATAGCCATGGTATGGTCAATAATGTTGAAAGAGTTTCTACTTAGCTTTGCATATTTTATATTCTTGCAACTTGTATGTTTTGATATTTTCAAATATTATTGTTTTGATTATGATTTTCTCCTAACAAGTTTTAGAAAGAATTGTTTATGGCTCGTCTGTACTAACATTTTAGGGAAATCATACCCAAGATTATTGAAGAGTTCAAATCAAGATTTGCTTATAATATTTTATAACTTAGAGTCTGTATTTTTCTTTTACCTAAGTATGAAAGAGTGTAATTATAATTAAGTGACTTAGCACACACACCGGGGGAGAGTTTAAAAATTCACAATTTTAAATATTTATCGTACAGGATGAACTATGTTCGTACGGGACGATCAGGTCAGTTATACTCCTTTGAGAGCAATAGAATGAACAGAGGGTGAGAAAACATTTTCTAAGTCTTAATTGTTGCAAATATATTTTTCATGTCTTATGTTTTGATGATTGACAAACACTGTTTCTCTTGGACAGCTTGTTGCTTCTAACTTTTCAGGAATCGAAGATCGGACAATCAAAAAGGAGCCAAGTTCAGGAATGCATAGGTTTAGGGTTGAGTCAGTCTGTACATTTGTTTTTTACCTTTTGAGTCCACTTGTAATAGTCAAAGAGACTGATGCTATGCAACCCTTCACACACACACTTGAGAGACTTAGAATTTTTGTTTTTACTCATATCGGCCAGGACGATTTCTTGGATCGGCCTGGACGATCAGCTTACAACAGAATGTCTAAATAAGGATTCTTAATTAAGGCAGCCGACATTAACAGATCGTCCTGGACGATACGTGTATCGGCCAGGACAATAAGCTCAAAACAGAAAGAAGTAGTCGCCATAGTCAAGTATGGTATACTGTATCTTTAAATTATCGGCCAGGACGATCCTAGGATCGGCCTGGACGATATTCACAGATTATGCCATAATTGTTCAGGAAATTAAGGAAGTAATTAAGGATGATTGATACGATCAGATCGTCCTGGACGATCGCAGGATCGGCCAGGCCGATCTAGTCACAAACCCTAAGTTACTTCAGGACGATCAATATCGGCCAGCCCGTATCCAGGGCTATTGTCAGGATGATTTTCCTCTGATTTGAACTGATCGGCCAGGATGATCATGAGATCGGCCTGGACGATCAAGCCAATTTTCAATCGTCCAGTTTCCCATCCAGGGCGATGCTCTGGCCGATCATCATTGATTTGTACTGATCGGCCAGGCCGATGTACATATCGGCCTGGATGATATTGTCGGCAACTTGCAATTAATGAGCTCTTTTGAAGCTCTTCTATTTAAGAGCTCTTGTTCAATGTTTTTAAAAACCTTTGGCTGCTGCCTTGACCTGAGAAGACCTTGAGGAGAGAAAGAGAGAGAGAGGAGAGAGAGAGGATCTTGTGAGGGGGAGCTTGTGAGGGGTTTTCACAAGGGTTGCTTCAAGGATCTCTCTGCGTCGTCTTCGTCTAGAGTTTCTCATCCGTGAAAGGGTCGGTAGAGGTAAGGAGTTTTGCTTTTGGTTCTGGTTCTCTGCCAGCTTCAGGAGGAAGCAAAAGGAGATAGGTTCTCTTCCTTGCCGGGGTGGCAAAAAGGAGGTTCTTGTGAGGGTTTCTCCGCCTAGCCGTGGGGGCTAAAGGAGAGTCACTTTTTTGTAGTGCAATACTTGGTGGGTGCCTCCAAGGAGTGGACGTAGGTCGAGTCGACTGAACCACTATAAATTTCTGTGTTCCTTTTCTTGCTTCCACACTTTTAAATTCCGCAATTTTTTGTGGTCTGATTTGGTTTATGTAATTTTATTTCTTTGTTTAAAAAGAAGTTTTTAAAATACCAATTCACCCCCCCCCCCCCCTCTTGGTTAATTTGGGACTACGTTCATAGGACTTAACATTCCCATCGAACTTTCAAGTGGTATCAGAGCCTGATTAGAAAATTAAAGTTTGAAAACTTTTTGAATTTGATCCATGTCTAACTTTGGGAATCGCAAAACTACAGAAGGGTATTCTATTAGCCGACCTCCTCTGTTCGATAACCTACCTTTTGATTTTTGGAAAACTCGCATGTCAACTTTTTTACAATCTACTGATTATCGCATGTGGATGCTTATTCAAGAAGGTTATTCTCCACCTTCTCGTGAAATTAACGGTTTTAAAACTGAAGTTGCTTTTACCGAATGGACTTTTGATGAACGAGATTTAGCTCAATTAAATGCGAAATATTTGAATTGTTTTTTCTGTGCTTTAAAATCTGAGGATTACATGCGTGTTTCAACTTGCAAAACTGGTAAAGAAATTTGAGATAAATTGTGCATTACTTATGAAGGCACTAATGAAGTTAAACAATCCCGTTTAAACATTCTCTTGCATGACTACGAACTTTTTTGTATGAAACCTTATGAATCGATTTCTGACATGTACACTAGGTTTACTCAGATTGCTACTTCATTGCATGCACTAGGAAAAGAACTTTCGAACTATGAATAGTTAACATGATTTTGAGATGCTTGCCTTCGTCTTATGATGCAAAAATTACTGCAATCACTGAATCTAAATATTTGAACACCTATTCTATTGATAACTTGCTTGGCTCACTCATTGCTTACGAGCAAGGGGTGAATCAAAGAAATCTTGATGCAGGTGAGAAGAAAAAGGAGAAAATAATTGCATTGAAGGCACACAAATCGGATTCTGAATCTTCTGGGTCTGAAAGCGATAGAGTTGCCTTCATCACAAGGCAATTCAAAAGCTTTCTAAGGAAGAAACAAAAGCATCATCAAAGTTGGAGAAAAGGTAAGGATCATAAACATATTAAAGGATCTTCTGATGTTGTTTGTTTTGAATGCAGGAAACCTGGACATGTAAGAGCCGATTGTCCTACACTTCAAGATCATTCAAGCAAAGAAAAGGAAAAAGGTGAGGAGAAAGCTAAGTCTAGGAAGGAGAATAAGAAAATCCAAAGAGGCTTCTGGGAAGAATCTGGTACTGATTCCTCTGAGACTGAACCAGAGGAAGAGACTACAAACTTGTGTTTCATGGGAGAAAATCAAAGTGATGAGGAAGAGGTATGTAAACCAACCTATGATGAATTGTTTGAAATTTTTAAAAAAATCCATACATCATACAAAAAACTTAAGAAAACTCATGCTAGCCTAAAATTAGAACATTCAAATCTACAAAAAGAGCATGAAGTTTTTCTCAAAGATCATGCAACAATTAATTCAAATCACATGGCTCTCCTTAATGAATTTGATGAATTAAACAAGAAGCATTTGGAATTAGTTGATAAAAGTAATGCATTAAAAGATTCACACACCTCACTTAACGATGATCTTAAGAAATCTAAAGAGATTGAGAAAAATTTGAGGATTGAGAATGATGCATTAAAAAGAACTAACTTGAGAATTCAAAATGATTTGGAAACATGTAAGAAAGCTAGGATGACACCAACTTTTAATCAAAGGCCAGAACCTAGGAAGAGGCATTTTTACCCAAACCATTTAAGAAAACCTTTTCCTGGAGTTCAATGTTTTTCTTGTGGCATGCTAGGACACATCTCACACACTTGCACAGTTCACCGCAGTACACATTGGGTATGGAGACCTAAGATGCATGATTCAAAGCATACCACATCTGCATTGCACTCTACATTTCCTAAGAAGGAGCCCAAATCTGTTTGGGTTCCTAAAATTGACTGTTGTTGAGTTTTGCAGGAGTGCTCTCACCAAAGATCTCGTAGGAGCATAAGATAACTGAACATAAGGAGGCTTGCAGCTCAATTTCTTAAATCCACTTGCTTGAAATCTTTAGTTTTTGTATGTCTTTTATTTTTAGTTTTTTTGTTCACTTTGTGTTGTCTTTAGTTTGCTTATTTTTTTTGCTTTTGCTTTTTCACTTTGGTCTTTATTTGTTTTGGGCTTTCATATGATGAAACTTCTCAAGCTTTTAAATATTGAAATTTTTGGAGATAGGGTTTAGCTTTTTAAAATTGGTTAAAGGGAGTAAACTGTTGATGTTTTTCCCTTCTTCTGACTTTGTTTAGTGGCATGATTTTCTTCTATAAAACAAAAGTCTAAACTCTGTTTAACCAATGGCTTTTTAAGATCTCTTTCTAATCTTGCTACATTAAATCATCTTAAGCATAATAGTCAAAATTCTTTGATATCATTCAAGCTTTTGAAATCTTACCATTGCAGTTATCACGTGATTTTGATTTTGTGTTGTGGATTGTTCTTCCCTATGTTAGAGAGAGAGCTACTATTCTCTAATATTTGGAGGATATACTCATAACTAAGTATTTTTTTAAGGGTATTAAAGAATTTTTAGCTTGCAAAAGTTAAAAAGGAAAGAGGCCAATAAAGCCAAATCTAGCCTTAGGACACATCATAGCCTATGTTCTTGAAACTAAATACCAAATTCAATATCCCAATCCACCAGATTTCCCAACTCTCTTCTACTCAAACAATTCCTTCAGCACCCTTCATAGTACTCGTCTCCACCCTGATGAACCTCGGGGGGCTAGAGAGGAGGAGGCTCCCGCTCCAGCTCCCTTTCCTGACCCTGTTCCTCTCCACCAACACTCACCAGTTAATCAGTTGATTGAGAGATTTGATCGTTGGGAGACCCGGTTTGACGCGTATGTTGCTGCCCAGGAGCAGCAACACTCTGAGGACATTGCCCGCTACGAGCATCACCGCGCTGAGGATTTAGCTCGATTTGACAGTTTTCTTACTCACCAGCAGCAGCAGCATGACCAGGACATCGCCTGGTTCAATGCTCAGTTTACCACCCTTGCCAGTTACTTTCAGCAGCCACCTCCACATCCTCCATCTGATGATCAGAATCCCTCGTTCTTTTAGTTTGTGCTTTGAGTTATTGTTTCTTGTCTTTTTGTAGTTAGTCTTTCGTGATGTTTTTTTTCTGCTGTTTCTGGACTCTCTTTTTGTGATGATAAAAAGGGGGAGTAAGATAGGGTGTGGTAGGAAAAAGTTGATATTGTAACTTTGTTTTTCTAATGAATCTTTTTTTGTCCTACTTGTGTTTTGCCATCATCAAAAAGGGGGAGATTGTTGCAAATCTATTTTTCATGTCTTATGTTTTGATGATTGACAAACACTGTTTCTCTTGGACAGCTTGTTGCTTCTAACTTTTCAGGAATCGAAGATCGGACAATAAAAAAAGAGCCAAGTTCAGGATGCGTAGGTTTAGGGTTGAGTCAGTCTGTATATTTGTTTTTTACCTTTTGAGTCCACTTGTAATAGTCAAAGAGACTGATGCTATGCAACCCTTCACACACACACTTGAGAGACTTAGAATTTCTATTTTTACTCATATCGGCCAGGACGATTTCTTGGATCGGCCTGGACGATCAGCTTACAACAGAAAGTCTAAATAAAGATTCTTAATTAAGGCAGCCGACATTAACAGATCGTCCTGGACGATACGTGTATCGGCCAGGACGATAAGCTCAAAACAGAAAGAAGTAGTTGCCATAGTCAAGTATGGTATACTATATCTTTAAATTATCGGCCAGGACGATCCTAGGATCGGCCTGGACGATATTCACAGATTATGCCATAATTGTTTAGGAAATCAAGGGAGTAATTAAGGATGATTGATACGATCAGATCGTCATGGACGATCGCAGGATCGGCCAGGCCGATCTAGTCACAAACCCTAAGTTACTTCAGGACGATCAATATCGGCCAGCCCGTATCCAGGGCTATTGTCAGGATGATTTTCCTCTGATTTGAACTGATCGGCCAGGACGATCGTGAGATCGGCCTGGACGATCAAGCCAATTTTCAATCGTCCAGTTTCCCATCCAGGGCGATGCTCTGGCCGATCATCATTGATTTGTACTGATCGGCCAGGCCGATGTACATATCGGCCTGGATGATATTATCGACAACTTGCAATTAATGAGCTCTTTTGAAGCTCTTCTATTTAAGAGCTCTTGTTTAACGTTTTTAAAAACCTTTGGCTGCTGCCTTGACCTGAGAAGACCTTGAGGAGAGAAAGAGAGAGAGAGGAGAGAGAGAGGATCTTGTGAGGGGGAGCATGTGAGGGGTTTTCACAAGGGTTGCTTCAAGGATCTCTCTACGTCGTCTTCGTCTAGAGTTTCTCGTCCGTGGAAGGGTTGGTAGAGGTAAGGAGTTTTTCTTTTGGTTCTGGTTCTCTGCCAGCTTCAGGAGGAAGCAAAAGGAGATAGGTTCTCTGCCTTGCCGGGGTGGCAAAAAGGAGGTTCTTGTGAGGGTTTCTCCGCCTAGCCGTGGGGGCTAAAGGAGAATCACTTTTTTGTAGTGCAATACTTGGAGGGTGCCTCCAAGGAGTGGACGTAGGTCGAGTCGACCGAACCACTATAAATTTCTGTGTTCCTTTTTGTTGTTTCCGCACTTTTAAATTCCGCAATTTTTTGTGGTGTGATTTGGTTTATGTAATTTTATTTCTTTGTTTAAAAAGAAGTTTTTAAAATACCAATTCCCCCCCCCCCCCACCCTCTAGGTTAATTTGGGACTAAGTTCATAGGACTTAACATCACCATCGAACTTTCATTAATCATCCAGACGAATTAACCAGTTTGTCCCTTAATGATAACCTTTGGACTCTCACTTTGAACTTTTCATCCAGATAATTTTCCATGTTCATCATTGGACAATATCCTCTGGACTCTCACTTTGAATTATTTGCCCAGACGATTTTCCTTGTTCGTCACTGGATGATGTCCTCTGGACTCTCACTTTGAACTATTTGTCTAGATGATTTTCCATGTTCATCCCTAGATGATGTCCTCTAGACTCTCACTTTGAATTGTTCGTCCAAACAATTTTGCATGTTCATCCCTAGACGATGTCCTCTGGACTCTCACTTTGAACTATTCTTCCAAACAAATTGACCCCTTCGTCCCTGGATGATGTTGTCTATTCTTTGAACTTGTGATCTGTCCTGCTTTTTCATCCCAACGAACATTGGAAATAACATTTAGTATCGGGACAATCATGAATGCGCAAATTTGAATAATTGTAGTTTTTGGACAGTTTTTTGTGTCTTTCATATAAAAGGTCCACTTAAGATTGTCATGCAATGTTTTTGTCTACTGGTCTTCATGCAAACTGAAGGGAGATTAAAGGAGAGACTATGAGAGAGTTTTTTAAAAGAGTGTCCGTACTACTGGAGCATGAAGGGTTCATTTATTCCTCAAACGTAAGGATCTCCATTTATGAATTATGATTATTTCACTCTCTTCTCTTGTCTTTCTAAATTTCTCATGAGAAAATCTTTCAAAGATATCTGGTTCTCTGTTGACACTTGAGGAGTGTGAATAGTCGAAGGGTTCTCTGCCAACACTTGGAGAAGTGTGAAAGGATTAAGGTTGTCGGTCTACACTTGGAGAGTGTGAACAGGTGACGGTTCTCTGCCAACACTTGGAGGGTGTCAAAGGATGACAGTTCTCTACCGCATCGGGTAGTGGTGGAAAAGAGTTTTTATGAAGGGTTTTTCGCCTTGTTGTGGGGGCAAAAGGAGAGACACTTGTGGTAATAGTGCAATACCTGAAGTGGAAGACTTTAAAGAGTAGATGTAGGTCATGTTTGATCGAACCACTATAAATCTTATGTCTTTTATTTTTTTTTACTTTAATATTTTTTTTATCTGTGCTTAAAAAAATCTTTTTAAATTTTTTACTAAACTTTTAATCAGTTCAAGAGAGGAATTTTTAATTATCAATTCACCCCCCCCCCCCTCCTGGTTAGCCGTTAGAACATAAGCTTAGGTCTAAAATCCTAATTCATAATTAATAAGTTTCAACAAGTGGTATCAGAGCTTGGTTTCAAAATCATAAGTTTAAACTACTTTTTGATTAATGACCATAGCTTCATTTGGAAACCGAAACACACCTAAAGGTTACTCTATAACTAGATCTCCCTTGTTCGATAATATTCCTTTTTATTTTTAAAAAATACACATGTCTACATTTTACAGTCATTATATTACCGTATATAGATTTTAGTTCAAGAAGGGTATATTAAACCAACTAGATTAGTTGACGGAGTTAGAGTTGAAACTCCCTTTATGGATTAGACAGTAGAAGAATTGACCCCTTCGTCCCGAAATGATGTTCTCTGTTCTTTGAACTTGTGATCCGTCATGCATTTTTGTCCCAATGAATCTTAGAAATAATAGTTCGTACTGGACAAACCATAATCGTACGGGATGATGATCGGGTATGAAGGCAGTTCGTACCCATATACATTGAGATTGTACGCCATAATTTTTGCACTATTCATACATATGAAATTGGATCGTACAGGACATTCATGAACGCACATATTTGAATAATTGCAGTTTTTGGACAGTTTTTTGTGTCTTTCATTTAAAAGGTCCACTTAAGATTGTCTTGCATTCTTTTTGACTACTGGCCTTCGTGCAAACTAAAGGGAGATTAAAGGAGAGAGTTTGAGAGAGTGTCTGAATGAGAGTTCTTACTATTGGAGCGTGAAGAGTTCACTTAGTACTCAAAGGTAAGGATCTTCATTTATGAATTATGATTACTTCACTCTTTTCTCTTGTATTTCTAGATTTCTCATGAGAAGATCTTTCAAGGAGATTCAGTTCTCTGCCAACACTCGAGGAGTGTGAACAGCCAAATGGTTCTCTTCCTACAGTTGGAGAAGTGTGAAAGGATGAAGGTTCTCTGACTACACTTGGAGAGTATGAATAGCCGACGGTTCTCTGCCAACACTTGGAGGGTGTAAAAGGACAACGATTTTCTCTGCCGCACCGGGTAGTGGTGGAAGAGAGTTTTTGTGAAGGTTTCTTTGCCTTGTTGTGGGGGCAAAAGAAGAGACACTTGTAGTAATAGTGCAATCCCCTAAGTGGGAGACTTCAAGGAGTGGATGTAGGTCGTGTTTGACTGAACCACTATAAATCTTGTGTCTTTTATTTTCTACTATTTTTCTTTCTTTACTTTACTATTTTTATTTATCTGTGGTTGAAAAAAACATTTATAAAATTTTCCCTTAACTTTTAATCGGTTTAAAATAGGATTTTTAATTATCAATTCACCCCCCTCTTGGTTAGCCGTTGTGACATAAGCTTTGGTCTAACAACCTAATTCATACTTAACTAGTTTCAACAATTAAGACCCATCTTGTCAAGGTAATGAACTAAATCTAGCTTATAACTATTAGGATCAAATAACTTTTAAAAGTTGCTTTTGAAGCCACCAAATCACTTTCCAGTTCTTCATTGGCTTAATCTTAAGCTTTCTTAAAGATTTTGAGTCGAATGGTGGGGTATTTCTTGAGATTAAGCATTTTTCTTATTAAGGGTCAATTTTATAATTATTTACCTATCCTTAATCTAAATCATCCGATCCAAATTGCACTATTAAGATCACTTCAAATGGTCCACTCCATCTATACATTCCTCAGCTGGATCATTTCGTAAGCTGACAAGAATAAGTGAAATGCAGTGAACCGCCATTTTTTGATGTATGGCACTCTTACTTTTTGATGTGCTGTCATAATCCAGGATCCTATATGCATGATTTTGATGATTGAAAACCTTATTGGCTTCTTACTACTTTTCCCTAGTTAATATTTATGGATATTATTTTTCTGTGCACACTAACATTTCAGGTAAGTCATACACTGCATAAAAGAATCAACTCAAGGCTAGGTAGACTAAGAATGTTGTCATCTAATAAGAGTCTAAAAAATTTTATTTTTTTTTAATGTTTTTTTTTAGTCAAAAGTTATGTATAAGGTGTATAGGAACTTAGTTATCATGCACACACATAAGGGAGGAATTTTAAAAACATTTATGTTAGATCAAATCGCACTGTTTGATCTTTATCATATCGTACGATCTAAGTTAAACTAGGTTTATTTAAATCATTAAAATAATTTGTTTTATTTTGAACCAATTATATTGTATGATACTAATTTTACTAGATGATCAATATAAATAAACAAACCTACCGCCAATTATAAATTAGGCAATATTTTGAAATTAAAAATGTGTACTAATCATACTATATGATCCTTATCCTACTAAATAATAATTTTAAATCTTGCCTAATCAAATCCCCTGATTAAGCAATCAAATATATTTTGAACATAGATTAATTCTAAATGTTGGTTGAATTAAAAAATGTGTAAGAATTACTTAAAACAAAATTTGAAAAGTCAAAAGAATTAAAATTATTTCTTTTTACTCAAACAAAAATATAAATTTCATTTTAATCCCTGATACTTATTTCTGCTAGTTTTTTTGTTTAACAACGTTTATAGAGAGGAACTTTTAATTGGAAAATTATTTAAAATAGCAATTCACTCAAACCCCTCTTGCTGTGACTAGTAACCGTTCAACAGGTTTAAAACCCTTCATTGAATTTTCATGCAAGTAAATGATTGGCACAGCCATCAATTATTGTTTCGTTGGTCCTATTTATGGATTAAATGCTTTTTTTTATTATAAAAAATAGAAGAATCTTAAAAAATCCATAGAAATTTTATTTTGGGAACAAATGATGCATGTAATATCTATATGGATTCAAAGCGAAGAGCTTTATCAAACAAAAATAAATTTAACATAGTTTGATGAAATGGTTTAGGTAATTTTTCAATTACATTATTTTTTGTTTTTAATTATTTACACTGTAAATAAATATTCAATTAAGGCCAGTTTTGGGAAGTAATAACTATGGGATGTTATACACACCCTATAATTTTCTCTTCCTTGATTGAGTAGTCCAAAGTGCTCAGCTGAATTTTTAGGTATATATGTTAAATTTTAATCTAAATATTTAAAAAATTATTAAACCCTACACATGTAGCATTAAGACACCTTTTTTCTGTGGTTTATTTGTTTTGTTGCAAGGGTTAACCCGAACAAAATAATTAAAGATGATATCTAGTTAACTTAGAAAAATCCTATGTACACATCAAATAGGTCTAAAACTTAGTGATATTATACACCCTAGGTTTTAATTTAACTCTATTTTGACATCATTTGACTCTAAAACTCATTGGAACTAAAATTAGCCTCCATTATTAAGTTGAAACTTCAAAAATCATAAAAATTCAAAATAACTAAGAAAATACAAAATTAGGTTCAAAATGCTCATAATTAAGTACCCAATCAAAAAAATAAATGCCATATAACCAACATTGGGGGAATTATTATTTAATTTAAATAAATAATTAAAAAATGTTATAAAAACCAAATAAATTTCATTTTTTTGAAATCACACTTTTAGGTTATTCATGACATTTTGGGGAGATTTCCAAAGATTTGGAGTTGATCTGGTATAAAAATAAGAACTTTATCTAATTAAGAAATTAAATTATTCAATTAAATACACAAACTTCCAAAACACATTACTAATTATAAAAACTTGAAATGGAGTAAACTAGAAAGCATTGAACTCTTCCTTGGGCCTATTAAATCATCAAGATTCATTAAAAATAAAAAAGTTAACATTTGGTCAAATCAACTTCATTCAAATACATAAACTTGTTAAATTCATAATTAATTTTAGAAAAATTCAAATCAGAAATACTCAGGGATATTTTGCTCATCTATGGGTCTAATACTTATAAAAAGTATAAGAACTTTAAAAATTATTATAAATTAAAAAGTTAAGAATTGGACTTAATATTAAATGGATTAAAATATTCAATAAAAAAGGAAAATACAATAAATAATAAAAAAATTTTGTGAATCATTAATTTAATAATTTAAGCCAGTAAATAAAAAATAAAATAAACAACCAACATTTTAATGATGAAGTTTTTAGGCTGGACTACCTTAGGCTACAGGTTTACGTGACCTAAGGAGGCCTTGGTCCTCGTACTCATTGTGACAATGCCATGAGAGTGTTGTATGGAATGCAAACCATAAATCATATGAACAATAAATTAGTAACAAATGAATAAAACTAAATTAATAAGATAATAACATTAATAAGGTTTATAAGTTGAACTACCCCGAACTGTAGAGCTAATTGTCCTAAGAAGGCTATGTCGTCCTGCCCATTATGATAATGCCATGAACCAATCCATGGAAAACCAAATGATATGCTAAAAATTAATTTAAAAATTAGGTACAAGAGAATAAAAAAGTTAGATAATTTAATCTAGTAGATTAAATTAAACAAAAAAAATTAAATCAAAAATCAATCAAAAGATAATTTCTAGGTAACCCGACCTTACGAGACTATTATGTTAACCCCAAGAAGGGTAAGATAATCCTCACGAACCTGCTGTAAACAAAGGCATCTTCAACATAAATAATTAATAATAACTCACTAATAAATGACACCCTTTGTACCTTATATGGATTCCAATTGGAGAGCATAAGTGTATTGGATTTAGGGCTTAAAGACTAAGATACCTAATAAAAATTTAGTACTTTATTGAACTAATGATTAATCAACTTCAATACCATTTATAAAATTTTTTCCTTGTGATGTGGATTTTATATGATATTTTATGCATGTGTGTTGTAATTATTTTGATGAGACTTATGATATTTATAATTTGATATTTTTTCTATGAAATTCATGATATGATATGTGATGAGCACTAGGTTTTCCTAGGATAAGAGCGATCTAGATGTTACTTGGATTGTTTGTCGGTAGCCATGCTTATGTCGAGCTATAAAAAAGGAGGCTAACTAAAATGTTATTAACAATATTTTTTCTTAGGTGGCTAAATTGCTAAGCTCCCAAAAAAAAAAAAACATTTTTAGGTGAATTAGTTGGCTCGAAAGTATGAAATTGATCAAATAAAAATGCTTGGGAATTTTTAATGATTTTATATAAATTTCTTAGAATAACATGTAGGGTGTATAGAGTCATTTTAATTTTTCATGTGTAATTAAATATAAAAGAATTGTGAATGTTAATTAAAGTGGAATTTTTATTATCCAATTGGTAATCCAAATAGATTAAAACATTCTTTAAGATATAGCTCCTTATATTTGGAGATTCAAATTTGGATAACTTGGTATCCATTGTGCAAAGGAACACACATTTAGGAAGGAGTTCTTTCATTTGGATATCAGGATTTGGTAGATCTAAGGAGCCTTAAGGAAAAAGTTGAAAAAAAAGAAGATAACAAACTATTCCACTTCAAATCTTTCGTCATTATATAGGATTAGAACCCTGGATATTGTCAATGGAGCCTATCCACTTCTAATTTCTACAGACCCTAATTTATAATTAAGTGGCACTTGCCACATTGTCTTTTACATTCTTTTAGAATATTTTGATGTATATGATTCCATTTAAATTACAATCTTTAAAATTGCCTATTTTTTAGGTTTATTAATTGCATGTGAATTTTTCTTTGCCTAGATTTCATTAGGCTCTTAACTATAATGAAACTTTTTTTATTTATAATTAAATAAAAAATAATCAAGTTCACATATAAAGATAAACACTCCTAAGAAGTAATCTATGGCATGCTCGGGTTTTTCAAAGAAACAAACCAGTCTTCTTTCATTGCTAGGGACCACCCTACTTATCGGTCATAAGAAATCCCTTGATCTATTTGGGTGCAGCTCCATCTAGGGATTGTTGTTCATCTCTAGGGAAAGACATATTTTTAAAGTTCAAAATAGGACATTTTTGTATACAAGGTCAATTAGTCAGCATTACCTTAGAAGTAAATAAAAACAAATTAAAATTTAATTATATTAAGCATAATCCCACCATATTTATATACTAAGGAGAAACTTAGGAAATTCTTTATATGCCAACCCTTATTTCTCAAAAAAACTTAAAAAATAATCTTTACCCATCTGGAGGTGGTTGTACATGAAAGGGTTCTTCTAGTGTCACTATGGTTGTGTGTCCCTATTTCCTGAATTATGTTTCTACTATTTATGTCCTTTGCATTCTCTTTTTGATATGTGTGAGAGCATTTGAGTGTAGAATTGAGCAGCATTGGGGATTTCATCATGATGAATGTTATGGTTTTTCCTTACTGAGCTCAAATAGTACTTCCTTTTTTTTAAAATCATTTTTGGTTTCTAGCCAATATGGCCTACCTTTTGAGTGCTAGCTTTGGTTTAACTATGGAATGGTTTTCTCTTTAGAATTGGGTTTGATGAGTTGTATCCTTGAGTTGTTGGTTACCTGAACTTATGGTGGTCTTTGTTCTTACTGTTTCATGGTGGCTTGGTATTTTGCTTGGTTGGTGTTGACCTCATTTCTGTATGAGCTCATTAGGCCTACCTGCGCTCCTTCATAGTGACTTGATGATTGAAAAGGGTCCATATGTCAATCATATAGGTACTAGTTAACTTTTAATATTATCACCTAACAAATTCCATCCCACTTCGAAAAAATGGTCATCTAATCCTTTAATTTAAATTTATCTTGAGAGTTACATTTTGGAGAGTGCTTTTAAGAAAGATTTTGTGAGTGAAGAGAGAGAGATTAAGTGAAGGGAAGTGGTGAGGGATTCATAAGATTGTCCAAAGTGAGGATCTCTTTTATCTTCTTCAAGTTTCTACCCAACTTCTTTGGAGGTTCTTGAGAGAAGTTCTTCAAGACTTGATCAAGGTTCTTTACCTTCACTAGGAGGGTGAAAAAAATGTAATTGATCACTTCCTTCATCAGGAGGGCGAAAAAGGAAGTGTGGGTACTTTGCCTATACCAGGAGGGTAAATAAGGAAAATAATGAATGTCTCATCACTTAGAGAGTGTAAAAGGCAATGATTCTCTGCCACACTCGGTTGGTGGAAGAGAGTTCATAAGGCTTCTCTGCCGTGCTGTGAGTGCAAAATGAGAGTCACTTATATTTAGTATAATACCTATAGATGGAGTTTACATGTAGTGAATGTAGGTTTAATTGGACTAAATCACTATAAAATTTGGTATTCCTCTATTAACTTTATTTTTCCTACATTTTTTCTACTTTTAAATTATGTGGTTAAAAAATATATATGAAAAACATCTCTATAAACAATTGCATATTTTGGAATTAGTGATTTTATATTTCATAAAGTTCAACAAGTTTTCCAAAATCAGGAATTTTTTTTTTTTTGAAATAACCACCTCATCCCGTCTTGGTTAGCTTTGGGACAGTTTTATTAGGTTTAACAACCTAGATAAATTTTCATATCCAAATAAAATATCATCAACATAAATTTGGATAATCAATAGTTCATCTCTTACCTTTTTTTTTTAATAGGGTGGTGTCTACGCTCCCCTTAACAAAGGTTCTTTATAGTAGGAATATACCTTTCCTTTCATACCATGCCCCAAGTTCTAGTTTTAATCCATATAATGTCTTTTATAGTCTAAACACATGATTTGAAAATTATGAATTTTAAAATACTAGGGGTTGTTCAACATACACATCTTCTTTTTTCACCACATTTTGAAAGGCACTTTTGACATCTATTTGGTACAGTTTGAATCCCTTAAAATAAGGAAAGGCTAGTAGAACCCTAATGACTTCCAATCTAACTACAGTGGTAAAGGTCTTCTCAAAATCAATTTATTCTTTCTGATTATACCCCTTAGCCTTTTATCTTACTTTGTTTTTAAACACTATAACTAAATCATTTATATTATTCTTGAAAACCCACTTAGTTCTAGCCACACTCTTATCCTTTGGTCTTTCAACAAGTTTCCAAACATCATTCATCACAAATTGATTTAACTCTTCCTATATGGAAAGGATCTAGAATTTATTAGGTAGAGCTTGATTTATATTGGTGAGTTCAATCATTGAAATGAATGTAGAGTGATCTACTTCTTTTGTAAGTCCATGCATAGTATTAACAGCTTTAGATGGTGTTACGAATCTATGATTTATGATTTTGATGATAGCAAACATTCCTTATTTCTCTACGATTGCCTCTCTCTTAATTAGCTTTGGGAATAAGTTCATAAGGGCTTAACATCCCCATCGATCTTTCAAGTGGTATCAGAGCGGTTTTCATAAAATAAGTTTTTAAAAGCTTTTGAATTTCGATCCATGGCTAATCGTACTTTTGCGGAAGGATATTCAATCACTAGACCACCATTGTTTGAAAATATTACATTTGATTTTTGGAAAATTCGCATGTCTACTTTTTTGCAATCGATTGATTTTCGTATGTGGCATATGATTTTAACTGGTTATTCATCACCATCACGTATTGTTAATGGAATTAAAACTGATATTCCTTTTAATCAATGGAATAGGGATGAACGAATGGATGCTCAATTAAATGCAAAGTCTTTAAATTGCTTTTTCTGTGCTTTAAATTCTGATGATTTTATGTTAATCTCCACGTGCACTACCGGCAAGGAAGTTTGGGATAAATTGCACACCATATACGAAGGCACTAGTGAAATCAAACAATCCAAGTTGAATATTTTAATGCATGATTTTGAAATGTTTTCTATGAAACCTTTTGAAATGATTTTAGACATGTATACAAGGTTCATTCAAATTACTACATCATTACATGCTTTAGGAAAAGATTTTTCAAATTTTGAAAAAGTTAACAAAATTCTTCAATGTGTACTGGATAAATTTGATTCTAAAGTTGTTGCTATTTGTGAGTCTAAAGATTTGAATAATTATTCTATTGATAATCTGATTGGCTCACTCATTGCCTACGAGCAAGGGTTGAGTCAAAGACTTTTGGATGCAGGTGAGACGATCGTTCTAAAAGCCGAAGATATGGAAAGAGGAAGCTTAGTTGGTGACGATAGTAATGAATTGTCAAGCAAATCACAGAGCTCACCAATGCATAAACAGAAGAAGAAGAAAGGTAAAAGTGGTAAGGATGTCCATATTTCCTCTGACATTGTTTGCTTTCGATGCAGGAAACCTGGACATATGAAAAATGAGTGCCCTAATTTAAGAATTCTCCCTGCAAAAGAAAAGGGTAAGACGAAGTTAAATTTAAACTGGGGAAATAATGAAAGGCAAAAAATCTCATGGGCAGATCTGGTCTCTGAAGCATCGGACCAGGAGAGAGACAATGGTTAAGAGCCTTTCGTGTTTTTGTTGTGTTTTTGTGTTTCTTTTTTTGTTGTGTTTTTATTTTTATGTTTTTTCATTTTTATTTTGCATTTTTTGTTTTGTTTATTCTTTGAAATTTTTTTTTCGTAAAAATTTTTCTCTGATCTACACACACATTCACTTTTCTAGAAATGAAAAATTTACTTCCAAATTTTTCTTGAAATCTTTAGTAAGTTGTGATTGACTTCTCTAAAAACAATCAAAGAAAGGAAACTCATGTTTTTGACTTTCAATCTCTGTTTCCTAAAAGAGGTTTTTCTACTTTTGATTTAAAATCTTTTTCATCTTTTAAATTGGTTTTTGAAACTAAATTTTTTATCTCCCTATATTTTATTTATCGCATAGGAATCTTTTGCAAGTTGTTGAATCTAATTCAAAATTTTCTTAATCAAGAAATTTGCTTTATCAATAGTATGAGTTTACTTTTGGTATTTAAGATTTCAGAAAGGTAGCATAATAATAAAAAAAATTGGCTAATGATGCCAAAAATAAAAGAAGCGCAAAGCGCCAAAATTAAAAAATATAGAATACACAAAGTGTATCAAAAGATGCGCAGTGCGCCAACCAATTGTCAAGAGGCATAAAATGAGCCCACTAAATTTTAATGCTTACCATTCTTATACTTCTTAAAGCTTAAGAAAACCCTTGATTTTTCGATGCTTGAGTTTGAAAATCTTGACTCATGATTCAACAAATCGTGCATTAATCTTCTATTAGATATATTTTATGAAAGGAGCTTTGAAAAATTACTGTTTCTTTCTCTAATTTATTCCTTGATTTAGATATTGAACTAAAAAGTTTTTGAGCCTTTTTAAAGAACTTGAGTTTGGATTATCAATTCTTGATTTTCTAACTTTTACTAGGCTATATGTTGTCAATCCAATTCTACTAAATTTTTTGATTAAAACTCAGAGGTAACTTTCTCATTTTAAGAACATTTGTTTTTTCACTTGATCAGGGAATGTTTTTTGTTCGTTTTGTTTTTTGTTTGTGCCTCCTCTCTTTTTGATAATGTCAAAGGGGGAGAACGTTGTATCTTTTTTTCTTTTAAAAAATTTTAAAACAACAAAAATATTTTCATCTCCCCTACTTTTGTTAAAAGGGTTTATTCTAGTGAGGGGGAGATTAGGAGGATTTACTTTTATGAAAATTCAAATTGAAATGTTTTGCCATCATCAAAAAGGGGGAGATTGTTACGGATCTATGATTTATGATTTTGATGATAGCAAACATTCCTTATTTCTCTACGATTGCCTTTTGTGCTAACATTTCAGGTTCCCGCGATCGGACTGCAATTTGGAATCAGCTCAAGAATGGGTAGACTAGGTCTGAGTCAGTTTGTAATCTTTTTTCTTTCTTGAGTCTGTTGTATTTGGTGTGGGACCAATTGAATTATAATTTAGAAGATCTCTT
This sequence comes from Dendrobium huoshanense, assembly GCA_016618105.1. NCBI lineage: Eukaryota > Viridiplantae > Streptophyta > Magnoliopsida > Asparagales > Orchidaceae > Dendrobium > Dendrobium huoshanense. The sequence continues at coordinate 42,097,035 of CM028360.1, forward strand.
ATTGTTCCCTATAAGATTTCTATTTTTGGTAATATCGGCCGGGACGATATTTATATCGTCCTGGACGATCTGTCCAAAATCAGAAACCCTATTTAGGGCATCCTCATTAAGGCAGGCATCAACAGATCGGCCTGGACGATACTTGTATCGGCTAGGACGATAATCTCAATTCAGAAAGAATCAGCCGCCATAATCATTTTAGGAATTCTTTGTTTTAGGAAATCGGCCAGGACGATATTATTATCGTCCAGGACGATCTAACTCAATCATGCCTAAATTGATATGGTATCTTTGGAAAGCATTAATGGTTGATTGATACGATCACATCGTCCGGGACGATCGAATGATCGGCCAGGACGATGGCCTAGACGATCTTCATCGGACAGCTTGTATTCAGGGCTATGATCAGGACGATTGAAATCGGTTTTAAACTAATCGGCCAGGACGATCGTGAGATCGGCCTAGACGATGTAACCAATTTTCTTCTGATCGTCTCAAATCGTCCTGGGCTAATGAGCTTAATTTGTACTGATCGGCCAGGACGATATGTCTATCGTCCTGGACGATAATGTCGGCAACTTGCATTAATGAGCTCGTTTTGAGAGCCTCTATTTAAGCTATGGCAAGGCACTTTGTAAGTGTCTTTGGCAGCCATTGTAGCTTCGTTCTTGTGGGGGAAACTTGAAGAGAGAGCTTGAAAGGGAGAGAGGAAAGGGTGGAGTTTGAGAGAGGGAGAAGATCCTGTGAGGGGGGACTCAAGGGAGTGTGGAGGGGGTTCCACACGGTTGCTCCGGCAAACTCGCACCTTAGTACCATCGGATTCAAGGCTTGTCTCGAGGTAAGTTCACCAAAGAAGAAGTCTCTTTGGTGTCAAAGGACCCGGCAACTCCGCCGCACCGGGAGAGGTGGAAGTGATTGTGTAAGGGCTTCTCCGCCTAGCTGTGGGGGCTAAAGGAGAGACACTTGTGTTAGTGCAATACTTGGAGGGTGCCTCTAAGGAGTGGACGTAGGTCAAGGTTTGACCGAACCACTATAAATCCGGTGTGTTCTTTTCTTATTATCGCTTCCGCATTTATTTTTCTTCCGCACTTTTTGTGGTGATTTTGGTTTAGGTTTTTGTCTTTGTTTAAAAGATTCTTCTTTTACAAATCACCTCTCTCTTAATTAGCTTTGGGAATAAGTTCATAAGGGCTTAACATCCCCATCGATCTTTCAGATGGGTCTCCCAAGATCATTTCTTTGGGATGACTTGAAGAATATCTCCATTCTCTAGGTAGTATATTTTCAAATTCTACCCTATTATCAAAAATTATAGATTCTACTCTTTGAGTGACTTCTACTACTACTTCTAAACAAGACCCCCCCCCAGAATTATCTGATTCATCAAATATAACATGAGTGGTCTTCTCTACTACTAGTATTCATTTACTTAAAACTTTATAGAAGTTTTCAATATTTGAGTAACCTAGGAACACTCCATTAGATTTTGGGTCAAACTTTCTTAGTTAATACTTCCCATTATTTAGAATGAATAATTTACTTCCAACGGCATGAAGGTGAGAGAGGTTGGGAGTTCTACCTTAAGTAATTCATAGGGTGTCCTTTTAAGCTTGGATCTAATATTTATCCTATTCAGAACATAATAGGCAGTATTCATGGATTCTGCCAAAAAATATTTATGAAGTGAGTATTCAGCTACTATAGCTCTAGCAGCTTTTACTAGGGTCTTATTTTTTCTTTCAACAACCCCATTCTGCTAATGAGTTCTAAGAGCTAATAAATTATGATATATCCCTTGCTCGTTACAATATGTTTCAAATTTATCATTCTTAAATTCTCCACCGTGGACAGTATGAATGGTTAAAATTTTATAGCCTAGTTTCCTCTGAATCTTAGTGGAAAAAGACCTAAACTCCTTAAATGATTCACTTTTATGAGATAGGAATATAACCCAAGAAAACCTTAAATAATCATTAACATTCACATTCCCAAAGACTTTCCCTCCTATGATTGTAGTGATGACAGGTCCAAAGAGATCAAAGTATAGGATTTCTAAGGGTTTTTTAGTGGTAATGTCTATGATTGAGTAGAAGGAGGATTTGACTTATTTTCTTAATTGACAGGCATCACATAGGTGGTCCTTAGTGAACTCTAATTTGGGAATTCTTCTCAATAAGTATTTTTAGGTGATTTTTTTTTAGATTTATCTTGTTTTCATGACATAATTTTCTAAGCCATAAGAAGGATTCATTAGCAACAATTTTTAGGAGAAAAAAAAAAGTAGCTAGTTAAACATAGTTTAAATAAAGCATGTAAATCTTATTAATTCTATTTCCTTACTACACAATATTTTCATTTAAGCTAATCATGCAACTGGTAGATAAAAACTTAATACTAAAACCTTAATCACAAAGATGGCTTATGCTAAGCAAGTTATGTTTTAATCCATCTACTAGTTAAATATTTTCCATGATGAAATTTTCTAGTTGCCAATTATATATGATCCCACCACTCTCCTAATGGTGTTATCTCCAAGTGTCACCTTGCCTCTAGCCCTAGCCTATAGTGAAATGGATTGTTGCATCTCCAGTTTGCCTTGAACATATGTTGTCGAGGTACCATATGCTCTCACGAGGCATTTTATGATAGCATATCTATAAAATTATAAGATGTTAGATATGGGAACCCAAACATGTTTAGGTTCCATCTTATGTAAAGAAGAATGAAATGTATGCATGCTATATGTGAGTTTTAGAATTTTGGTTTCCATGCTAAGTGTGTTTTACTATGAAGTATGCAATTGTGGGAGATATGTTCTGGCATGCCGTAAGAAAAACATTTAACACCAAGAAAAAGATTTGCAAATTTATTTATGTTATGGTGCATCTTCCTAAGTTTGAATGATGCATAGTTAGGTGATGAAGTATGAAACTCTTCAACTGATGATGGTTAATTATTTTTGAAAGTATTTAATTTGATTTGTACTTTCAAGAGATAAATTTTCAATTTTTAATGCATGCTCCCTTTTATTTAATTCAGATGAAAAAGTTTCTAATCTCTTGTATGTATTTTATAATTCAACTTGTGATAATTTCAAGGAATCATGCTCATCAATTAATTCAGAATGCTTATTATTTAAAGTGTCAAATTTATCTACAAACCCATCTACTTTCTATCTAGAGTGGAATGATCTTTCCTTAGTCTTTCATACTCTTTCTGTAGAATTAAATAGTCAGATTTAAGGTTAGCATATGATTTTTAAATCTACCAATATACAATATAATTTTTTTAGAAACTTTAAATAATTGATCACATGTAAGCTCATATACCTCCGCTTGATTAGAATGATTAAGATGGTCTTCTGCCATTAAGTACAGGTTAGTTACCTCTTCTTCTGCTTCAGTTTCAAAAGAATCTGATGGTAAGTCTGCCTAGAAAACGTTTTTAGTCCTTTGCTTGCCCAACTTGAATTTAGCTTTTCTTCACCCTTCTCCTTACTTGGGTATGCTTAATGAGTTGGGAAATCATACTTGAGATATCCTGGCTTCCTATATTCAAAGAGTATAATATCAAAAGAAAAATTAGAATTTTTACCATTCTTACCTTTATTCCATTATTGATGATGTTTTTACTTTTTCTTTAAAAAACTCTTGAATTGCCTAGTCATCAGTGCACTATCATCATCATCTTTTCCAGAAGAGTCACTACCATAATCATTAGCCTTTATGGCTATAGTTTTCTCTTTTCTCTTTTCACCTACATCAACCTGCCTTTGATCCACAGCTTACTCATAGGCAAAGAGTGACTCAAGTAAGTTATCAATGGAATAAACATTAAGATCATTAGATCTAGTAATGATAATTTTTTTTGCATCATAGAAAGAAGGTAAACAATTAAAAAATTTGTTAACTTTTTCATAATTTGTAAGCTCTATTTCAGACATGCAGGGAAGTAATAATATGAGTAAACCTAAAACACATTTCAAAAATAGATTCACTAGGTTTCATGCAAAAAAAATCATAATCATAAAGAAGAATGTTTAGTTTAGATTGCTTCAATTTCTTTGTTCCTTCATATTTTATGCAGAGTTTATCCCAAATCTGTTAACCAATAGTGAAAGTGGAAACATGCATATAGTCTTAAAATTTTAAAGTAAAAAAAAAAATAATTCAAACATTTGGCATTCAGTTGGGCTAAATCTCGATCATTTATAGTCCATTCAAAAAACGGTATTTCATATTTAACATCATTTACTAAATGTGAAGGTATAGAATAACCATCCTGAAATATCATCAACATGCGATAATCAGTTGATTATAAAAGGAGGACATGTAACTTTTTAAAAAATTAAAAGGAATATTATAAAAAAAAGGGGTCTAGTGATTGAATATCCTTCCGAAATATTATGATTACTAAAGTTAGTCATAAATATTTTTCAAAAGTTTTCTAAAACTTAATTTATGAATCCCACTCTAATGCCACTTGAAAGTTTATAAGGGTTTTTAAATCTTTATGAACTTGCCTAAGGATAACCAAGAGTAGGGTGAATTGATTATTTAAAAATTTCTTAAGGAAAAAAAAAATAAATCTTTTGAGATTTTTTTGAATAATTTAAAATAAACAATTTGTGCGGAAGCAAAACTAATTTCACAATAAAAAAAATTAGAGATTTCAAAAATAGAACCAATCACAAAAAAAATACAAAAAATAAATGTGAAAAAGTAAATGGAAGGAACACTCCATATTTGTAGTAGTTTGGTCAACTTGACCTTCATCCACTCCCCAGAAACCTCGTTTTCAAGTATTGAACTAAAAGTAGTATCTCTCGTTTTTTCCCATAGCAAAGTAGAGAAGCCTTACAAAATCTTTTCATCGACCTAGTGAGGTATACTACCTTGAATCCTTTTACTCCCTCTTAGAGTAAGCAGAGAACCTAGAAATCCTTTTACTCCCTCCTTGAGTAGGCAGAGAACCTTGAAATTATTTTACTTCCTTTCGGAGTTGTTAAAGAACCTAAGAAACCTTTTAACTCCCTCTTGGAGTATGTAAATAACCTTAGATTCGATGCTGATAAAAGTCTCCCTGGAGCCATTAAGTAACTATGGAAGAAGCTTGACGAAGAGGGTGGAAACCTTGCATGGAGAAACCTTTGTGAATCCCTTATAACTACCCCTCACAATGATCTCTCTCTCTCTCTCTCTCTCTCTCTCTCTCTCTCTCTCTCTCTCTCTCTCTCTCTCTCTCTCTCTCTCTCTCTCTCTCTCTCTCTCTCTCTCTCTCTCTCTCTCTCTCTCTCTCAAAACTCTCTCTCTCTCTCTCAAAACTCCCCTTTCTTCCTTCTCTAATCTCTCTCTTAGGTCATCCCAATAGAAAAATAATAACTCAAGGATAATGTGAGATCTTAAATTGAGAGCCTGCAAAAGAAGCCCTAATTTTAAATACCGCACTTCTGATAATTTAACACATTCATGTGATGGTCCTGTATGATTAGTTAAAAAAATACCAATTCAGCCAGGGGGGATTGCATTGTCCTTTATGATTAGTTTAAGAGAAATAGGCGGATCATCTGGGATGATTAGATTATCATTCAAAATGATTAGTATAAAACTAGTGAACTTTGTTTAGTATGATACTCGGTGATGCCTTGTCATCCCATGTAATTATCTATCATCTAGGATGAAAGGGGTCAATCTTCTTGAACTATAAGTTGAAAAATGATGGTATTCATCTAGTTTGATATGTGTCAATTACTTATCATCCAATACATATTCTCTTTCATCCAAGATAATCATCATTGATCATTTTATATGATTAGATCGAATCAAATTTTACCATAAGTGTTTTCTTAATAATAAGATTAATTTAGGCATTTTTTTATCTATCATCTAGGATAATGAGGTTCATCCTATATGATATGAATAAAATTTGAAAATTAAAATATTACTTAAATTATGATTGTTGGCTATTTTTCATAATCTGAATTGATTGTCCTATACGATAAGGATCATACACTACGATTTGTTAAATCACTCTTAACAAACAAGGATACCCTAATTTGGGTTTTCTATTTTTAACTGATCATCTAGTATGATAGAAATCATTCTATACGATTAGGTAAAACCTAAACAAGTTGTCTAACTCCCCGACCCACTCCCTTGAGTGTGTGTGTGCAAGGATACTTAGCTTGGTGTCCACCATGAAAGTTTGTTAGGGATGTTAAGGCCTTATGAACTAGCCCAAGGCTAACCAAGAGGGGGGGGGGGGTGAATTTGTATTAAAAAAAAAAATTCAACCAAAAACTCGGAACATAAAACACAATTCACCACAAAAAAAGAAGAAGTGTAGAAATTAAATGCAAAAAATAGTAGTAAAGGAACACAAAGATTTATAGTGGTTCGATCAACTCGACCTATGTCCACTCCCTAGAGGCCCCCTTTGGGTATTGCACTAAACTCAATGACTCTCCTTTTGCTCCCACATCAAGGCGGAGAAGCCTTTACAAAACCTTCTTTCCACCAACACTGGTGAGGTAGAACCTAACTCCTTTTGCTTCCTCCTAAAACAGGCAGAGAACCTTGACCGGTTGCTAAAGTAGACCTCCCTTGAACCTCCAAGGACAAAGGAAGAAGATCGAAGAAGATGACTTGAAACCTTGCTTGGAACAACCTTTGTGAACCCTATCACAAACTCCCCCTCACAATTTCCTTTCTCTCTCTCCCTCTCGCCTAGGCTCTCTCAGGTCAAGATAACAACAAAAGATACCCTCATGGGTGACATAAGAGAGCTTATATAGAAGAGCTTTGAAATAGCTCATTAATTTTAACTTGACAACTTTATCATCCAGGAAGATACTAAAATCGTTCTGTTCGATCAGTGCAAATTAAGCTCAATCAGCCAGGATGATTTGGGACTATCAGAAGATTTTTGTTCATATCGTCTAAGACAATTTAATATCATTATGTACGATTAGTTCAAATCATAGAATATTGCCCAGACCATTGATCTTAATGTATGGCTGGAAGATTGAAAAATAGTTTGATTATCTAGGATGATCTCACAATCATTAAGGATGATTAATACAAATCCGTGAAAATCATCCAAACTATTTCCCTAAAAAGATGTTGTCCGATATGTGATCATCCAAGAATAACTAAGGTTTTTGAACTGATCATCCTGGATGATCATGTGATCTTCTAGGATGATGTGATCATATCAATCAAGCCTTAATTGTTTTCCTTAACTACCAGATTAATTTAGGCATTATTATATGTATCGTCTAGGATGATGACCTGGACGATGTCCAAAAAAAATAATAGCTAAATAGATCTGGCTGCTGATTCCTTCTGATTCAAGCATATCATCCCAGATGATACAAACATCGTCCAGGATGATATGCTTAATGATGACTGCCTTAATAAGGTTGCCCTAATTAGGGTTTTTATTTTTAGTTTAATCTTCTAGGATGATATGGTAATCATCCTGGATGATGTACTCAAAATAGAGAATTCTATGTTTAAATAGAAAAATTCCCCCAAGTGTGTGTGTACAAGGTTATGTAGCATCAGGAACCACATTTACTACAAATATACTCAAGAAAGGAAAAGGTTTACAAACTGACTCAGACCTAATCTACCAAATCTTGAGATGGATCAAATTGTAGTCTTGATCCTGTGGACATAAAATGTTAGTAGGCATGGAAATCATAGTAAAATAGAAGTATTTGAAATCATCAAAATTCTATTTATAAAAACAGATACATAATAATCTCCCTCTTTTTGATAATGATAAACACACACAAAAGCTAAGTAGTTAAGGAAATTTAATAAAAATAGTGTGCAGAAAAGACATATCAACTATTTAAAAACAGAATCAAAGTACAAAGCAAATATTACAGAAGACTACTCCCCCTTTTAACATCACAAAAAGGAGAAGGAGAATAGAACAGAAACAAACTACAATGAAAACATAGCATAAAAACAAGTAAAATGATGGCCCATGATCATCTGAAAGAGGAGGTGGTGGTGGTGGCTACTGAAAGTAGCTAGATAGCATGGTGAACTATGCTCCAAACTATGTCATGTCTTAGTCGTGCTGCTGTTGGTGGTGTGCAGCGTAAGTGTCAAAATGAGCTAAGTCCTTAGCACGTTGCTGCTCAAAATGGGCTAAATCCTCAGGATGTTGTTGCTCATATGTAGCAATGTAAGCCTCAAATCGTGCCTCCTACTAGTCGAATTGCTCCACCAACTCATCTAGCTGAGAGTACTAGAGAAGCAAAGCAGGTGCATTAACAGGTGGGGGAGCCTCCTCCTCCTCGGCCCCCTGAGCTTCCTCGTCCCCCAAGTGGAGATAAGTACTGTGAAGGACGTTGAAGGAATTATTTGAGTAGAATGCAGGCTGATAGTTGGGAGGAGCAGGATACTAGAGGTTATATTTGGATTTTAGAACATATGCAATGATATGTCCAAGGATAAGATTTGGCTTCCTCCTATGACCTAGATCTCGAATTGTAGTCAAATGCTTAATATAGCGAAAGATGAGGTCGGTTGCTTTGAAATCTTGATTGGCCAAAATGTAAATGGTGGTGATTGAAAGAAGAGGAGTGATATGAACTCTACCACCAGCTTTAGGAATAATGGAGGTGCGAAGGATATGCTGAATTTTCCTAGCATCTTTCAGTAAGGTATTAGCCTCTCTAATATAAAAGTGAGCATTAGAATTTCTAAGAAAATGGTTGGTAGGGGCCCAATCATAGTCAGGATTAGAACACCGGGTATAAAGTTTCTAGCCATCTCCTATGGAGGCTCTCTGTCTTCACCAGGATGGTGAAAAAGGATGAAGGTTCTCTGCCTTCACCAGGAGGGTGAAAAAGAATGACAGTACTCCACCTTCACCAGGAGGTTGCAAAAGGATAATGGTTCTCTACCTTCACCAGGGAGGGTGAAAAAGGATAACTATTCTATATTGCATAGGGTTGGTGGAAGAGCATTTGTAAGGGTTTCCCTGCCTTATTATGGGAGAAAAAGGAGAGTCATTATTATTTAGTGCAATATCTGAAGGAGTCTTTAGGCAGTAGACGTAGGTCTACTTGAACTGAACCACTTTAAAATTTGGTGTTCTTATGTTCTCTTTTAGTTTATGCATTTTTATTTTATGCAGTTCAATGTTTTATGGTTGAAAAATCTTTTGTAAAAATCATATTTAAATAACTACCTAATTTAAGGATCTGAGATTTAATTTTCTAGAAACAGTTTTAAAAAATTCTAATTTAAATAACCAATTCAGCCCTCTCTTGGTTAGCATTGGGATATTTGCTTTATGTATAACAACCTATTCAGAATTTCACTTTTAATTACACTAAACCTTTAGTTACTCTCCTTTTTATCCCATAGCAAGGTGGAGAAGCCCTTACAAACTCTTTCCACCATCCCGGTGAGAAATATAATCTTGAATCCTTTTTCACCCTCTTGGTGAAGGAAGAGAAACATGAATTCTTTTACTCCCTCCTAGAGTAGGCAAAGAACTTGATCTAATGCTGATGATTGTCTCCCTACAGCTAGCAAGGAACTAAGGATGAAGCTTAAAGAAGATGAAACTTTGTGATTCCTGTCACAAACACCCCCTCATAAGATTGTACCTCTCTCTCCCAAACTCACCTTCTCCTTCTCTAAGATTCTTTAGGTTAGGACTTCAGTTAAAAATATTATCAAAGGAAAAATACTTAAGCTTAAATAGAAGATCTCTAAAAAAATCCCTAATTTTAAACTTCCCATCAATAATCATCGTGTTGATTGTCTTGTATGATTTGTTTAAATCAGCCCTTCGGCTAGGATGATCTAGATTTCCTATGCAATTAGAACATAAAGTTTATTCTGATTATCCAGGATGATGTGTACATGGTCATGTATGATTAGTTCAAACATACACTTTCATCTAGGAAATAGTTTAGGATGTCCACAAGATAAATCGGGATGATATGTAGAAATACTACTCATTGTCGAAGATGACATTGCAATTGTCTTGTACAATTAGTTCAAAATCAAACATTATCGCCTAACAGATCAATTCGGACATCTAGGAGATAAATCAGGATGATATGTGGAAATATAACTTATGATCCAGGATGATGTTGAGATCATCTTGTATAATTAGTTCAAAATAATACATTATCATCCAGTAGATCATTCAAAACGTCCAGGACAATTAGAAGAAAACTAAGGTTTTTGTTATAGATCGTCCAATATGATTCTGCAATCATCTTGGATGGTATGATCAATCAATCTAACCTTAATCACTCTCCTAATTCTTAATTAATTTAGGCTTAATTGTTACAATTCATCCAAGATTATCAGTATCATCTTGTATGATTAGTACAAATTTGAGAATTATAAAACCTTTGCCTATATAAGTTTAAACAAATCATCTAAGATGTTGGGAGTATCATCTAGGACGATGGGAGTATCATCTTGGATGATTTTCTTAATCAAGTTTACTTATCCCAGATGCCCTAATTAGGGTTATGAGCTGAATAGATCATCCAGGACAACCAAAAATTGTCCTGTACGATTGGGTTAGAAAAAAATATTTTTCTATCTTTATTTACTCACTCCCTTGAGTGTGTTTTTGCAATGATACTTATCTTCAATATCCACCAAATTAAAATTGACTAGATAAAAAGTAGAAAATGCATTTAAGTTAAAATTGTAAACTTGATTCAGTCCTAGTCTACCTGATCTTGAGCTGGCTTGAGAGTGAGCTTGTGGACATGAAATGTTAGTAGTATTCAACAGAGAAAACATATATGCAATGAACTTTAAGCATTAGGAGATAACATAGTAAATAAATAATAATAATTTTTGATATCATAAAAAATCACATGACTTGGGCCCAGATATGCAACAATAACCACATTATTTAATGCAACTTCTTTTACCCTTCTTGATAAAATATTCACTTAATTTATGATAGAAAATTTTTGTGGCATGTTTTATAGAGAGTTGATGCAATATGGGAAATACTTTCTAGTTCTTTAATCAAAATATATTAGAGTGCTTACCATAAAAATTTAAAGATATGCCCACTATCATTTAAAGAGTTAGTACTAAGGAATAAAAAATATTTCTTGAAAAAAATTTCAAGAAAAACCCCAAGTTTGTAATATAGTGGTTGAGTATTGATTGGAACCTAGGTAAAAATTTCTTTAAAAAGTTTATCATTCCCTTGAAAATTTGATATCCCTCCATTAACATAATGGTATGATAAGTTAAAGTGTGATATTTAAACAATTGATGTAATACCCATAAAGCCAAAAAAATAGGTAATTACTATCAATGCTTTTTTAATTTTGATTTGATTTTCAAGTATGAGTCGAAAAGTTTTTAACGAGTCCTTAAGCAAGCCAAGAAGTGGACTAAAAAGTGAAACTTAATGACATAAAAATAACTCTAAGAACACTACGACACTAGTTGAGTATAAAATATTTGCATTGGGGAGGTTAGCACTGCTAGGCTAGATTAATAATTTTTAAATATTAAAAATATTATTAACCATTTACCAAAAACCTCACCCCAACCTTCATTAATGAAGAAGAGTGAAGAATGGGAGGATAGAAGAGGAAAGAAAGAGGAATAGAGAGATTTCAGTGGCTAATTTTGAGTTATGTTTGTGGTGCCTGTTTAGGATATTATAAAAGGTAGAACTTTTAACCCTAATCACTGATTGTAATTCCAGTGCTTTTATAAAAAAAATAAGGATAAAAATATATTTTTCTCATATTTTATGATATTTTTACTACGTAAATTTTGATAGGTTATCATATGCTTTTTTAAAAATATTTTGATTATAACAATTTAGATTTACACCGACTGTTTTTATGTGCAAATTTTTAAGTATAAAGATTAGTTTAGTATTTTTATTGAACATCCAAAAGTTATATAATAGTATGAAAATGTTTATGAGAATATCGCTTTAAAGTTGAAGTTTGAATATAACTAGTTTAGTGAATATTATGTTATACAATCCATGTGGTTTTTTTCTTACAAATAATGCATGCATTTTTTGAGTATTGCATTAAATTTATAATTAAGTATTTTTTTTTTTTTTTACGGTTGCATTTGCACTAATTATAGTATAACATTTGATGTGTGGAAGTGTGCATTCTCTGATATGTTACAAATACCTTATATATTTAGATACAGCCTCTTATACCTAGTGTGGATATGGGAGGGATTCTAGCCTTACTTGTTGAAAGTAGGTGAGGGAGGATATGCGGCCTCATTCTGATTCTAATTTTTACCCCACTTATTATATATAGGTTTGAAAGGCTAAAGGGAGGCATAAGTGAGAGTGGAGTTATAAACAAGCATCGAGACATACACATTATAATCATTGCATTCATATCCTAATAATTTAATGAATAAAAATTATAAATATTATGAATAGAATCTTTTTTGTTTAGATCTTCTATATGAACTTTCAAAAAAAGTGATAGTAAAGTGCTTGTAAATCTCTAATGATAAGTGTTTTATATTACATTTGAAATCTATGTGAAAGCGGCTTTAATGATATAAGTGATAACACAATGAACCCTAGAAAATCAAGTATTATTAATATTTTATTCACACTTCCTAAGTTTTCAAATTTTTTAAAAATCATATTGAATATTTTTATGAACATTAAAAACAATAATGGGCTAAGAATGAATTTTATTGAGCTAGTTGTGCTCATTATTTTAATCTTCTGGTATTTTAGGCAAAAGAAAAGGCCCAGAAGAGAAGAAAATGGGGAGAAGTTGGATCTTCTAAGTATAAGTGATGGAGGTATTCTTTTGTAATCCAATTTTAATTTCTCTTTATGTGTAAATGATTGAAAGTTAACTAGAATATTTATAAATGCATATTTATAAATTGAAATATGTTTAGTTGCTTTATTATTTGGATTATAAATTAGCTCTATTTTTTTTCTATCTGTGGTTAAGAATTTAATTTTAGATTTATTGGTTTTAATCCTTACATTTTATCATAGGTGTCACAATTCGAAGTTGAGGCAACTATTTAACAAACTATATTAGTTCATAAAATCCTAAAAAATTTGAATTGCCTCAAATATTTGCAATAAAAAAATACTAAAAAAAAGAGTAAAATGTCAAAATTAGAAAATGACTATTTTAAGTATCTTCACCAATTTAAAGTTCTTTCGAAGAATCTAAGTCATCTCAATAGTGAAGTCTCTTATGGTCATCCTTTAACCTAGGCTATGATGAAAAATATAGCATTACCAATGGGATTAGATCTCTTAGGGATGATTTATGTTGGATTAAAATTCTTCTAAATTATGTTAGGAATGATTTAGAAGCCTTTTGTTTTAATGTAAAATTACTATGTGGAGAAAATAGGATATGTAGGGGAGAAGAGAATCAGGATGAATTCTTATAAATGGAATTTAGGATTTTAGGGTTCTAAAATATGGGAAATATAAGCCTTTGAAACTCTTAAAAAAAGTGGAGTTGTGTGATTATATCAATTATGAAAGTTGCATTATTTTTGAACGGATTTTAATGGGAAAATGGGACATATAACATTTTTTTTAGCTTTAGACAAGCTCTCTTGTAGGCTTTTTGAGTGAAATTTGGTAAAGAAGTTGATAAATAATTGGTATCTTAATGTGTGGGGATATCTGTAAAAGATTTCTATTGTATTAGTAAATGATATTAAATACTTACCACTAATAGATAGCAAGATCAACAAATTTTATGCTACCAATCTCCCTCTACTTCTTAAATATATCCAAAATTTTCAAAACAACAAAATATCCTTATTCATCATTTAAAAACTATAAAACAAGTTTGCAACTAATAGTTTGAATTCTAAAGAATGAGGAAAAAAAAGGTGGTTGGCCACACTTTTGAGCAGTCGAGACAGGAAGATAACTACCAAAATAATTATTCCCTTCATTTGACTTTGTTCAACCAATAATGCTTGGGCCCATCCTTAATTAAAAAATTTTATTTAAATAAACATTTGAAAATAATGTCAAATTTTGAAAACTAAACTTCAAAGTTCCAAAATAAAAAAATTTATTAAAATTTGATATTAACATTCTTTTAATTTTAATTGTAACAAAAATATAAAATAACAAATAAATGATATTTTATGAAAATAATTACACATATAATAGAAATCCTACTTAAGATACACATCGAAGTAGAAATTCTACATAAAAGCTTTCATTTTTCATCTCGTGAGGGGTCATTAAATCCTTTGATTTTCCTAAATGCTTTAGTCTCTTATTGTTGGTCCACTCCTTGACTATGCATCTTGCGCCACATCAAAAACTAGAGACCAAAAAAAGGAAAACTAAGAGTTTACAGAGGGAGACTTTGGAACTCTATTAAATTTTCTCAACTAAACGAGTTGAGTCTAAATGACTAGATGTCTCAATCTTGCTCCTTGACTCCAAATTGAAGGTTTATACTAGGTTTTAAGATACAAGAAATACGACTTCTACAATATACATAAATAATAAAATAAATAAGAGTATATGAGATGTGTAGACAAAATTGATAAGAATATTTGTTAAAAATTAGCCATGCCTTTTTCTAGTTGAAAATACCAACTTGAGGGACGAAGTTACCAACTTGTAAGATAATGTTGCTAACTTTCTTGATAAATATTAGATTTCATGGAAGGAATTCTTGGTGAATTGCATTTAAGTTTGGGCGGGTAGGTACTTAGCTTGAGTGAGTAGGATTAATTAAGCCTTATATTGTGTGGTCTTTGTTATGGACTTTGGAAGTTCAACATTGATCTAACAAGTTATCTAATTGGGTTTTTTTAGTTATGCTGAGTTGGTATAATCCAGGACATCTTTCTTTAAAAGAGGCTCATGAGATAATCAAACGTACACATTTAATAAAAAAGTAATTTTTGATAAAAAATGACTTATAAATATATGTCCCATTTCATTAATCTGTATGAAGTGTTAATATTTTTTAATGTTAAAATAAAAAATATTTCATACATACAATATGACATTTACCAATACATGTTTGATACGTATCAAATATATTTCTTGGTATGTCCGCTAAATGTAAGATATAGATAAAGAACATAAGTAGCATTAATAGAAAGGGTTTAAGAGGAAGTTTTATATTCAAAATTGGCAATCATTCTTGAGTACATTCGTACATTTTAGTAACATCAACCTAACTATAAATATATCAGATATTCATTCATCTCTATAGTTTTGTATTGGTAATATATTTAATAATTCATTATATATATATATATATATATATATATATATATATATATATATATATATATATATATATATATATATATATATATATATATATATATATATATATATATATATATATATATATATATATATATATATATATATAGTATTGTATATATTTTGGGATGAATTTAGTTTTGTACATTAATATTTAAATTATAAAATCTATTTTTTTATTTATTGCTGATAGATGATATTAGATAGCTGTGGTCATTGTTTATTAAAAGATTAAAAGAATAATTCTTAAAATTTAGATTCTGAGAATCATAATTGGTGTCAGAGCATAGTTGTTAAAAAAATTGATTGTTATCAGAGCTATAGGAATTGACTAAGAGATGGGTGGGTAGAATGGGTAGATTAAGGTGCATTAGTTAGCTTACATAATTGAATGACATTTGATATAACAAACTACATGATTGTTTGATTTTTATTGAATTTTGATTTTAATTTGATGTGATTTGAGCTTTGATTGTATGGATTTGTTTTATCTCAATTTTATGCTTGAATTCTTAAGAGAAATGTCGGGGATGATATTTTCTTAAGGTGGGTAGATTGTAATAGCCCATATTTTTTTTTGTAATTTTTTGACACTGTTAAAAATCCTTAAGAAATTGACATCTCTCGGTATAAGTTAGAATTATTGGACAACCAGGTGTCCATTTCCCACACTAACTTCATCGATATTTTTTTAAATAAAATTATTTATTTTATATTTTTTTATAGTTTTTAAATATTTAAAATAATTTATTTAAATTCAATTCTAAAAGATATTAATTAAATAAATAATAATATTAAATAATTATTTTAATAGAATATCTAATGTTACTAATTAAAAAGCTTTTAAATCATTTGTCTAGATTGAATTCAAAAATAGAGACATTTTAGAGTGAAAATTAGAGAGATTTTTTAGGAGAGAGAAATTAAAAGCTAAGATTTGAAGGCTTTGGAGCTATTTTCATTAGTTAGGCCAGTTTGGAGTTTTACTTGTCTCACTGTATGGAACCTTTACCATATTTTTGATTTCAATGAGTTTGTGTTTTTGACATTTTTCTAAATAAATTCTTGTTTCTATAACCGAAAAACTTTAATAACTTTATATTAGGAAAACTTTCACCATTTAACTTTTTATATGTTATAGAGATCGAGATTATGAACGTTTAAAGTTTTTATTTAAGATTTTTTATCGGGTGATTTTGAATATAAAATAATTTGTTGTCTACCCAAAAATTTATTTTAACCTCTAAAAATAGTAGTGTAATACAATAAAAGTCTTAAAACATCATTTTACATAATCCCTAGTAGTTTAATAATTTTCTAAAAATATACATTTTTGCCTAATAAGATTTTTTGTTGTCTACTATTATGACATTTTGGCATCTTTTTAATTAAGCTCAATTGTGCTTTATTTTTTACAATGCATTAAAAATAGATGTGGATATGTTCTTGAGTAATAGTTGGTTACTATTACTTCTATAGTACAACAACAACAACAACATCAAGCCTTTATCCCACTACGTGGGGTCGGCTACATGAATCCTTTTTCTCCATTGTGTCCTATTAAAAGTCAAATTCTCGTTTAAATCTAATAAAGAAAGGTCATTCCTAATATTTTCTAACCAAGTCTTTTTAGGTCTACCCCTACCTTTCTTAACATAAGTCAAATCTAATACCTCTACTCTCCTAACCGGGTCATCAGAAGGCCGCCGTTTTATGTGACCAAACCATCTAAGGCGACTCTCTCTAATCTTATCTTCTACTGGAGCTACTCCAACCTTTTCACGTATATGCTCATTTCATATCCTATCTCTAAGGGTAAAGCCACTCATCCACCTGAGCATCCTCATCTCTGCCACACTTAACTTAGTATTATGTTTCTCTTATAATGGCCAACATTCGGCACCATAAAGCATTGCAGGCCTCACTACCATCTTATAGAATTTTCCCTTAATTTTGAGGGGTACATTTCTATCACATAACAAGCCCGATGCATTCCTCCACTTCAACCATCCAACTTGAATTCTGCTGATAATATCCCCATCTATTTCACCATCACTGTGAACAATAGATCCAAGATATCTAAAACGTGTACTCTTACTAATGACTTGATGCCCAAAGTCACAATCCCCTCACTAGGTCTATTACTACTAAAATTACACTCCATATATTCCGTTTTAGATCTACTCAAGCGAAAACCTTTAGACTCTAAGGTTGACCTCCATAATTCAAGTTTACCTTCAACTCCCTCTCTAGTCTTATCAACAAGAAGAATATCATCAGGAAAAAGCATACACCAAGGTACATCCTCTTGCAAATGTCTAGTGAGAACATCCATGATTAAAGCTAAAAGATATGGGCTTAAGACTGATCCTTGATGTAACCCAACCGAAATAGGGAAATACTTGGTCAATCCACCTTGTGTTTGAACACAAGTAATAGCTCTTGCATACATATCTTTAATGATTTGAATATAAGCATTATTGACTCCTTTCTTTTCAAGAACTCTCCATAGCACTTCTCTTTGGAACTTTATCATATGCTTTTTCTAAATCAATAAATATCATATATAGATCCTCCTTATTTTCTCTATATTTCTCCATCAAACCTCTTAATAAATGTATGGCTTCTATAGTCGACCTACCCGGCATGAATCCAAATTGATTTTGAGAAACATTAGTATCACGCCGCAACCTATGCTCCATAACTCGCTCCCAAAGTTTTAAAGTATGACACATTAACTTAATACCTCTATAATTCACACAATCTTGTGCATCACCTTTATTCTTAAAAATAGGAATTAACACGCTCATTCTCCACTCTTCTGGCATCTTTTTAGTCTTCAAAATAGTATTAAAAAGTTTAGTAAGCCATGAAATTCCTTCATCTCCTAAGCATTTCCACACCTCTATTGGAATATCATCAGGTCCAACAGCTTTTCCACCCTTCATTTTCTTTAAAGCCTCTCTAACTTCAGTTTTACTAATACGCCGATAAAAATAGAAATATTTATTTTCATTTAGGGTGCTAAGGTCATTATAGTCAATCTTATTTTCACAATCATTATTAAAAAGTTTAGCAAAATATCTCATCCATCTTTGTTGAATATCATCTTCTAAGAAAAGTATTTTTTGATCTTCATCTTTAATACACTTCACTTGAACTAAATCCTTACTACTCCTATCTCTTTGTTTGGCTAACTTATACATATATCTTTCTCCCTCTTTAGTATCTAATTTATTATATAAATCACTAAAAGCTAATGTCTTTGCATCGCATATTACTTTCTTAGCATCCTTACGAGCCACTTTATATATTTCCCAATTATCAAAATTTTAAAATTAAACCAATTTTTATAACAAAGCTTCTTATTTTTAATCTTTTCTTGCACATTTGGATTCCACCACCAACTAGTTTTACTATTAGGAGCTTTTCCCTTTGATACTCCAAGGATATTTTTTGCAATATTCTTAATATCACTAGCCACTTTTTCCCACATAATATTAACATCCTCATGCACAGACAAAATCTTAAGATCTAAAATCTTATTTTAAATAATATTTTTGTTAATATTCTTTAAATGCCCCCATCTAATCCTAAAAAATCGTTTTACTTTATTTTTTATTTTATGCCCCTTTATCTTAAAGTCCAAAACTAATACTATTACCTCTATAGTATTGTGATAATAATATATGTGCGTGAAAGAAATTAATAAATACTGGTTGACTTGTTAGTTAAAGCCTGATTGACCTATACATGATCATGGGTAGACGGGATTTCCTTTAAATATGGTGATTTTGTATTATCCTATAATGGTTCACGTGATACTGATTGTGAGTTATAAGGAGATTATTATTGTGATAATGAGCAAAGAGTGACAACTCTATTTACTTAGGCAACAGTTTACTGGCACTAATACTAACATTGAAAAATATTATGATAGCCAAGACTTCTTACTTATTTAGTGTAAGTATTGAAATGCATTTTCATGAAGCAAAACTAGTATTATTATATAAAATTATTATTATTGTACAAATTTACTGTTATTATATTATTTTACTGCTCCTATCACTGGATTATTATTATTACTAATTTATATACTGATACTATTTAATAATACTAATTCACTGTATTGATATTATGCATGTAATATATTGAGCACGTGATATTGGAGGTCTAGGTAGCAAGTGTACACTCTTATATGATTTTATTATATTTATTTGATTTTGAAATTTTTTACTAATGTTTTGATTTAATGTTTTATAAGATTTCTATACTAATTGGTATTATAGATATGATAGTTACTTTAAAATTTGACACTTCTATTGGTTTACTACTTTATTAACTTTTGTATTATTGTGTTTTATTATTTATAGATTTTACTATTATTGCATTTGAGTTTTACTATTCTTACACTGATTTAATGATCATATATATGTTGATGCTATGATTTGATCCTTAACATGCATATTGCTCCTTTGCCATATTTTTAATTAATTTATAGACTTTGGTGACCTGCTTGGCTTTTTAACTCATTATATGTGGTTAAATGATTTTAGGTTAGCAGGAGTGAGGCTCATAAGGATTCTTCAGGTTCTATTTCATTTATTTATTTTTTTGTACTCAGTAAAGAGTAGTTGTGATATGATTTTATAAATACTAAGTATTATATATAATTTTTGGGATTAAATATAGATGTTTACATTGATGTTTTAAATTATAGAATCTATTTTGTAGTTTATTATTGATATATTATATTAGATAGCTCTAGTTATTATTTATTAAAAGATTAGAAGAAAAATTCTTCTAATTTAAATTTTGGGGTTTCACATGGGATTCTATTCTATCCATGAAATTTAGAAAGTTAATTAATAAATCTTTTCAACTTTCTTAACTATTTCCATTAAGAGACAAGGAAACAATCTTGATGTTAAACTAGCGGTATCATAGGAGGAAGTTGGGATGGTTTCCTCTCTAGTAGTAGTCAAATGAAATATTATAAATAAAAAAGAAAAAGAAAAAGAGCGATACAACTATTGAGAGGAAATAAATATTTGATGAGGATCCATTCATGATGGATAGTGGAGAGAAACCCCTATTCTCGTTGGCTTTATGTAACTTGCACTTTTCCCCATTAAATGCAAAGGGTTAAAAATTAATGTAAAAAATCATTTTCTATATGTTTTGATGATTTATAATGAAAATGAAGTATGAATATAATTCACTGGATATCAAAATCAAACTTAATATTTATTGATTAAAATCCATCAAAAAATTTTTTCTTGAAATGTAACCTCTAAAAAAGATGATGAACTTGGAAAAGTAGTGATTTGTATCTGCTTATAAATGTATTTTGACATTTAAAAATAATGCTTTAGTTTAATTAAAGCATTGGAATGATGTATTACATAATATCTAGTAATTTGGTTTTATTTTTATATTATAATTTTTTACTCAAAGTATTTCTTTTATCTGTCATTAGGACATTTTGGTAATTTTTGAATTCAATCCAATTATGCTTTAATTACTAAAATACAATAAAAAATGTTATTTAAATGTTATGTGATGTGTTGTGATGTGATGTCAGCGCCAGTAGATGACTGAGGTGGGATTATGTTATCAAAATATTCTAATGCCAGCACCAATGGGCGATCGATGTGAGATTTTGATAGCAAAGTACAGTGATGCTGGCGCTAGTGGGAAACTGAGGTGTAATTCTATTACGAAAGGGTTGTGAAGCCATCATTATGAAATGTTTATTTATAATTTAGTTAATTTCAATATTTATCTAATTGTATTCAATTTCAGTATATGATTCAGTCCAGTTTTCTTTTAAGTACTTTCCGTATATGATTCAACATATTTTTTTAGTTATTTTGGTTTTAGTTTTTGATTTCTATTTTAGGCTGTAATAACCTACTAAGCCATGTTAGCTCATCCTTATTTTTTCTTTGATTTTTAGGCCCAGGGAAGGGTAAGGAGGGAGCTGGGTAGTTTGGATAGCAGGCTCTAATCTATGCTGAAGGTATATTTAGGTTAGTTTTTAATTTTTAGGCTTGGCTTTTATTTTTTTTACTCTCTAAGTTCCAAGCACTGTTGTAGATAGCCATTATATTATATATTTGTGGATGATATATAGAAAATCATGTTGTGATTCAGTAGTCTTCCTTTTATATTATATTCATTAGTGGCTTTATGTAATTTATAAATTAAAAGTTTTATTTTAGAACTTCTCCAATCAAATCTTGGGGTCATTCTTACCAAAATCAGGCATGGTATGACCCATGTGGTATCAGTTCATATCATGTTAGGTTGTGACAAAAATAAACGAGGTCCGTTATCATACCTTCATTAGGTGTTTGTTAAATAAAGATGAATTGAATGATTTAATCAAATGCCTTTCTAAATTTATGGATTAGTTTTCTTGGACATATGACCATATACCAGGCTTAACCTCTAATGTAGCCCTTCTTAAACTCAGGATTTGACCTGATGAAATTCCAATTAAGTAAGCTACTCGATGTATACATATAGAGATAGAGTAGTATGTCATTTCTAAAATTAAGAAATTATTCGAGGTTGGATTTATTAAAGAGGAGTAATAACCCTCTTGGATTTTTATTATTATGCCAATTAAAAAAAAAAGCTCAAATTCAAATATGTGTCGATTATTGAGATCTGAATAAGGTATGCCCTTAAAAGAGTTCCTGTTGCCTATACCAAACTCATAGTGAATATAACCACCTCTCATATTATTTTCTCCATTATAGATGGCTCATTTGGATATAAACAAATCAAGATGGCCCTACACAACAATAGAAACACTACATTTAGAACCCCTATAAGTATCTTTTGATATATTGTGATGCCATTTGATCTTAAGAATGCTGGTGCAACCTATCAGTGAGTTATGGCCCAAATATTCAATGAGCTTATCCATAATAAAGTAGAGCACTACATCGATGATTTGTTCATGAAATGTAAAGTCAAAGAGGCTCACCTGTATGACTTAAGAATTATCTTTGAGCATTTTCACCATTAATAGTCAAAAGTGTGAAATGAATTTATTTAAAAAACATGAAAATTTTGAAGTAGAGCACTGGGGTGCCAGGTCACTACCACTATATATGTATATATATATAAATATCTTTGCATCATTCCACCACCTACCTCATTTGGTTGCTTGGCCAAATTTGAAATTGAAGAAGGAGAAGAAGATAAATGAGACAGAAAGGTCTTAGGGTCATATTTGCCTTCCTTTCCTATTATGCAATTTATTTTATTCATTATAGTTTAATAATCTCTTACTCTTATTTTCAATATTTTTAATTTACAAAGATTTTTTCTCCCTTAAATCTGCCCAAAAATGCATTATATCATGGTTTTATAAGCTTTTACCACATAACTTTTGATATTTATATATTTGATCATTCTAAAAAATGGATATGATTTATTACTTTTTCATTGGTAAATATGTGTAAGAATTGTAAGGAAAAATAAGTATGAAAAAGACAAACTAGAAATGGGTTGAAAAGAGTATCCATAATTTGACATGATAAGACTACATGATAGTATGTACTGAAATGATTGTTATGATTAAGTTGAGATTCTTTCTACTAGTTTGAATCTGATATGAGGCTCTAGACAACATGCATAATATTATTCATAAGAAATTGGTAAGTTCTAGTTAAATGGTAAAATGAAAGACATGCAATCTTACTAATATAGATTACTGGGCGTGATAAAATGGTATCAGATAAATGGTTATTGGAAGTAGCCTTACCCCACTGCCTACCTCACCTGGTTGCTTATCTAGAATAAAGTTAAAGATGGAGATGAAGAAGAAATGAGAGATAAAGGTCTTTTGATGGTACGTATTGATCATTTCTTTTATAAATTATGTTGAATTCATTGCAAGTGGCTAATCTCTTACTCTTATTTTTAAAGATTTTTATTTCTAAAGATTTTATCTCACTTAAATCTTCCAAAAATATATTATAATATGAGTTTTTAAGCTTTCACTATATAACTTCTGATAAGTTATAGATTTGATTATTCAAAATAATATGATACAATTTTAATGCATTTTTACTTGTTAAATATTTGTATAAGAATTTTTATGTAAAATGAGTAAGAAAAAGACAAACTGGAAATGGGTTGAAAGTTGTTATACAATGATTTGATTCGATAATAATGCAAGGTAATATGTACTGAAATGAATTATATTATTAAATTATTAAATTTATTGCTAGTCTGAATATTATATGAGGATCTAGCCAGCATACATAATTCTTTTTTGTTGTTCATAAGAAATTGGTATGCTTTAGTTAAATGCTGCAAATGAAAGATAGATATAGCACTTTTAATATAGATCCTTGGGCATGAAAGATCTACTACGACCTCAAAATGAATCCCTTGAAGTATGCCTTCAGCTTTACTTCAGAAAAAATTTTGGGCTTTGAAGTGAGGAACCGCAAAATTGAAATTGATCCTGCTATGTTCAAAGCCATCTTAGACATGCTACATCCAAAAAGTCTTATTTGGTTTAGCTCTTTTTAAGGTAGGTAGACATGCATAAAAGAGTTCATTTCTAATTTCTCTAGAATATGTCAACCCTTTTATGTTAAGAAAGATTCCAAATTCATATGGGACAAGAAATATCAAAATACCTTCAGAAATATCCAGCAATATCTTATAAATTCTCAAAATTTGGCATCCCTTATTCTATGGTGACCACTAATCCCTTACACTACAATTTTAGATGAGTCACTTGGAGCCTTATTCTCTAAAGTCAATGAAGAGGTAAAAAAAAGTACTCTCTATTATCTTAGTCGATGACTTATTTTGATAGATTTTGATATCCTTCCATTAAGAAATATTGTCTTAGTTTAGTTTTTTGTAGCCCAAAAGCTTAGGCATTATGATATCTATTATGGACTATATGTTTCTCATCAATAAGGTCCTAAAATAAAATGAAGATAAAAATACTTAGATATTATTGTCCATCCATGATTGATGATTGCATGAATGTTGTAAGATATTGTCATCAATGTCAAGTTCAAGGTGTGGTCACATCTGTCATTTAACATGTTGCATCTCATGATAGCTTTATGACCCTTTAAAAGCTAAGGCATGGATGTTATCAGGCCTATTGACTCTCCTCCTTTAAAGGGTCGTTGATTCATTCTAGTTGTGACTGATTACTTCTCTAAGTGGGAAAAAGTAGTTCGCTTACACTAGGTAACATCACACATTTTTATGAAATTCTTTCATAATCATATCTTATATCAATTTGGTGTACCCCATAGAATCATATTCAATAATGGAATTCTTTTGAAATCAACTAAGATTAAAAACTTTATAAGGCACCATTATATTAATTAGATATACTTAACAATCTATTACCTAAGCTAATGGGTTGCATTAGGCCTTCAATAAACTTTGGTACAGATTATGAAAATGAGCTAAGATTAAATTTTTTTGGAGAGATGAGTAGTTAGTAGAAGCCTTTTGGGTCAATCATACCACTTATAGGACTCTGACCCATTCCATTTCATTTTACTTGGCGTATGGTTCTGAGGTCTTATTCCCTGTAGAAGTATAAATCCCTTCATTGAGTATTGCCAGCCAAAATCTAATTATAACAAAATAAAATGCACAATTTTGATTATAAGAGATTAAAGGCCTTGAAGAGTGTCACCTCCAAGCTCGGCAAAACTTAGAATTTTGTAAAATTTGATTGGTTAATGCTTATGATAAGTTAGTGCAACCTAGGACTTTCTAAGTAGGAAACTTGGTCTTGGTTCTTTAGAGGCCTATCTTAGTCTTTTCAAAGATCATTAAAATACTTGAATTAACATGGGAGGGACTATTTATTATAGAGATAGTCTAGGAAGGAGGCTCTTACCAGTTTGTTGATTATAAAAGAAATCACCTAATGCTTCCCATCAATAGAAATTTCCTTATGAAATATTGTGCTTGATGTAAAAATTAAATCTAAAATAATTTAAAAATCTTTAGTTTCAAATCACATTAAAACAAATTATCAAAAATTAAAATCAAATCAAATTCCTTAATCCTTAAAGTTATGTACAAGTCCACGTGCTTTATTTTTCTTAAGATTAAATTTCTAGTCATGGAGCTAGCCCTCAATGGCACCATCCTAACATCAAAATCAAAATCCTTCAATCCTTAAGGTTGGGTGTGAGTCCCTATGGTTACTTCCTTAAGATTAAATATGCTAGCGGTATAGCAAGCCTTCTGTGGCACCACCCTATTATCAAAATCAAAATCTTTTAGTCCTAGAAAGATAGGTGTGAGCCTTAGTGCATCCTGTCCTAAAGACTAAAATTGATAGTGATGGAGCATGGCCTCAATGGCACCATCTTAGCATCAAAACTAAACAAAAATTCTTTTAACCTTTAGGAATAAGTGTGAGTCCCTGAGTGTCATATCTTCTAAGATTTAGGCTAAGTTATTATCAGATTTAAGCATATCGGTACCCTCCATAGATTAGCAACCTCTTTAGGATCTTAGAATTATGTGTGAGACCCTATACTTCCTTCCTTTTATCTAGAGGTAAATCAAGTTCAATCTATCAAGTATAAGTCCCCTATCATCATCCTTTAGGCTTGAGGTTAGGTGCTTACTATCCTTAGAATTAAAATCCAAAATTTTATATATCTTGAGATCCATCAAATTAGTCAACACCAATATATGCAGTACAACTCCAATATACCATACATATTGAGGGTCCATTTGCTAGCCATATTTTTTGTAAAAATTTAACTAAAATAAATGCAAACTTAAAATAAAATAAAACATAAAACTCTTTAATTTGTGGTCACATAATTTCTATCTTTTGACCCCTCCCACTATATTATTAGTAATCACCTAAATGATTGTACATGAGATTAGCATATCTAATGTAATTAGCCTAATTTAAGATCGAAGCAAAAACCAAAATTTAAACAAAAAATCAAGTCCAAATTCCCTTGTCCCATAACATATTTGAAATATTTTTCAATCATTTCAAAACTAAACTAAATGACCATGGATTCTTGATTTGTTAATTGTATGCTGATTAGACATGTCCCTAAGGTCAAATCCAAAAATTTGGGAACAACGCAAGCACTTTGACCCCGCAAAACTCCATTGAATTCCAAAAGCTATAAGCTTTTAAATATTTGTAGGCTATACCACTAAACTTTATATATTAGAAAATCACCTAATGACCGGCCCGAAAAACCTTAATCATTTTAATAACAATTTTTATTACATGCTAAACCTAAAATTGAACTTCTAGTGGCTATTGGATGATAATTGTTGATCATGAGACCACTCAAACACCAATGATACTGAACTGCAATCAATTGAACCATTTTTCTACCCCTTTTAGTGCATTACCATCCTTAACTTCAATCATTATTTATTGTTCAAATCACCCCGTTGTGAGATTCCTACATAAAATCTTTGATCACTAGGTCCATAAACCAATATTTGACCCATTTGACTCAATTCAGCTAACTTAACTTATCCCAATTGATGAAATACCCCATTCACTTACAATCAAACCCTAAATTATCTCTAAACTTCACCAAACTTCCCTGAACATCATCATCCTTCCAAAGGAGTACTGGAAAAAATGTTCACAGCTCACGCGCTCTAATATTCTAGCTGTTCTGAGGCAATTTAGGGTTCTTGCTTGTCCACTTCTTCTCTTCGCTCCTGGAGTGACTGGTTTGGTTTTTTTATGCTCTTTTCTTCCTTATTGGCTTCCTTAATTTTTCTTGATATTTTTTTGAGGTTTTTTCTATTTTTTTGGTTATGGGAGATGACGTCCCCGATGTTATCTATCCTAGCCTTATCTTCGTTCCCTAATGGAAAAACTTATTCCTTTAAGGACATTTTGGCTAGCTCTTCTTCTAAGCTTCATTTATTTCATACTTCATTTAAGGGATGAACTGCTCTAATGTTTGATGATTTGGTGGTGTCGCAACTTACTGCGCCATTCGCTCTCACTTTAGTTGGCAAGTTTGTTCTTCGTAGGCCTAACTTAGATGTGATTCAAAAAAAAATTGTTAATCTTAAACTGTCAGATTCCTTTCATATTAGCCTATTGGATCTGCATCATATCGTATACATCTTACCAACGATCTTGATTACAGTCACATTTTCTCAAGGATATCTTATTATATACAAGCTTGTCAAATGAGATTACTTAAATGGACTTTGGATTTTGATGTGCATGAGGAATCTCTTATTATGCCTATGTGGATCTCATTCTTGAATTTGTACCTGCACATTTTTAACTCTTACATCTTATTTGGTTTGGCTTCAATCTTTGGTAGGCCATTACAAACTTACCATGCTACTCTATCTATCTCTAGACCATCTATGGCTCATGTTTTAGTTGAGTTGGATATTTCTAAAAAATAGTCAAATGAGATTTAAATTGGTTCTAAATTGAATGGTTATTTGTAAAAAAGTGGAATTATAAACAAACCAATTTTTTGTTCCCATTGCAAGATGCATGGTCATATGGTTAATGAGTGTTTTAGATTGCATCCCCATATCTGTAAGGAGAAGGTTTCAACCAAATATATGCATGGAATTGATGGACCTTTGGTTGATGTTAATTCTATTGTTCCTAATCTAATGGTTGAAGGGAATGTTTCTAACTTGCAAGTACTATTGAGAATAATAATCCTAAAGTGATTATGGGTCATACTGATAATGAGCAGGATGTTGTAGACAAATCGATACAATGTGCCTTAAGGAACTTTCTTCCAATTCTATTGTTGATCTGAATTGTGATCAAGGAGTCAATTCCACCTCTTCTTTGCATATGGAAGGTCAAGCTGTGGATCAGTAAAGACCGAATATTAATATTCATTAAAATATTGTCCCATTTTTATATGTTATTCAATGTGTTACTAATAATAAATTAATTGATGTGGATTCGATGATGGTTAATAATAATTCTTTTAATATGACTTCTGATCAGTCTTTTGTTGTTGTTCAGGATGAAGGTGGCATGTTTTAAAGTAATGTTGGCAAAGGTAAATCGATTGTGGAGGAGGGCTATAGCTTTGAGAAAGATGAATTGCAATATGAGGTTTGGCAGGAAGGTTTTGATGATAGTAAGATTAATCGCCCTCTCATAGTGAAGCTTTTACTAATATTGAAGATATGGATATTATGGCTAAATGCTTTGATAAAGATGATAATGATACTAATTTCATTAAGTTTCATAGTAAGAAAGGAAGGAAGAAACAACATATCATTCTTCAATCTCCTAGAACCACCCGCTTGCATTCTTCTCATTAATTTAAATTTTTATGTTTGATTCTATTATTTGGAATGTTAAGGGCATTGGTTGTCTATCTTTTAGATTACGTGGTAAGAATTTATTTCGTGTTCATAATATTTATATTCTTGTTTTGCTTGAGCCTCTTATTTCTTCTATTAAGTTGATTAGCACCTCTCAATTTTTGGGTTTTAAATATGTTATTTAGAATGTGACTAATAAGATTTCGGTTCTTTGGTAGGATGCTATTAAAATTAATGTTATTGGAGACTTTACTCAAGTGATGCATTGTATTGTGGATGTCTTTAATTTTAATTGTTGTGCTTCTTTTGTGTATGCTGCTTCTACACGTTACATAAGGAAATTTCTTTGGGATTAAAACATCAATTTGCATAGTATTTACAATTTACAATAGCTTATTGCTGGTGATTTTTATGCTATTACTAATCCTTCTGAGAGGATAGGAGGCTCTTCCACCTCTTATCGGTCTATAAAGGATTTTAGTAACATGATTTTGGATTGTAATTTAATTGATATTGGTTTTTCTGGTAATAAGTTTACTTGGAATAGGGGTCACTTATGGAAATGTTTGGACTGTGTTCTTTTTAATGATTATTGGCTTATATCTTTTATCTCTATTAATGTTCAACATTATAGAAGGACTCTTTCTGACCACTCCCCTTTGTTAATTAGCCTTAATTTTAGACAGTTTAATGCTTCTCCTCAATTCAATTTTCAAAACATGTGGTTATTTCATGACTCTTTTTTTAATGTGGTTTAGAATAATTAGCTTGCTCCATTACATCATGATAATTTTAGCTTTGGTATGAGGAGATTTTGTTTTAAGCTAAAAAGGCTTAATCAGGTATTAAATTTGTAGAATCATAATGTTTTTAAAAACTTCTTTACCAATATTTTGAAAGCGGAGCACCAAGTGGACTCGTTTGAATCTACTTATCAAGTTGATCCATCTGATGCTAATTTCATTTTATTAAGAAATGATAAATATGTGCTTTTTAAATTACAAGTGTAGGAGGAGGTTTTTGGGAAACAAAAAGCCATGGCTAAGCATCTAGTTGAAGGTGATAATAACACTAAATATTTCCATGCATGGTCAAGAGGAAAAGGGCTAAAAATTGTATTTATAAAATTGAACAGGAGGATGGTTCTGTCATTGAGAATATTGTTGAAATTGTTAATTTAGCTATTCATAGTTTTTCAAAATCATCTCAATAAAATTTTTAGTTTGGCTCAGATTGATGATTATTCCTTTATTCCAAGCACGATATCCAAGAGGAGAATGAGTCTCTTACTAAACCTCCTTCTTTTAAGGAAGTTAAAGAGACTCTTTTTGGTAAGAATAGTGACTTTGTAGCAGGGCCTGATGGTTTTACCACTCAATTTTTCAAAAATCTTGGCACATTATTAATAATGATCTTTTTTGCTATTTTGGATTTCTTTACTGTTAATTTCATCTCTATGTATTTTTCTTCTACTTCTATTGTGCTAATTCCCAAAAATAACTCTATTAGTACTTGGAATGATTTTAGACCTATTAGTCTTTGTACCTACTTTAATAAATTGATTTCTAAAATTATCATGAATCATCTTACTTCTATTTTACATAGAATTATCTCTCCCTCTCACATGGGGTTTATGAAAGGGAGGGCTATTGCTGATAATATTTTGTTGGTTAAAGAATTTTTCCAAGACCTGGATGTTAGGGTAAGAGGGGGTAATTTGATTTTGAAGCTAGTCATTGCCAAGACCTATGACAATATTGATTATAACTTTATTTTTAATATTTTTCTATTCTTTATCTTTAATTAAATTTTCATCAAGCTTATTAGAAATTGTGTTGAAGGAGTTTACTTTTGTATTATTATTAATAGTACTAATAATGGCTATTTTTAATCCTCTCACAACTTAAGATAATGTGACCCTATTTTTCCTGCTCTTTACATTATTGCTATTGAATTCTTATCTAGGGGCCTTACCAAACTTTTTGAGAATTCTTTGAGTAACTTTAGAATGTTGGGTGGTTTTCCCATATCTCATTTATGTTTTGCTGATGATTTTTTTTTTTTTACCAATACGTTTACTAAGAGGATTCATTAAGCTTATGGATTTTTTTTTTTTTATTAATTTGAAATGGTTAGTGGCTTATCTATTAATAAAAATAAAAGCTATTTTATTTCTTCTAAGAGAATTCCCAATGATCATATTTTAGCCATTAAATATTTAACTTGTCTTATGCATAGTCAATTACCCATTAAGTATCTTGGTGTCCCTCTGTTTAAAGGTAGAAAGAAAACCTTTCTCTTTGATGATCTTATTCACTCAATAAACTTTTATCTTGGGATTCTAATTTTTTTTTAGCTTTGGTGGTAGATTTATTCTTGTCAAATGTGTTCTTTGCTCTCTGCCTATTTATATTTTTCAAACTATTCTTTCAACTCAAGCTGTTTGCAATAGAGTGCATATACTTATCATTAAATTATTTTCGATAGGTACTTCTACTAACTCTAAAATTAGCTGGGCCGCTTGAGATAACTATTGTGGTGTTTTGGCTTAAGGGGGTTTAGGTTATAAAAATATGAATGATTTGGCTAAGGAATTTTCCTTTAAATTATGATATAAATTTCATGCTAAAGTGAGCCTTTGGGCTAATTTTATGTTTGCTAAGTACTGTGTTGGTAAGCCTCCTACTACTTGTCATTTTCATCAAGCTGATTCTAAAGTATGGAAGAGGCTTTGCAAGGTTAAATGGGTTGTTGAGCCCTTCATTTCTCGAGGGCTTGATGTAGGTAATGTTTTCTTTTGGAAAAATCATTCATTCGGCAAATAGTCTTTTGACTCCATTATGAATTCTTCCTCCATTGCGGCAATTAAGGTTAATTCTTTCTTTATTGATAATTATTGGGATTATGGGAAACTTTTTAATATTATTCCTGATTTCATTATTAATCAAATTCTTAATCTGCCTATCAATATAGCTTCTAATGATTTTATTTTATGTGATTTTTCTAAAGATGGTGGTTTTCACATAAACAATGCTTGGCATGCTTTTAGAACTAGGAGGAATATTGATAATATTTCCTCTATGATTTGGCATAAAAGTACACCTTTTACTGTGGTAGTTTTTCTCTGGAGAATCTTGCATAAATTATTTCCTATGGATGATAATTTCATCAAAAGAGCTTTATTTTGCCTTCCAAGTGCCAATGTTGTTACCATATAAGGAATATGCATCATGTCTTTATTTTCGACCCAGTTGCTATTAAAACTTGAGTTTATTTTGATGACATTTTTAAACTGAATTATTTAATGCTCATTTGTCCTTTTATTCTATGCTTAATCCTTGGTTCATTAAGTCTAAAGGGCACATCAGAAATTTTATTCCTTCTCTCATTTTATGGTATTTATGATTAGAGAGTAATCATTCTCTCTTTAATCATGTTCATATGAATATTCGTAAGTTTATCCAGAATGTGAAGGATAAGTTTTTGTTTCTTTTCTCTGTTAAACTGCTCTCTTTTAAGAATTTTAAAAATTACTCTTTTATTGGTACTGCTTTAGATCTTAATTTGGAAGGTGATCATACTGCTAAGAAATCTATGATTGTTTATTGGGTCAAAGCCAAAAAAAATTTTATAAGCTGAATGTCGATGGTGCTAGCATTGATTCATCTGTGGGTTGTGGTGGGGTTATCAGAGATAATAAAGGTAGTCTTATTATGGCTTTTGCTGGTCCTTTACAAAATGGTGGTGTTTTTCTATGCTATCACCTTGGCTATTCTTTATGGTCTTACGTCGTGTATTTCTCTTAATCTAAATAATCTTTTTTTTAAGTTAATTATGTGTATAATTTCAAATTCTTATATTCTGGTGATGCTACATGGTGCAATCTTGATCTTTTTTATCAGGTAAGGGAGAATAAGAATCTATGATTTTTTTGAATTATTCATTTTATCATATTTGCAAAGATGGTAATACTTATGCTACCTAGCTTGCTAATTGGGGGCGTGGTTTTGAGTGTTTCTCTAATTTTATTAGCTCCACCATTCCGGTGGCTTTGAAAGGTATTCTTAGACTTGATGTTGTTGGCTTACCCTAAGTTAGAATTTAAAATGTGTTTTTGGTTAGATTCCTCTTATTCATTTTCTTTGGGAGCTCTTTTCCTTGGCTTCTTTTGGTATGCACTATGTGGGGATTTGGTGCTTCCTACTATTATGTTTATGTCTGGCTATTTTTAATATTTCTCAATTTGGTCTGGCTCTCTCCAGTTTTCTACTCGTTGTTGGTGGTGTGTCTTGTTTGAATTTTTGTGTTGATGGGAACAATTATGCTGCATTGGTTGTTCCAAGGTTGGATGGGTCTCTGCACTTTGGGAGTTATTACATTTCTTCCTATCGGTTTGTTGTGCCCTCTTTATATTTAGTTTTCCTCATGGTTGCTTGGATAAGTGGTTCTAAGTGTTGGAAATGCCCTTATGCCTGGTATGGTGATTGACTTTTCTCTTGAAGTTTTTATGGTTGATGTCTGTTTCATTCCCTATATTGTTTGTGACCATGACCTATTTCCTTTATTTTTTGTTCAGGGGTTGTTGTCCTGTTATTGGTCCTTTTCTATGGCTTTATTCATTTTAGCTGAGGTTTATGTGGATATAGACTTGAGATATGGTTGCACATGTTATTTGCTGATGGTTTTCCTAATTATTTCTCTCCTACCTTCAGGTGGTTGTATAGTTTGGCTAGGGGTATATATGGGAGTTTTGTTGGGATTTGGGGAAATTTGATTATGTTCTAGGTTGTGAGGTTGTTGGTTTGCTTTTTTTTTTTTTTGTCTCGTGTAGTCTTTGGAATCTTGCTTGGTATCTAGATTACCTGGTTTTGGTGGATGGCTTGGATCCATATTTTGTGCTAGTTGTTGATGTTATCTTGGGGCCTTCATGCTGGTCTTCTGTGAACCTGGATTTTTGTAGTTCAGGGTTGTTTAATAGGGAGTTTTTCATTGAGCGTAGTGATAGGATTGAGTGGCATGTGGACTACCTAAGTGATGATTCATTGTTTTATTTTATCCTAAGCTCTATCAATCTCTATCTTTTGTGGGATTTAAGGTGATGGATTGTCTTAGATCACTTATTATTCCTCATGTTTTGCTCTATTTATTTTTTATCAGCTTTAACTTTAGTTAATTTTCTTTGTTACCTTTATACTTTTTTGTGCTTTAGTTTTTTTTTTTGTTTTGTAGCCTTTTTGATTCTCATGTGGATTAGCTTAAGGCTGTGATCAAGACTTTTTGCAGAAAGATTGTGCGCCAATTCCATATATTTATCTTTCTTTTTTGGAAGCTTGTTTATAGTATCTTTATCATGTTACTACATTATCTTGTAATTTTTCTTAGTGGGGACTATTGGCTCATAGGTTTTCTTTTGATTTGTTTTGTAGCTCGTTCGAGTATTAGAGAGCTGTTGATCACCCTTAAGGATCTTGTAATCATTTTTATTATTTAACATGTAGGCCCCTCCATGGGTTATAACCAAAAAAAAAAAAGAAACTTCCCTGAACATCGATCCTAGTGAAATGGACAAGATTAGACACCTGCCTCAATTAAGAGTTGACTTAGTCAAATAAACCTAGGTTTGGTTAAACTAAGTAAACTTGGGTCAATCCAATACATAAAATTAAATCAGACATGTCAAACTTTTAAAATTTGTTTAGTATATGCTCCAAACATACTCAAACCCTCCATGAGTCAAATCTTGAAGTATTTGACCTATTCAACTAATTAAAAATTATAAAATCCAAGCATATACTAATTCTTTCACTAAACTACCAAACCCTATGCTTTAAACATCTTAGAGTCTTTCCCAACAATAAACATGACTCTCCCAACTCCCATCTTCATTAGCATTAATCCTTTTGAATTTTTGTCAACCAAAGGTTTAAAAGAACCTTCCATGGTAAACCTTCCAATCAAACACCAAAGACAATGCTTCAAACTCTACCATTTTAAACCAAACGCCACTCAAAACCTCCCTCAATCTCATCCCAGTCAGCCTTGACCATTTAAATGGCGAGATAGTCAACAAAACTAAAATTAGTGGTCAAATGGAAAAACCTCCTAAAGCATTTCATCTCCCTCCCAAACCTCATGCTTAGATGATTCAAATTTAACTTAAAATCTCTCTAAACATCTCCCTGTCTGAGCTTAGGCATTATTCTAACCCAAAATAACAAGAGTGGTCCCTCCCTATATGTAGTTATCTAATATTTTTTAGATTGAACATTCCACTCCATCTACTCTCTAACTACCTGGGATAGGTGTAAACCAACCAAACAAGCCCTCTGAGTGATCCCAACCATTCTCTTAAACCCAAGCGTTTAAAATAGGAAAAAGGAATGTAATGCCTCATGGAAAGAAAATACACAACCTAGACCACCCCCAAATAAAGCCTCTTTTTTAGCTCCCATTGATCCCCTCAGCACTTCTAAGCCCCAGACAAACAAGTAGAAGGCCATCAGTGGAAAATTTTTGGCCACACTAGCTCTAGCTCTTTCCAATGTCCATATCTCATAGTCTAGAAATTTTTTTGAATTCTAATATTGAATTATTCTACACACCTCAACAAAGAGAAATAGCCATGGTATGGTCATTAATGTTGAAAGAGTTTCTACTTAGCTTTGCATATTTTATATTCTTGCAACATGTATGTTTTGATGATTTCAAATATTATTATTTTGATTATGATTTTCTCCTAACACATTTTGGAAAGAATTGTTTATGGCTCGTCTGTACTAACATTTTAGGGAAATCATACTCGAGATTATTGAAGACTTCAAATCAAGATTTTCTTATAATATTTTATAACTTAGAGTATGTATTTTTCTTTTACCTAAGTATGAAAGAGTGTAATTATAATTAAGTGACTTAGCACACACACCGGGAGAGTTTAAAAATTCACAATTTTTAAATACTTATCGTACAGGATGAACAATGTTCGTACGGGACGATCAGGTCAGTTATACTTTTTGGAGAGCAATGGAATGAACAGAGGGTGAGAAAATGTTTTCTAAGTCTTAATCATCCAGACGAATTAACCAGTTTGTCCCTTGACGATATCCTCTGGACTCTCACTTTGAATTATTCATCCAGATAATTTTCCATGTTCGTCCTTGGACGATATCCTCTGGACTCTCACTTTGAACTATTTATCCAGATAATTTTCCATGTTCATCACTGAATGATGTCCTCTGGACTCTCACTTTGAACTATTCGTCTAGATGATTTTCCATGTTCATCCCTAGATGATGTCCTCTGGACTCTCACTTTGAATTGTTCGTCCAAACAATTTTCCATGTTCATCCCTAGACGATGTCCTCTGGACTCTCACTTTGAACTATTCGTCCAGACAAATTGACCCCTTCGTCCCTGGATGATGTTCTCTATTCTTTGAACTTGTGATATGTCCTGCTTTTTCATCCCAACTAACATTGGAAATAACATTTAGTATCATGACAATCTTGAATGCGCATATTTGAATAATTGTAGTTTTTGGACAATTTTTTGTGTCTTTCATATAAAAGGTCCACTTAAGATTGTCATGCAATCTTTTTGTGTACTGGTCTTCATGCAAACTGAAGGGATATTAAAGGAGAGACTGTGAGAGAGTGTTTGAAAGAGAGTTCTTACTACTGGAGCATGAAGGGTTCACTTAGTCCTCAAAGGTAAGGATCTCCATTTATGAGTTATGATTATTTCACTCTCTTCTCTTGTCTTTCTAAATTTCTCATGAGAAAATCTTTCAAAGAGATCTGGTTCTCTGCTGACACTTGAGGAGTGTGAACAGTCGAAGGGTTCTCTGCAAACACTTAGAGAAGTGTGAAAGGATGAAGGTTCTCTGTCTACACTTGGAGAGTGTGAACAGCTGACGGTTCTTTGCCAACAATTGGAGGGTGTCAAAGGACGACAGTTCTCTGCCGCATATGGTAGTGGTGGAAAAGAGTTTTTATGAAGGCTTTTTCGCCTTGCTGTGGGGGAAAAGGAGAGACACTTGTGGTAATAGTGCAATACCTGAAGTGGAAGACTTCAGAGAGTAGATGTAGGTCATGTTTGACCGAACCACTATAAATCTTGTGTCTTTTATTTTTTTTACTTTAATATTTTTGTTTATCTGTGGTTAAAAAAATCTTTTTAAATTTTTCACTAAACTTTTAATCAGTTCAAAAAAGGAATTTTTTATTACCAATTCACCCCCCCCCCCCCTCCTGGTAACCGTTAGAACATAAGCTTAGGTCTAAAATCCTAATTCATTATTAATAAGTTTCAACAAGTGGTATCAGAGCTTGGTTTCAAAATCATAAGTTTAAACTACTTTTTGATTAATGACCATGGCTTCATTTGGAAACTGAAACACACCTGAAGGTTACTCTATAACTAGATCTCCCTTGTTCGATAATATTCCTTTTTATTTTTAAAAAATACACATGTCTACATTTTACAGTCATTATATTACCGTATATAGATCTTAGTTCAAGAAGGGTATACTAAACCAACTAGATTAGTTAACGGAGTTAGAGTTGAAATTCTCTTTGTGGACTAGACAGTAGAAGAATGTGACTTAGCATAACTTAATGCTAAATGCTTGAATAGTTTCTTTTGTGCTCTTAAATCTGAAGATTACATGCGAGTTTTTACTTGCAAAAGTGGAAAGGACATATGGGATAGACTTTGTATAACTTATGAGGGGACTAATAAAGTTAAATAATATAGATTTAATATCTTGTTGCATGACTATAAACTATTTTGCATGAAACCCAATGAATCCATTTATGACATGTACACAAAATTCACATAATAGTCATCTTTTTACATGCATTGGGTAGGGAACTAAAGAATACAAAAATGAATAATAAGATACTTCATTATTTACCTACTACTTATGATGCTAATATAATTGTGATTATAGAGTATAAAGATTTAAATATTTACTCTATTGACAATCTTCTTGGATCATTGATTACTTACGAGGAGTGAGTCAAAGAAAGATTGATGCATGAGAGCCACGAAAGGAGAAGAATATTGCACTAAAGGTGGAGGAGTCAGAGAGTGATCAATATGTACCTAAGGATGAGGATGACATCATTTTGATGACCAAACAGTTCAGAAGTTTTCTTAAAAGGAAACAAAAGAGATGTCAATAATGGAATCGATGTAAATTTAATAAAAATGTGAAGGTTTCAAATAATGTTATTTGCTATGAATGTAGGAAACCTGGACACATTAAGTCAGACTACCCAAAACTAAAAGATACTCCTAGCAAAGAGAATGTAGAGGAGAAACCAATTGTGAAGAGGATAAGAAGAAATTCCAAAGAGCTTTCTGGACACAGCTTTAGACTCGTCAGAGACTAAAAAGGAAGAGGAAGTCACCAATATGTGCTTGATGACCGATAATCTTGATCAGTCCGATCAAGAAGAAGTATGTGACTTGACATACAATGAACTTTTAGAAGTCTCTAAATGCATACACATTGCATATAGGAAGTTAAAGAAAATGCATACTAATCTGAACTTAGAATTATAAGACCTACAAAGAGAACATGAGATCCTTAGGAAAGATCATGATTTAATTGATAACAACCACATGAAATTACTTGATCAGTTTGACGATTTGAATAAGAACTATGAAAACTTAAGATCATTATATGCAAAACTTCAAAAAAAAATTAAAAATTATAAGGATGAATCAGAGAGCAAAATTTATCGAATTAATTATACAATTTGTATATTGAAAGATATGAATTCATTTTACAAATTGAAAATAAAAGCTCTCGAGGATAATAGGATACCCCCAAGACTTGAAGATTTCACGAATCCTATTTTATATCCTAAATTTATGCAATCCATAAATAGACAGAAAAACTATAGAAGATTAAGAAACCCATTTCCTGGAGTAAAATGCTTTAATTGTAGATTGTTTAGACATATAGCATGCACCGATATATTGAAAAAGAAAGCCCATTTTGTGTGGAAACCTAAGATGTATAAACCTAGACATATCATATATACATCTATGTATAATTTGGAAAAAGGTGAACCCAAACTTTTTTGGGTTCCCAGGTCTAACGTTTGATGTTTTTGCAGGATCGCTCTCACACAAGGCCTCGTGAGAGCAAATGGTACATGGACAGCAGTTTCTCAAAGCATATGACTGGAGATACTGCACAATTTATATCGCTTAAAGCTAGGAGTGGAGGTAGGGTTACACTTGGAGATAACACGACAAGGAAGGTGGTAGGGTCAGGTATAATTGAAAACTTAAAAAACTTTTTTATAGAAAATGTTTTGTTGGTAGAAGGCTTAAAGCATAATCTTCTGTGTATTAGTCAGCTATGTGATAAAGGTTATTGAGTAAAAGTTTTTCCTACTAGTTGTATATTAAGCCTGAATGGTAATGATTGAAATTACTAAACCACAAGAGGGGGGGTGAATTGTAAAAGTCTTTCGATTAATAAAATCAACCCTAAACAAGAGTTCTAATTTTTTTTTGTTGTTTTTGAAATATTAAAACAAAGATTTATGCAAATTTGCTTTCACAAGAAACACATGCAATAGATATGACAAGATTAAAGTGCAAGCAAAAAGTAAGCAATGATAAAGAAAGAACACACCAAGAATTTTATAGTGGTTCGGTCAAAATATGACCTACGTCCACTCCCCGGAGTCCTCCACTCCGGGATTTTCACTATCAAAATAGTTCTCCTTTTGCCCCCCTTGGCAAGGCGGAGAAGCCTGTACAAACCTCCCTTTCACCAACCGGCGTGGCGGAATACCAAACTCTATTTTTACCCTCTTGGTGACGGCAGAGAACCTTCTCGTTTTTCTCCCTCCTGGAGAAGGCAGAGAACCTCGAGGTAACGGATGTAGACGAGCCTTTCCCTTGGAGATTCTTCCTCAAATCCTTCTCGGGCCACAGGAGGAGCAAGATGCAGCAAGCTTGGAGCAACCGTGTGATCTCCCTCACACCTCTTCTCCCTCACAACGCTCACCTCCTCCTTCCTCTCAACCCTCTTGAATTTCTCTAGAATTTTCTCCCTTGGAATCCCTCTCTAACCACGTTCACCCCCTCTGTAATTGTTACCCAAAAAGACTTGATTGACACCTAAAAACGGGCTCCAAAAACCTCTGATTTCAAAATTAGCCGTTACTGTTCGTACAGTACGATTCAACATCGTACAGTACGATCTTCACAAACAGCCGTCGTCCTGGTACGAAGATGTACGATCAGTATAAAAATAAATCGTACTGTACGATATAATATCGTACGGTACGATCCAACAAGATACTACTCGTACAGGACGATGGTCTGGACGATCGGATGTCGTCTCTGTTCATCGTATGGTACGATTACTATCGTACAGTACGATGTTCAAATTTTCATTAGCCCTGGATTACATGCACTAATCACGGGTTAATTTTAAGTAAGTATTAAAAACAGATCGTACAGTACGAACTGATTCGTACAGTACGAACGGCGCAAAATCACTTACTTAAACTATGTCACGGCTAGGGTTTTGGATCTGAACATATCGTACAGTACGAAAGACTTCGTACAGTACGATCTATTCACAGAATTGTCCACATAGCTTAGATCGTACAGTACGAAATAAAATCGTACAGTACGATCTACAGAGAAGAATTTTAGTTATAATTTGCAGTTAAAAAAAAACTCTCCCCCTGTGTGTGTGCATGGTTGCTCTTACTCTTACGCATTTTGTGGCCAGACTCAATAAAAAAAATATAATAAATGAAAAATACAATATTTGACTCATACTCCTAATCTACCCGGTCTTGAGTCTTCCTTTCTTCCTGAGTCACTTGTGATCTTCCTGAAATGTTAGTGCTCAAGAAAAATAACAGATAAAATAATAATCAATGAAAAGCAGTTCCAAAACAGTCATTATTTGGCATCATCAAAATCTCAAACTCGGGGTCATGGGTTGCAACAATCTCCCCCTTTTTGATGATGTCAAATAATTTGTTGCAAGTAAGAAAGAAAACCATTTCTTTTGAAAAATATTTCTTTTGTTGTTAATTAATTTTTTTGTTTTTTTTTTTTTTAAAATTAAACACAAGAAAAAAAAATACTACAAGTGAGTACAAAACAAAAGATACTGCATTTAGATGAATAGGCATTACAACAAACTTCTCCCCCTTTTGACAGCACAAAAAGGAGGAGCTACTAAAAGCAAAAAGTAAGAGAAGAAAACAAACAGAAACTACAATGCTAACATAAATAAACTAAGCAGACGGGTCCTGATCCGGTGGTGGTGGAGGTGGATTTGGTTGAAAATATTGAAAGAGAGCATCGAAGCGGTGATCAATTGCAGTGAATCGTTCGCCAAACCACTGCATATCAGTCTCGTGTTGGTGATGCTGTTCTTGAATATGCATGTCGAGACGAGTCTGCAGCTGGTCGAAGCGGGCGACTAAGTCATCATCAGAGTGCGCTGGTGCTGGTGCTGGTGCTCGGGGTGCAGCATGGCGTCGTGGTCGAGCTGGAGCTGCGGCTGGTGCATCTTCTCCTTCTTCTTCATCAAAGACGGGTTCTTCAGGCTCATGTCCCCGATGAAAGAGAATACGGAAGGAAGCATCCGTATAGAAAATAGGGAGCATATCGGGTTCAGCAGGATAGGATAATTGATATTTATGGTAGAGGATATATCCTATGAGGTGACCAAGAGCCAGATTTTGTTTCCGTCGAGTGGTGGGAAGACGAACAAAAGTCATGTGCCTAATATAGTTGCTGATCAAATCGACCTCATCAAACTTAATATTGGACATAATGAGGTAGGTAGCGACTGACAGGGTAGGGGTCAGATTGATGCGGTCGCCACCTTTGGGTATGATAGAGGTTCGAAGGA
Source organism: Dendrobium huoshanense (assembly GCA_016618105.1). Classification (NCBI taxonomy): domain Eukaryota; kingdom Viridiplantae; phylum Streptophyta; class Magnoliopsida; order Asparagales; family Orchidaceae; genus Dendrobium; species Dendrobium huoshanense. The sequence goes on from CM028360.1 coordinate 42,138,562, forward strand.
CATGTTGAATTATACGGGCATTGCGGGTTAAGGATTGGACTAGAGGCTGGTGTTGATGAAAAACAGTGTTCCTAAGGACTCTATTTACATCGCTCCAATCAAAATCATCAATTAGAAACGAGCGAACCATAGGTCCTTCAGTGGACAGCCCAATATGTTGGGCAATGTCGGCTCTAGTTATTTCCACAGGGCGGCCACAAACAAGGGAGTGAAAAGTTGTGTTATCTACTGTGTATGTGAGATTTGCGAGAAATTCGAAAAGGAGTTCAGAGTTGTACGGAAATGCTAGGGTAAGGAGGAATTGAAAGGTAGTGGAGGCAAAGAGGCCCATTACCTCGAAATTTAAAGCGGCCTGATTTAGCATTTTTGAGGGCGAGATTTTGCAAGCCTTATAGCGGTAGTAGGCTTCCTCATTTTCGCTATTCAGAAAGCGATCGGATTGACGACTGGATGAGGACGAGCTTCCGGCAGTCATCCGACCTCGCTTTCTGAATAGCGAAAATGAGGAAGCCTACTACCGCTATAAGGCTTGCAAAATCTCGCCCTCAAAAATGCTAAATCAGGCCGCTTTAAATTTCGAGGTAATGGGCCTCTTTGCCTCCACTACCTTTCAATTCCTCCTTACCCTAGCATTTCCGTACAACTCTGAACTCCTTTTCGAATTTCTCGCAAATCTCACATACACAGTAGATAACACAACTTTTCACTCCCTTGTTTGTGGCCGCCCTGTGGAAATAACTAGAGCCGACATTGCCCAACATATTGGGCTGTCCACTGAAGGACCTATGGTTCGCTCGTTTCTAACTGATGATTTTGATTGGAGCGATGTAAATAGAGTCCTTAGGAACACTGTTTTTCATCAACACCAGCCTCTAGTCCAATCCTTAACCCGCAATGCCCGTATAATTCAACATGTCCTTCAAACCTCTATCATACCCAAAGGTGGCGACCGCATCAATCTGACCCCTACCCTGTCAGTCGCTACCTACCTCATTATGTCCAATATTAAGTTTGATGAGGTCGATTTGATCAGCAACTATATTAGGCACATGACTTTTGTTCGTCTTCCCACCACTCGACGGAAACAAAATCTGGCTCTTGGTCACCTCATAGGATATATCCTCTACCATAAATATCAATTATCCTATCCTGCTGAACCCGATATGCTCCCTATTTTCTATACGGATGCTTCCTTCCGTATTCTCTTTCATCGGGGACATGAGCCTGAAGAACCCGTCTTTGATGAAGAAGAAGGAGAAGATGCACCAGCCGCAGCTCCAGCTCGACCACGACGCCATGCTGCACCCCGAGCACCAGCACCAGCACCAGCGCACTCTGATGATGACTTAGTCGCCCGCTTCGACCAGCTGCAGACTCGTCTCGACATGCATATTCAAGAACAGCATCACCAACACGAGACTGATATGCAGTGGTTTGGCGAACGATTCACTGCAATTGATCACCGCTTCGATGCTCTCTTTCAATATTTTCAACCAAATCCACCTCCACCACCACCGGATCAGGACCCGTCTGCTTAGTTTATTTATGTTAGCATTGTAGTTTCTGTTTGTTTTCTTCTCTTACTTTTTGCTTTTAGTAGCTCCTCCTTTTTGTGCTGTCAAAAGGGGGAGAAGTTTGTTGTAATGCCTATTCATCTAAATGCAGTATCTTTTTTTTTGTACTCACTTGTAGTATTTTTTTTTTCTTGTGTTCAATTGCTCTGATACCAATTGAAATTACTAAACCACAAGAGGGGGGGTGAATTGTAAAAGTCTTTCGATTAATAAAATCAACCCTAAACAAGAGTTCTAATTTTTTTTTGTTGTTTTTGAAATATTAAAACAAAGATTTATGCAAATTTGCTTTCACAAGAAACACATGCAATAGATATGACAAGATTAAAGTGCAAGCAAAAAGTAAGCAATGATAAAGAAAGAACACACCAAGAATTTTATAGTGGTTCGGTCAAAATATGACCTACGTCCACTCCCCGGAGTCCTCCACTCCGGGATTTTCACTATCAAAATAGTTCTCCTTTTGCCCCCCTTGGCAAGGCGGAGAAGCCTGTACAAACCTCCCTTTCACCAACCGGCGTGGCGGAATACCAAACTCTATTTTCACCCTCTTGGTGACGGCAGAGAACCTTCTCGTTTTTCTCCCTCCTGGAGAAGGCAGAGAACCTCGAGGTAACGGATGTAGACGAGCCTTTCCCTTGGAGATTCTTCCTCAAATCCTTCTCGGGCCACAGGAGGAGCAAGATGCAGCAAGCTTGGAGCAACCGTGTGATCTCCCTCACACCTCTTCTCCCTCACAACGCTCACCTCCTCCTTCCTCTCAACCCTCTTGAATTTCTCTAGAATTTTCTCCCTTGGAATCCCTCTCTAACCACGTTCACCCCCTCTGTAATTGTTACCCAAAAAGACTTGATTGACACCTAAAAACGGGCTCCAAAAACCTCTGATTTCAAAATTAGCCGTTACTGTTCGTACAGTACGATTCAACATCGTACAGTACGATCTTCACAAACAGCCGTCGTCCTGGTACGAAGATGTACGATCAGTATAAAAATAAATCGTACTGTACGATATAATATCGTACGGTACGATCCAACAAGATACTACTCGTACAGGACGATGGTCTGGACGATCGGATGTCGTCTCTGTTCATCGTATGGTACGATTACTATCGTACAGTACGATGTTCAAATTTTCATTAGCCCTGGATTACATGCACTAATCACGGGTTAATTTTAAGTAAGTATTAAAAACAGATCGTACAGTACGAACTGATTCGTACAGTACGAACGGCGCAAAATCACTTACTTAAACTATGTCACGGCTAGGGTTTTGGATCTGAACATATTGTACAGTACGAAAGACTTCGTACAGTACGATCTATTCACAGAATTGTCCACATAGCTTAGATCGTACAGTACGAAATAAAATCGTACAGTACGATCTACAGAGAAGAATTTTAGTTATAATTTGCAGTTAAAAAAAAACTCTCCCCCTGTGTGTGTGCATGGTTGCTCTTACTCTTACGCATTTTGTGGCCAGACTCAATAAAAAAAATATAATAAATGAAAAATACAATATTTGACTCATACTCCTAATCTACCCGGTCTTGAGTCTTCCTTTCTTCCTGAGTCACTTGTGATCTTCCTGAAATGTTAGTGCTCAAGAAAAATAACAGATAAAAATAATAATCAATGAAAAGCAGTTCCAAAACAGTCATTATTTGGCATCATCAAAATCTCAAACTCGGGGTCATGGGTTGCAACAATGATATTTTAAATGGTATAAGTGTAAACAATATGTATATGCTAGACTTGAGTTATATCAAAACTCCTACTGCTTTTTGTTTAAAAACTATTTCTAATGAGTCATGGCTTTGGCATAGGAGACTTTATCACTCTAGCATGAAAAACCTTGGGAGGATTACCCAAAAGAACATAGTGAGAGATATACCAAATCTAGATTTTACTAAGGATCACCTTTTATAGGATGAACTATGTTCTTACGGGATGATCAAGTTAGTTATACTCCTCGGAGAGCAATGGAATGAACAGGGGTGAGAAAATTTTTCTATGTCCTAATCGTCCAGACGAATTAACCAGTTCATCCTTGGACGATATCATCTAGACTCTCACTTTGAACTATTCATCCAGACAATTTTCTATGTTCGTTCCTAGATGATATCCTTTGGACTCTCACTTTTGAAATGTTAGCCCAAATGATTTTCCATGTTCATCCCTGGACGATGTCTTCTGGACTCTCACTTTGAACTATTCATACAGATGATTTTCCATGTTCATCCCTAGATAATGTCCTCTGGACTCTCACTTTGAATTGTTCATCTAGACAATTTTCCATGTTCGTCCCGGGATGATGTCCTCTTGACTCTCACTTTGAACTATTCATCCAGATGAATTGACCCCTTCGTCCCTAAACAATGTTCCCTGTTCTTTGAACTTATGATCCGTCCTGCATTTTTGTTCAAATGAACCTTGGAAATAACAGTTCGTACAGGACAAACCATAATCGTACGGGATGATGATCAAGTATGAAGGCAGTTCGTACCCATGTACATTGAGATTGTACGCAATAATTTTTAGACTATTCATACATATGAAATTGGATCGTACTAGACATTCATGAATGCACATATTTGAATATTTGTAGTTTTTGGACAGTTTTTCGTGTCTTTCATATAAAAGGTCCACTTAAGGTTGTCTTACAATCTTTTTGTCTACTGGCCTTCATGCAAACTAAAGTGAGATTAAAGGAGAGAGTTTGAGAGAGTGTTTGAAGGAGAGTTCTTACTATTGGAGCGTGAAGAGTTCACTTAGTACTCAAAGATAAGGATCTTCATTTATGAATTATGATTACTTCACTCTTTTCTCTTGTATTTATAGATTTCTCATGAGAAGATCTTTCAAGGAGATTCGGTTCTCTACCGACACTCGAGGAGTGTGAACAGCCAAAGGGTTCTCTGCCTACTATTGGAGAAGTGTGAAAGGATGAAGGTTATCTGCCTACACTTGGAGAGTATGAATAGCCGACGGTTCTCTGCCAACACTTGGAGGGTGTAAAAGGATAACGATTTTCTCTGCCACACCAGATAGTGGTGGAAGAGAGTTTTTGTGAAGGTTTCTTTGCCTTGCTGTGGGGGAAAAAGAAGAGACACTTGTAGTAATACTGCAATCCCCTAAGTGGGAGACTTCAAGGAGTGGATGTAAGTCGTGTTTGACTGAACCACTATAAATCTTGTGTCTTTTATTTTCTACTATTTTTCTTTCTTTACTTTATTATTTCTATTTATCTGTGGTTGAAAAAAACCTTTATAAAATTTTCACTTAACTTTTAATCGGTTTAAAATAGGATTTTTTAATTATCAATTCACCACCCTCTTGGTTAGCCGTTGTGACATAAGCTTTGGTCTAACAACCTAATTCATACTTAACTAGTTTCAACAATTAAGACCCATCTTGTCAAGGTAATGAACTAAATCTAGCTTATAACTATTAGGATCAAATAACTTTTAAAAGTTGCTTTTGAAGCCACCAAATCACTTTCCAGTTCTTCATTGGCTTAATCTTAAGCTTTGTTAAAGATTTTGAGTCGAATGGTGGGGTATTTCTTGAGATTAAGCATTTTTCCTATTAGGGGTCATTTTTATAATTATTTACCTATCCTTAATCTAAATCATCCGATCCAAATTGCACTATTAAGATAACTTCAAATGGTCCACTCCATCTGTACATTCCTCAGCTGGATCATTCCATAAGCTGACAAGAATAAGTGAAATGCAGTGAACACTAACAAAAAATGGTCCACTCCATTTTTTGATGTATGGCGCTCTTACTTCTTGATGTGCTGTCATAATCCAGGATCCTATACCCATGATTTTGATGATTAAAAACCTTATTGGCTTCTTACTACTTTTCCCTAGTTAATATTTATGGATATTATTTTTCTGTGCACACTAACATTTCAGGTAAGACATACACTACATAAAAGAATCGACTCAAGGCTAGGTAGACTAAGAATGTTGTCATCTAATAAGTGTCTAAAAAAAAAATTTAATGTTTTTTTTAGTCAAAAGTTATGTATAAGGTGTATAGCAACTTAGTTATCGTGCACACACATAACGGAGGAATTTTAAAAACATTTATGTTAGATCAAATCGCACTGTTTGATCTTTATCATATTGTACGATCTAAGATAAACTAGGTTTATTTAAATCATTAAAATAATTTGTTTTATTTTGATCCAATTATATTATATGATACTAATTTTACTAGATGATCAATATAAATAAACAAACCTACCGCCAATTATAAATTAGGCAATATTTTGAAAAAAAAATGTGTACTAATCATACTATATGATCCTTATCCTACTAAATAATAATTTTAAATCTTGCCTAATCAAATCCCCTGATTAAGCAATCAAATATATTTTGAACATAGATTAATTCTAAATGTTGGTTGAATTAAAAAATGTGTAAGAATTACTTAAAACAAAATTTGAAAAGTCAAAAGAATTAAAATTATTTCTTTTTACTCAAACAAAAATATAAATTTCATTTTAATCCCTGATACCTATTTCTGCTAGTTTTTTTGTTTAACAACGTTTATAGAGAGGAACTTTTAATTGGAAAATTATTTAAAATAGCAATTCACTCAAACCCCTCTTGCTGTGACTAGTAACCGTTCAATAGGTTTAAAACCCTTCATTGAATTTTCATGCAAGTAAATGATTGGCACAGCCATCAATTATTGTTTCGTTGGTCCTATTTATGGATTAAATGCTTTTTTTATTATAAAAAATAGAAGAATCTTAAAAAATCCATAGAAATTTTATTTTGGGAACAAATGATGCATGTAATATCTATATGGATTCAAAGCGAAGAGCTTTATCAAACAAAAATAAATTTAACATAGTTTGATGAAATGGTTTAGGTAATTTTTCAATTACATTATTTTTTGTTTTTAATTATTTACACTGTAAATAAATATTCAATTAAGGCCAGTTTTGGGAAGTAATAACTATGGAATGTTATACACACCCTATAATTTTCTCTTCCTTGATTGAGTAGTCCAAAGTGCTCAGTTGAATTTTTAGGTATATATGTTAAATTTTAATCTAAATATTTAAAAAATTATTAAACCCTACACATGTAGCATTAAGACACCTTTTTTTTGTGGTTTATTTATTTTGTGGCAAGGGTTAACCCGAACAAAACTAGGAACACCTAGGGAAATTAATTAAAGATGATATATAGTTAACTTAGAAAAATCCTATGTACACATCAAATAGGTCTAAAACTCAAAACTAGTAAACTTAGTGATATTATACACCCTAGGTTTTAATTTAACTCTATTTTGACATCATTTGACTCTAAAACTCGTTGGAACTAAAATTAGCCTCCATTATTAAGTTGAAACTTTAAAAACATAAAAATTCAAAATAACTAAAAAAATACAAAATTAGGTTCAAAATACTCATAATTAAGTACCCAATCAAAAAAAATAAATGCCATATAACCAACATTGGGGGAATTATTATTTAATTTAAATAATTAATTAAAAAATGTTAAAAAAAAACTAAATAAATTTCAATTTTTTCAAATCACACCTTTAGGTTATTCATGACATTTTGAAGAGATTTTCAAAGATTTGGAGTTGATCTGGTATAAAAATAAAAACTTTTTCTAATTAAGCAATTAAATTATTCAATTAAATACACAAACTTCCAAAACACATTACTAATTATAAAAACTTGAAATGGAGTAAACTAGAAAGCATTGAACTCTTTCTTGGGCCTATTAAATCATCAAGATTTATTAAAAATAAAAAAGTTAACATTTGGTCAAATCCACTTCATTCAAAAACATAAACTTGTTAAATTCATAATTAATTTTAGAAAAATTCAAATCCAAAATACTCAGGGATATTTTGTTCATCTATGGGTCTAATACTTATAAAAAGTATAAGAACTTTAAAAATTATTATAAATTAAAAAGTTAAGAATTGGACCCAATATTAAATGCATTAAAATATTCAATAAAAAAGGAAAATTCAATAAATAAGAAAAGAATTTTGTGAATCATTAATTTAATAATTTAAGCCAGTAAATAAAAAATAAAATAAACAACCAACATTTTAATGATGAAGTTTTTAGGCTGGACTACCTTAGGCTGTAGGTTTACATGACCTAAGGAGGCCTTGTTCCTCGTACTCATTGTGACAATGCCTATGAGAGTGTTGTATGGAATGCAAACCATAAATCATATGCACAATAAATTAGTAACAAATGAATAAAACTAAATTAATAAGATAATAACATTAATAAGGTTTATAAGTTGAACTACCCCGAACTGTAGAGCTAATTGTCCTAAGAAGGTTATGTCGTCCTGCCCATTATGATAATGCCATGAACCAATCTATGGACCAAATGATATGCTAAAAATTAATTTAAAAATTAGGTACAAGAGAATAAAAAAGTTAGATAATTTAATATAGTAGTTTAAATTAAACAAAAAAAATTAAATCAAAAATCAATCAAAAGATAATTTCTAGGTAACCCGACCTTACGAGACTATTATGTTAACCCCAAGAAGGGTAAGATAATCCTCACGAACTTGCTGTAAACAAAGGAATCTTCAACATAAATAATTAATAATAACTCACTAATAAATGACACCCTTTGTACCTTATATGGATTCCAATTGGAGAGCATAAGTGTATTGGATTTAGGGCTTAAAGACAAAGATACCTAATAAAAATTTAGTACTTTATTGAACTAATGATTAATCAACTTCAATACCATTTATGAAATTTTTTCCTTGTGATGTCGATTTTATATGATATTTTATGCATGTGTGTTTGTAATTATTTTGATGAGACTTATGATATTTATAATTTGATATTTTTTCTATGAGATTCATGATATGATATGTGATGAGCGCTAGGTTTTCCTAGGATAAGAGCGATCTAGATGTTACTTGGATTGTTTCTCGGTAGCCATGCTTATGTCGAGCCATAAAAAAGGAGGCTAACTAAAATGTGATTAGCAATATTTTTTTTAAGTGGCTAAATTGCTAAGCTCCCAAAAAAAAATTTAGGTGAATGAGTTGGCTCGAAAGTATGAAATTGGTCATATAAAAATGCTTGGGAATTTTTAATGATTTTATATAAATTTCTTAGAATAACATGTAGGGTCTATAGAGTCATTTTAATTTTTCATGTGTAATTAAATATAAAAGAATTGTGAATGTTAATTAAAGTGGAATTTTTATTATCCAATTTGTAATCCAAATAGATCAAAACATTCTTTAAGACATAGCTCCTTATATTTGGAGATTCAAATTTTGATAACTTGGTATCCATTGTGCAAAAGAACACCCATTTAGGAAGGAGTTCTTTCATTTGGATATCAGGATTTGGTAGATCTAAGGAGCCTTAAGGAAAAAGTTGAAAAAAAAAAGAAGATAACAAAATATTCCACTTCAAATCTTTCATCATTATATAGGATTAGAACGCTGGATATTGTCAGTGGAGCCTATCCACTTCTAATTTCTACAGACCCTAATTTATAATTAAGTGGCACTTGCCACATTGTCTTTTACATTCTTTTAATATATTTTGATGTATATGATTCCATTTAAATTACATTCTTTAAAATTTCCTATTTTTTAGGTTTATTACTTGCATGTGAATTTTTCTTTGCCTAGATTTCATTAGGCTCTTAACTATAATGAAACTTTTTTTATTTATAATTAAATAAAAAATAATCAAGGTCACATATAAAGATAAACACTCCTAAAAAGTAATCTCTGGCATGCTCGGGTTTTTCATAGAAACAAACCAGTCTTCTTTCCTTGCTAGGGACCACACTACTTATCGGTCATAATAAATCCCTTGATCTATTTGGGTGCAGCTCCATCTAGGGATTGTTGTTCATCTCTAGGGAAAGACATATTTTTAAAGTTCAAAATAGGACATTATTGTATACAAGGTCAATTAGTCAGCATTACCTTAGAAGTAAATAAAAACAAATTAAAATTTAATTATATTAAGCATAATCCCACCATATATATACTAAGGAGAAACTTAGGAAATTCTTTATATGCCAACCCTTATTTATCAAAAAAACTTAAAAAATAATCTTTACCCATCTGGAGGTGGTTGTACGTGAAAGGGTTCTCCTAGTGTCATTATGGTTGTGTGGCCCTATTTCCTGAATTATGTTTCTACTATTTATGTCCTTTGCCTTCTCTTTTTGATATGTGTGAGAGCATTTGGGTGTAGAATTGAGCTGCATTGGGGATTTCATCATGATGAATGTTATGGTTTTTCCTTACTGAGCTCAAATAGCACTTCCTTTTTTTTAACATCATCTTTGGTTTCTAGCCTATATGGCCTACCTTTTGAGTGCTAGCTTTAGTTTAATTATGGACTGGTTTTCTCTTTAGAATTGGGTTTGATGAGTTGTATCCTTGAGTTGTTGGTTACCTAAACTTATGGTGGTCTTTGTTCTTACTGTTTCATGGTGGCTTGGTATTTTACATGGTTTGTGTTGACCTCATTTTTGTATGAGCTCATTAGGCCTACCTGCGCTCCTTCATAGTGACTTGATGATTGAAAAGGGTCCATATGTCAATCATATAGGTACTAGTTAACTTTTAATATTATCACCTAACAAATTCCATCCCACTTCAAAAAAATGGTCATCTAATCCTTTACTTTAAATTTATCTTGAGAGTTACCTTTTGGAGAGTGCTTTTAGGAAAGATTTTGTGAGTGAAGAGTGAGAGATGAAGTGAAGGGAAGTGGTGAGGGATTCATAAGATTGTCCAAAGTGAGGATCTCTTTTATATTCTTTAAGTTTCTACCCAACCTCTTTGGAGGTTCTTGAGAGAAGTTCTTCAAGACTTGATCAAGGTTCTTTACCTTCACTAGGAGGGTGAAAAAAATGTAATTATTCACTTCCTTCATAAGGAGGGCAAAAAATTAAGTGTGAGTACTTTTCCTATACCAGGAGGGTAAATAAGGAAAAGAATGAATATTTCCATCACTTAGAGAGTGTAAAAGGCAATGATTCTCTACCACACCAGGTTGGTGGAAGAGAGTTCATAAGGCTTCTCCATCGTGCTATGAGTGCAAAATGAGAGTCACTTATCTTTTGTATAATACCTATAGATGGAGTTTCCATGTAGTGAATGTAGGTCTAATTGGACTAAATAACTATAAAATTTGGTATTCCTCTATTAACTTATTTTTCCAACATTTTTTCTACTTTTAAATTATGTGGTTAAAAAATATATATGAAAATCATCTCTATAAACAATTTCATATTTTGGAATTAGTGATTTTATATTTCATAAAGTTCAAAAAGTTTTCCAAAATCAGGAAATTTTTTTTTTTTTTGAAATAACCACTTCATCCCGTCTTAGTTAGCTTTGGGACAATTTTATTAGGTTTAACAACCTAGATAAATTTTCATATCCAAAAAAAATATCATCAACATAAATTTGGACAATCAATAGTTCTTCTCTTACCTTTTTTTTGAAATAGGGTGGAGTCTACGCTCCCCTTAACGAAGGTTTTTGTAGTAGGAATATACCTTTCTTTCATACCATGCCCCAAGTTCTAGTTTTAAACCATATAATGTCTTTTATAGTCTAAACACATGATTTGAAAATTATGAATTTTAAAATACTAGGGGTTGTTCAACATACACATCTTCTTTTTTCACCACATTTTGAAAGACACTTTTGACATCTATTTGGTACAATTTGAATCCCTTAAAATAAGAAATGCTAGTAAAACCCTAATGACTTCCAATCTAACTACAGTGGTAAAAATTTTCTTAAAATCAATTTATTCTTTCTGATTATACCCCTTAGCCTTTTATCTTACTTTGTTTTTAACCACTATAACTAAATCATTAATATTATTCTTGAAAACCCACTTAGTTCTAGCCACACTCTTGTCCTTTGGTCTTTCAACAAGTTTCCAAACATCATTCCTCACAAATTGATTTAACTCTTCCTATATGGATAGGATCTATAATTTATTAGGTAGGGCTTGATTTATGTTGGTGAGTTCAATCATTGAAATGAATGTAGAGTGATTTACTTCTTTTGTAAGTCCATGCCTAGTTTTAACAGCTTTAGATGGGTCTCCCAAGATCATTTCTTTAGGATGACTTGAAGAATATCTCCATTCTCTAGGTAGTATATTTTCAAATTCTACCATATTATCCAAAATTATAGATTCTACTCTTTGAGTGACTTCTACTACTTTTTCTAAACTAGACCCTCAAGAATTATCAGATTCATCAAATATAATATGAGTGGTCTCCTCTACTACTAGTATTCATTTACTTAAAACTTAGGAACACTCCATTAGATTTTGGGTCAAACTTTCTTAGTTAATACTTCCCATTATTTAGAATGAATACTTTACTTCCAAAGGCATGAAGGTGAGAGAGGTTGGGAGTTCTACCTTAATAATTCATTGGGTTTCTTGTTAAGCTTGGATTTAATATTTATCCTATTCAGAACATAATAGGCTGTATTCAAGGATTCTGCCAAAAAATATTTATGAAGTGAGTATTCAGCTACTATAGCTCTAGCAGCTTTTACTAGGGTCTTATTTTTTCTTTCAACAACCCCATTCTGCTAATGGGTTCTAAGAGCTAAAAAATTATGATATATCCCTTGCTCGTTACAGTATGTTTCAAATTTCTCATTCTTAAATTCTCCACCGTGGACACTAAGAATGGTTAAAATTTTATAGCCTAGTTTCCTCTGAATCTTAGTGGAAAAAGACCTAAACTCCTTGAATGATTTACTTTTATGAGATATGAATATAACCCAAGAAATCCTTAAATAATCATTAACAATCACATACCCAAAGTCTTTCCCTCCTAGGAATGTAGTGATGACATGTCCAAAGAGATCAAAGTATAGGATTTCTAAGGGTTTTTTAGTGGTAATGTCTTTGATTGAGTGGAAGGAGGATTTGACTTATTTTCTTAATTGACAGACATCACATAGGTGGTCCTTAGTGAAATCTAATTTGGGAATTCCTCTCAATAAGTATTTTTAGGTGATTTTTTTAAGATTTTTCTTGTTTTCATGACATAATTTTCTATGCCATAAGAAGGATTCATTAGCAACAATTTTTAGGGAAAAAAAGTAGCTAGTTAAACATAGTTTAAATCAAGCATGTAAATCTTATTAATTCTATTTCCTTACTACACAGTATTTTCATTTAAGCTAATCATGCAACTGGTAGATAAAAACTTAATACTAAATCCTTAATCACAAAGATGGCTTATGCTAAGCAAGTTATGTTTTAATCCATCTACTAGTTAAATATTTTCCATGATGAAATTTTCTAGTTGCCAATTATATATGATCCCACCACTCTCCTAGTGGTGTTATCTCCAAGTGTCACCTTGCCTCTAGCCCTAGCCTATAGTGAAATGGATTGATTTGCATCTCTAGTTTGCCTTGAACATATGCTGTCGAGGTACCATATGCTCTCACGAGGCATTTTATGATAGCATATCTTAGGTTCTATCTTATGTAAAGAAGAATGAAATGTATGCATGCTATATGTGAGTTTTGGAATTTCGGTTTCCATGCTAAGTGTGTTTTACTATGAAGTATGCAATTGTGGGAGATATGTTCTGGCATGCCATAAGAAAAACATTTAACACCAAGAAAAAGATTTGCAAATTTATTTATGTTATGGTGCATCTTCCTAAGTTTGAATGATGCATAGTTAGGTGATGGAGTATGAAACTCTTCAACTGATGATGGTTATTTATTATTTTTGAAAGTAATTAATTTGATTTGTACTTTCAAGAGCTAAATTTTCAATTTTTAATGCATGTTCCCTATTATTTAATTCAAATGAAAGAGTTTCTAATCTCTTGTATGCATTTTATAATTCAACTTGTGATAATTTCAAGGAATCATGCTCATCAATTAATTCAGAACGCTTATTATTTAAAGTGTCAAATTTATCTACAAAGCCATCTACTTTCTATCTAGAGTGGAATGATCTTTCCTTAGTCTTTTATACTCTTAATGCATAATTGAAAAGTCAGATTTAAGGTTAGCATATGATTTTTAAATCTACCAATATACAATATAATTTTTTTAGAAACTTTAAATAATTGATCATATGTAAGCTCATATACCTCCTCTTGATTAAAATGATTAAGATGGTCTTCTTCCATTAAGTACAGTTTAGTTACCTCTTCTTCTGCTTCAGTTTCAAAAGAATCTGATGTTAAGTCTGCCTAGAAAACGTTTTGAATCCTTTGATTGCCCATCTTGAATTTAGCTTTTCTTCGCCCTTCTCCTTACTTGGGTCTGCTTTATGAGTTGGGCAATCATACTTGAGATATCCTGGCTTCCTATATTCAAAGAATATAATATCAAAAGAAAAATTAGAATTTTTACCATTCTTACCTTTATTCCATTATTGATTATGTTTTTGCTTTTTCTTTAAAAAACTCTTGAATTGCCTAGTCATCAGTGCACTATCATCATCATCTTTTCCAGAAGAGTCACTACCATAACCATTAGCCTTTATGGCTATAGTTTTCTCTTTTCTCTTTTCACCTGCATCAACCTGCCTTTGATCCACTGCTTACTCATAGGCAAAGAGTGACTCAAGTAAGTTATCAATGGAATAAACATTCAGATCATTAGATCTAGTAATGATAAATTTTTTTGCATCATAGAAAGAAGGTAAACAATAAAAAAATTTGTTAACTTTTTCATAATTTGTAAGCTCTATTCCAGGCATGTAGGGAAGTAATAATCTGAGTAAACCTAAAACACATTTCAAAAATAGATTCACTAGGTTTCATGGAAAAAAAAATCATAATCATAAAGAAGAATGATTAGCTTAGATTGCTTCAATTCCTTTGTTCCTTCATATTTTATGTAGAGTTTATCCCATATGTTAACCAATAGTGAAAGTGGAAACATGCATGTAGTCTTAAAATTTTAAAGTAAAAAAAAATAATTCAAATATTTGGCATTTAGTTGGGCTAAATCTCGATCATTTATAGTCCATTCAGAAAAAGGTATTTCATATTTAACATCATTACTAAATGTGAAGGTATAGAATAACCATCCTGAAATATCATCAACATGCGATAATGAATTGATTATAAAAGGAGGACATGTAACATTTTAAAAAATTAAAAGGAATTTTATAAAAAAGAGGGGGTCTAGTGATTGAATATCCATCCGAAATATTATGATTACTAAAGTTAGTCATAAATATTTTTCAAAAGTTTTCTAAAACTTAATTTATTAATCCCACTATAATACCACTTGAAAGTTTATAAGGGTTTTTAAATCTTTATGAACTTGCCTAAGGATAACCAAGAGTGGGGTGAATTGATTATTTAAAAAATTTCTTAAGGAAAAAAATAAAATCTTTTGAAATTTTTTTGAATAATTTAAAATAAACAATTTGTGCTGAAGCAAAACTAATTTCACAACAACAAAAATTAGAGATTTCAAAAATAGAACCAATCACAAAAAAAAATACAAAAACTAAATGTGAAAAAGTAAATAGAAGGAACACTCCAGATTTGTAGTGGTTTGGTCAACTTGACCTTCATCCACTCCCCAGAAACCTCATTTTCAAGTATTGTACTTAAAGTAGTGTCTCTCCTTTTTCCCCCATAGCAAAGTAGAGAAGCCTTACAAAATCTTTTCATCGACCTAGTGAGGTAGACTACCTTGAATCCTTTTACTCCCTCTTAGAGTAGGCAGAGAACCTGGAAATCCTTTTACTCCCTCCTTGAGTAGGCAGAGAACCTTGAAATTATTTTACTTCCTCTAGGAGTTGTTAAAGAACTTAAGAAACCTTTTAACTCCCTCTTGGAGTATGTAAATAACCTTTGATTCGATGCTGATAAAAGTCTCCCTGGAGCCATTAAATAACTATGGAAGAAGCTTGACGAAGAGGGTGGAAACCTTGCATGGAGAAACCTTTGTGAATCCCTCATAACTACCCCTCACAATGATCTCTCTCTCTCTCTCTCTCTCTCTCTCTCTCTCTCTCTCTCTCTCTCTCTCTCTCTCTCTCTCTCTCTCTCTCTCTCTCTCTCTCTCTCTCTCTCTCTAAACTCTCCTTTCTTCCTTCTCTAATCTCTCTCTTAGGTCATCCCAATAGCAAAATAATAACTCATGGATAATGTGAGAGCTTAAATTGTGAGCCTGCAAAAGAAGCCCTAATTTTAAATACCGCACTTCTAAAAATTTAACACATTTATGTGATGGTCCTGTATGATTAGTTAAAAAATACCAATTCAACCACGGGGGATTGCATTGTCCTTTATGATTAGTTTAAGAGAAATAGGCGGATCATTTGGGATGATTAGATTATCATTCCAAATGATTAGTATAAAACTAGTGAACTTTGTTTAGTACGATACTTGGTGATGCCTTGTCATCCCATATAATTATCTATCATCTAGGACGAAAGGGGTCAATCTTCTTGAACTATAAGTTGAAAAATGATGGTATTCATCTAGTTTGATATGTGGCAATTACTTATCATCCAATACTTGTTCTCTTTCATCTAAGATAATCATCAATGATCATCCTATATGATTAGATCGAATCAAATTTTACCATAAATGTTTTCTTAATAATAAGATTAATTTAGGCATTATTTTTATCTATCATCTAGGATAATGAGGATCATCCTATATGATATGAATAAATTTTTAAAATTAAAATATTACTTAAATTATGATTGTTGAATGTTTTTCATAATATGAATTGATTGTCCTATACGATAAGGATCATACACTACGATTTGTTAAATCACTCTTAACAAACAGGGATACCCAAATTTGGGTTTTCTATTTTTAACTAATCATCTAGTATGATAGAAATCATCCTATACGATTAGGTTAAAACTAAACAAGTTCTCTAACTCCCCGACCCACTCCCTTGAGTGTGTGTGTGCAAGGATACTTAGCTTGGTGTCTACCATGAAAGTTCGTTAGGGATGTTAAGGCCTTATGAACTAGCCTAAGGCTAACCAAGAGGGGTGATGAATTGGTATTAAAAAAAAAAATTCAACCAAAAACTCAGAACATAAAACATAATTCACCACAAAAAAAAAGAAGTGTAGAAATTAAATGCAAAAAATAGTAGTAAAGGAACACAAAGATTTATAGTGGTTTGGTCAACTCGACCTATGACCACTCCCTAGAGGCACCCTTTGGGTATTGCACTAAACTCAATGACTCTCCTTTTGCTCCCACATCAAGGAGGAGAAGCCTTTACAAAACCTTCTTTCTACCAACATTGATGAGGTAGAGAACCTAACTCCTTTTGCTTCCTCCTCAAGCAGGCAGAGAACCTTCACCGGTTGCTAAAGTAGACCTCCCTTGAACCTTTCAGGACAAAGGAAGAAGATCGAAGAAGACGACTTGAAACCTTGCTTGGAACAACCTTCGTGAACCCTATCACAAACTCCCCCTCACAAGTTCCTTTCTCTCTCTCCCTCTATCTAGACTCTCTCAGGTCAAGATAACAACAAAAGATACCCTCATGGGTGATATAAGAGAGCTTATATAGAAGAGCATCGAAATAGCTCATTAATTTCAACTTGCCATCTTTATCATCCAGGAAGATACTAAAATCGTTATGTATGATCAGTGCAAATTAAGCTCAATCAGCCAGGATGATTTGGGACTATCAGAACATTTTTGTTCATATCGTCTAGGACGATTTAATATCATTATGTACGATTAGTTCAAATCATAGAATATTGGCCAGACCATTGATCTGAATGTATGGCTGGACGATTGAAAAATAGCTTGATTATCTAGGACGACAATCATTCAGGATGACTAGTACAAATCCGTGAAAATCATCCAAAATATTTCCCCAAAAAGATGTTGTCCGATATGTGATCATCCAAGAATAACTAAGGTTTTCGAACTTATCATCCTGGATGATCATGTGATCGTCTAGGATGACGTGATCATATCAATCAAGCCTTAATTACTTTCCTTAACTACCAGATTAATTATAGGCATAATTATGTGTATCGTCTAGGACGATGACCTAGACGATGTCCAAAAAAAATAATAGCTAAATAGATCTAGCGGCTGATTCCTTCTGATTTAAGCATATCATCCCAGATGATACAAACATCATCCAGGATGATATGCTTAATGACGACTGCCTTAATAAGTATGCCCTAATTAGGGTTTTTATTTTTAGTTTAATCGTCTAGGATGATATGGTAATCATCCTGGATGATGTACTAAAAATAGAAAATTCTATGTTTAAATAGAAAAATTCCCCCAAATGTGTGTGTACTAGATTACGTAGCATCATGAACCACATTTACTACAAATATACTAAAGAAAGGAAAAGGTTTATAAACTGACTCAGACCTAGTCTACCAAATTTTAAGCTGGTTCAAATTGTAGTCTTGATCCTGTGGAACATAAAATGTTAGTAGGCATGGCAATCATAGTAAAATAGAAGTGTTTTCAATCTTCAAAATTCTATTTATGAAAACAGATACGTAACAATCTCCCTCTTTTTGATAATGATAAACACACACAAAAACTAAGCAGTTAAGGAAATTTAATAAAAATAGTGTGTAGAAAAGACAGATCAACTATTTAATAACAGAATCAAAGTACAAAGAAAATAGTACAGTAGACTACTCCCCCTTTTAACATCACAAAAAGGAGAAGGAGAATAGAACAGAAACAAACTACAATGAAAAAATAGCATAAAAAACAAGTAAAATGATGGCCCATGATCATCTGAAAGAGGAGGTGGTGGTGGTGGCTATTGAAAGTAGCTAGATAGCATGGTGAAGTATGCTCCAAACTTGGCCATGTACTAGTCGTGCTGCTGTTGGTGGTGTGCAGCGTAGGTGTCAAAATGAGCTAAGTCCTTAGCACGTTACTGCTCAAAATGGGCTAAATCCTCAGCATGTTGTTGCTCCTATGTAGCAATGTAAGCCTCAAATTGTGCCTCCTACTAGTCGAATCGCTCCACCAACTCATCTAGCTGAGAGTGCTGGCGAAGCAAAGCAGGTGCAGGAAATAGGTGGAGGAGCCTCCTTCTCCTCGGCCCCCTGAGCTTCCTCGTCCCCCAAGTGGAGATAAGTACTGTGAAGGACGTTGAAGGAATTATTTGAGTAGAATGCAGGCCGATGGTTGGGAGGAGCAGGATATTGGAGGTTATATTTGGATTTTAGAACATATGCAATGATATGTCCTAGGATAAGATTTGGCTTCCTCCTATGACCTAGATCTCGAATTATAGTCAAATGCTTAATGTAGCGAAAGATGAGGTCGGTTGCATTGAAATCTTGATGGGCCAAAATGTAAATGGTGGTGATTGAAAGAAGAGGAGTGATATGAACTCTATCACCAGCTTTAGGAATAATGGAGGTGCGAAGGATATGCTGAATTTTCCTAGCATCTTTCAGTAAGGTACTAGCCTCTCCAATATAAAAGTGAGCATTAGAATTTATAAGAAAATGGTTGGCAGGTGCCCATTCATAATCAGGATTAGAACACCGGGTATAAAGTTTATCCCTTGTGGTGGAAAGTTGTAAAAACTCTTGGCAGTCCTAATATGTGATCTCGACGTGATGTCGATTTACATATGACCCAAGAGCAGTGAAGGAAGAATTAATTCAGAGGATGGAGAAGAACTCAAAGAGAAGTTTGAAATTAAAAGGGATTGTAAGTGTAAGAATGAAGCACATAGAAGTGTGAGAGAATAAGTCCAGTACCAGATAAGATAGATGGTTTTGGTTAAAAGACTGGGAGATTGTGATGTTGGCCAACTTGTATCGTTGGTAGGCAGCTTGATCATCCACCTTCGTGAATTTAGGGTCCAAAGTTGCCCTTGAATAACTACCCGAAAGATGACGAGATCGCTTCCCTCCTGCCATGATCAGAGAATATAGCACTAGAAGAGGAACACAAGAAGTTTTGAGGAAATTTGAGTGAAGAAAATGGCTGACAGCTCGGTTTAAAAAGAATCGACCCAATCGTCCATGAAGATCGTAGAATCATTCAGGCCGATTGAGTATAATAATTGTGTTGAGGCTGACTGGTTCGAAAGGCGTTTGTATCGTCCATCGTCCAGGACGATCAGATACCATCCAAGATGATAACACAGTCGATCGTCCTCAGGAGTCAAGCCGGACGACCGTTGAAAAAGCAAATCATCCTAGCTGATAGGTGGATCGTCCAGGATGATGTATAATAACGGATCGTACTGGCCAAATTTAAAAACATTTAAAGCATTGCCACGTGTATCATCTAGGATGAATAATTGGATCATTTGGGTTGATCATCAATAATTGATCGTACCGACCAAATTTAAGAGCTTTAACTATATAGTCATGTGTATCGTCCATGATGAACACGTGGATCGGACAGGCTGATTACCCCTAATTGAGTAAAGCTTTGAGAACATCGTCCAGGATAAATTGGATCGACCGGGACGATCACAAATAATTGAAACAGAAATCAATCAGATCATCCAGGACGATAATGCATCATCTAGGATGATAAAGAGCATAAACGTCAAGAATAGCCAGCAGATAGAATTTTGGAAGTGAATTGAACTGATCGTCCAGGACGATTGAAATATCATCCAGGACAATGTGAGAAAAAGCTTAAAATAGATGATGGATGGAGATGATCAGACAAGGACCAAAAATATTAAAATCAATTGAAAACGATAAAAATAAGATACGAAAAATACATAAAAATGAACAAAAAACAAAGGATTTTTTTCTTTTCTTTTTTTATCAAGGCACAGATATGATAGACTATATGTGATTGATTTTAAATACATGTAATTCAATGAATTAATATCATCAGAATTCAAAAAAATTGGTAACACAACCAATCCTATTATCCCTAACCAAGACTTCTCCTAGGGAAAAACTGCTTTTGGAAACAAATATCTAAATTAGAAAAATCAATTAGATAAGAAAAAGAAATCCATTCAAAAACTTGGTTTCAGAAAACTATTTTATATAATAATATATCAAAGTAATTTGTTACGATCAAGAATATTGAAATCAAGCCTTTAAAGAATATCAAGTGTCACATGAATTCTTTTAAGATTTAAAAATTTTGAAAGGAAAGGAGCTTGCTTTGATGGGCTCATTTTATGCTGCTTGTCAATTTGATTGGTGCTCTTTGCGCATCTTTTTATTTTTGATACACTTTATGTGTGTGTGTGTGTGTGTGTGTGTGTGTGTGTGTGTGTGTGTGTGTGTACATATATATATATTCAATTTGGCGACATTGCACATCTTTTGATTTCGGCATCATTGGTCACTTTTTCTAATTTAATTTTGTAAACTAGGTCCTTTTTCCAAAAATCTTAAATACTCTCAGTTGTGATTATATTTTCAAGATATTAGACCCAAAAAATCCACTCTCTAATATAAGTAAGAATGAATCACAAAACAGAATAAAAAATCATTTGATAAATGCAACGACAAGATTTTGATAAATTTGAAGGTAAAATAAAGACTTTCCTTATGATATATATAAGATATATTATTGTAGCAAGATTAAAAAGATCTCAATTGAATAGTCCAGTTATTGATTTGAGATAAACTTTTGTTTGAAAAAGAAAATTACACAACTAAAGAAAGTTAGAGAAAAAGGAAACAATTAATGGTGTTTCCCTCTTTAACTAATTTAGATATGTCAAACCTTGACTACAAATTTTTAAAAATAAAAACAAGGCAAAATATTATAAAGTAAAAAGAATCCAAACTATAACAGCAAACATGAAAAGCTAACACAAAAACTAATGCATACAATAACAACAATCAGCATAGTTGAAGCATGCAATTCATAATTTTATCAAGTAGCAAGTTTATGCAATTATTAGAAGTGAGCCTCAATTATCTAATTACCACATGCTTTCATGAGGCCTTTCGTGAGAGAAAATCTGCAAAATCATCAAACATCAAATTTAGGAACCCAAACTGGTTTGAGTCCCCTCTTATGAAAAGAAGAATGCAATGCATTTGTGTTATGCTGTGAAACATGCAATTTTGGTCTCCACACCCAATGTGAACTACAATGAATAGTGCAAGTGTATAAGATGTGCCTTAGCATGCCACATGAGAAACTTCTAACACCAGGAAAAGGATTTACTAATTTATTTGAGTTATAATGCCTCTTCCTATGTTTTGGCATAAGATCAAGTGTGGGTGTCATCCTATTTTTCTTAAGTGCATTCAATTCAGCTTTAAACCTTGAATTAGCACTTTCTAAAGCTG
Source organism: Dendrobium huoshanense (assembly GCA_016618105.1). Taxonomy (NCBI): domain Eukaryota; kingdom Viridiplantae; phylum Streptophyta; class Magnoliopsida; order Asparagales; family Orchidaceae; genus Dendrobium; species Dendrobium huoshanense. The sequence goes on from CM028360.1 coordinate 42,160,418, forward strand.
TATTATCAACTCCCAAATTATGCTCCTTATGATCAGATTTATCAATGTATGTCTTATAATCAGATTCAAGTGAGGTATATGATGCTTTCAATGAATCATGCTCAATAACTAACTCAGAGTACTTTTTATTTAATTCATCAAACTCATCAAGTAAAGATATGAAATTGCTATCAATTTGAAGGTAATCTTTAATCAAGACTTCGTGTTCTTTTGTAAATTCAAAAACTCCAATTTCAAACTAGTATGCATTTTCTTAAGTTTTTTATATAATGTATAAATTTTCTCACATATTTCAAGTAGTCGATCATAGGTTTGTTTGCATACCTCTTCTTGGTCTGACTGTTCAAGATGATCATCGGCCATCAAGCACAAGTTTGTGGTTTTCTCCTCTGCCTCAGTCTCAGAGGAGTCAGATGCAGACTCTACTTAGAATGGCTTTTGGAATCTGTTCTGGTCCTTCCTAAACTTAGGTTTCTCCTCATCCTTCTCTTTTCTTGAGTGATCCTTAAGGGTAGGACAATTAGCCTTGACATATCTAGGTTTCCTGTATTCAAAACAGACAACATCAGAAGAATTTTTATAATTTTTGATATCCTTACCTTTTTCCATTTCTGATGATGATTATGATTCTTCCTTAGAAAGTTTTTGAACTGTCTAATGATGAAGGCAATATCATCACTTTCAGACCAGGAAGAATTGGTATTTATTTCATTGGCCTTCAGTGTTATAGTTTTTTCCTTCTTTTTCTCACCTGTATCAAGATTTCTTTGATTCACCCATTGCTCGTAAGCAATGAGTGATCCAAGTAAGTTATCAATCAAATAAGTATTCAAATCTTTAGATTTAGTAACTACAGTGATCTTAGCATCAAAAGAGAAAGACAAGCATCTTAAAATTTTATTCACTTTTTGATAGTTATTAAGTTCTCTTCCTAAGGCATGCAAAGAGGTAATAATTTGAGTAAACCGTGTATACTTTTTAGAAATTGATTCAGAAGGTTTCATATAAATATTTTCAAAATCATGTAATAAGATATTCAATCAAACTTGCTTAACTTCATTTATTCCTTCATAAGTAATACACAATCTATCACAAATCTCTTTACCAACAGTGCAAGTTGAAAAACACATATAATTTTTAGATTTTAAAGCACAGAAAAAATAATTCAAATATTTTACATTAAGTTGTAGTAAAACCCTATCATCAAAAGTCCATTCAGTAAAAGAAAGTTCAGTTTTAATGCCATTAATTTCACGTGAAGGAGGTGAGTAACCTTCTTTAACAAGCATCCACATGCGATAGTCAATCGATTATAAAAATATAGACATGGGAGTTTTTCAAAAATCAAAATGAATATTGTCAAACAAAGGTGGTTAGGTAATCTAATACCCTTCCATGATATTACGATTATCGGAGTTAGCCATGAATCAAAATTCAAAAAGTTTTTAAACTTATCTTTATGAATCTGACTCTGATACCACTTGAAAGTTTGTTAGGGATATTAAGCCCTTATGAACTAGCCCAAGGCTAACCAAGAGGGGGAGGGAGGTGAATTAGTATTTTAAAAATTCTTTCAATCAAAAACTCAAAACATAAACCACATAATTCACCACAAAAACAATAAGAAGTACGGAAATTAAATACGAAAAATAGTAGTAAAGAAACACAAAGATTTATAGTGGTTCGGTCAACTCGACCTATATCCACTCCCTGGAGGCGCCCTATGGGTATTGCACTAAACTCTGTGACTATCTTTTTGCTCCCGCAGCAAGGCAGAGAAGCCTTTACAAAACCTCCTTTCCACCGACATAGGTGAGGCAGAGAACCTAACTCCTTTTGCTTCCTTCTAAAGCAACAGAGAACCTTGATCGATTGCTGAAGTAGACCTCCCCCCCAAGGACAAAGGATAAAGATCGAAGAAGATGACTTGGAATCTTGCTTGGATAAACTTTTGTGAACCCTCTCATAAACTCTCCATCACAAGTTCCTTTCTCTCTCTCTCTCTCTCCCTCTCTTCTAGGATCTCTCAGATCAAGACAGCAGCAAAAGATACCCTCATGGGTGATATAAGAGAGCTTATATAGAAGAGCTTCAGAATAGCTCATTAATTATAACTTGCCAACTTTTTTGTCCTGTACAATCAGTATAAATTAAGCTCAATCAGCTAGGACAATTTAGGACTATCAGAAGGTTTTTGTTCATATCTTCTAGGATGATTCAATATCATCTTGTACGATTAGTTCAAATTAATGAATATCGGCCAAACCATTGCTCTGAATGGATGGCTAGATGATTGAAAAATAGCTTGATCATCCAGAATGATCTCACGATTGTCTAGGACGATTAGTACAAATCCATAAAAATCATCCAGAACATCGCCCTGAAAAGATGTTGTCCGATATGTGATCATCCAGGAATAACTAAGGTTTTTGAACTGATCGTCCAGAATGATACTGCAATCATCTAGGACGATGTGATCATATCAATCAAGCCTTAATTGCTTTTCTCAAATACCAGACTAATTTAGGCATAATTGTGTGTATCATCCAGGATGATATCCTGGATGATGTCCAAAAATAAATAATATATAAATAGATCTGATGGCTGATTCTTTCTGATTTGAGTGTATCATTCTGGATGATAAAAACATCGTCCAAGACAATGTGTCTAATGATGGCTGCCTTAATAAGGATGCCCTAATTAGATTTTCTATTTTTAGTCTGATCGTCCAAGATGATATGGGAATCATCCTGGATGATGTACTCAAAATAGAGAATTCTATATTTAAACAGAAAAATTCTCCTAAGTGTGTGTGTACAAGGTTACTTAGCATCAGGAACCACATTTATTACAAATAAACTCAAGAAAGGAAAAGTTTTATAAACTGACTCAGTCCTAGTCTACCTAATCTTGAGCTGGTTCAAATTATAGTCTTGATCCTATGGACCTGAAATATTAAAAGGCAAGGAAGTCATAGTAAAATAGAAGTGTTTGCAATCATCAAAATTCTATTTATGAAAACAAATACGCAACACACCAGGTATATGACTTAACTAAAATAATTAAAAAAATAATGTAAAAAGTATATTAAAATTAAAATTACAAATAGTCTCAACCCTAGTTTATGCCATCTTGAGCTGATTTTCACTAGAAGTGAACATATGGACCTGAAAGATTAGTAAACAGGGAAAACAAAATAGATATGCAATAATAATAATAATAGAAAAGAAATAATAAATTTTTTTATCATCAAAATTATAGTACTTGGGCCTAGATTTGCATCAAGAAGAGGTGAAGTAAAAAATGCTTATTGGTGTTAGACTTGAAGAATAGAAGAAGATAGTAGAGGTAAAGGAAAACATGTCCAAATCTCCTCAAGGAGATTTTTTTTCCTTCAAAGTTAGCAAAAGTAATAGTGAGCATCCATCTGTAGTAATTTCTACATTCCCCACTTAGTGATGTGAGATTCCACCCCATCAGATGGAGTAGAGTTATCTTCTCGTGACCCTCCACCCTCTCTAGAGGAAATTAAATAACCCATCATTGATGCCATCCCTATGACTACCAACCTCAGGATAATTAAAGGGAAAGAGATAGTAGATAACAAGACTAATGATTTATTGATGAGATAATGAAATAGTGAACCAATGCTACCCATTAACTCAAAATGCAATAGATCATAGGGAAATTGAAGCATAACTATAGTGGTTATTTGCCCATTAATTCTGAATCCATTAAGAGAAGACCTATCGATAACGTGGTTCAAGAGATCATAGACATTATAAAAAAGAAAGAATTAATATAACCCTTTAATCCAAAATAAGACTATATTTTGATTGATGCTAGTGAGCTAGATGGTCCTGTTAGTAGTATTTTCATGATAGAGACATAATCATCGATGAAAGAAGTTGATCCTAATAGAACTCAATCAGAAAAGGAAAATGTGTCAGTTTCCATAGACTTAGACTCAAAGGTTTCTGTTAAACGCAAGGATAAGAATGAACATATAAGAAATTTCAAGAAGAAGGTAGAAGGCATGTTGATAAGGGAGCCAGAAATGCAAGATCAATTAGCTAAAACATAGAAATCTTAGTTTAAATAGTCTCAAATGATAGTATAAGTATTGAGTGTGTAGAGGAAGAAAGGTAGTATAAACTTAAATAATTGGTCTAGTTCCTATAGCACCAGCAGAAAAAGATATCAAGCAAAATGATAGAATTCTAGGAAAGGAAGACTTTAGTCCAATCTCAAGGAGCTACATCTATTATAAAGGGTAGGCCCTACCATGAGAAGATGATTTAGTCCCTTCTCCAAAATGGCTTTGTGCCACCTTCATTTAAAGTATTTAGCACTCTAGAAAACATGATATAACTTCTACAAATTTATTAAGTTAGTTACTGTAAGGCCAAAGGGTCAAATGCTTTGTTATTTTGGTAGTTTAGAAGCAGTGTTTTTGGAATTGTGTTTTAATGATATGTCGATTTACCTAAATATTTAGTGAGGACCTATGGAGAATTGGAGAGTCTATTCTTAAAGAGATTTTTTAGAACTCAACATCATATCACAGTAAGAGATCTTATCATCAAGAAGAAAAAGCTAGGAGAGTCTCTGGTTAAGTTAATTTTAAGATGGATTAATCTCTTAATGAGATGTGAACCTCAGTTACAATAGTGACAAGGAGTGGAAACTATCTTAAAAAATATCCACGAGCTTTTTGCATTTAATCTAAAAAGGTTCATAATAAAGACTTTTGAGAATTTACTTATTAAGGCCAACAAACCACAGGAAGAGGCTTCTCGAGTGTTATTCTTGAATTATTTTTTTTTCATGAAAGGAAAACTATAAAGCCTCAAATTTTCTTTGAGTAAAAGTTATCAATCATATCAGTAGTTGATATGGGGTAGCAACCAATGAAATGTCAGTCATTTGATCCTCCAACTCGGCCATTATAGGTAACATTTTACCCCTCCTAATGATCCTTTCTAGGCATCTTGTAAATAGAAGATGAAGAAAATCTATCCATTTAAAAGCGAGTTAGTAAGAAAATTTTTTATGAGTTTATTAAAGACAGAAGGCTTTAAATAAACTAGGGCCAAGAATGTGGCTGAGAATAATAAGAGGGATATTCCTACTTTTTGCCAATATCACCACATGTTGAGCCACATAATTGAAAACTAGTTTATATTTAAAGAATGGCTTAAAAGAAATTTTAAGTTGGGTAAAATTATCATCCCAAATGAGCCTTTAGTAGATCCAAATAGAGGATCTTTCAAAGTTTTCTCACATAAAAATTCCAACATTTACTTATACAAAAAAAATGATTGGGATGCCATTCTATCATGAAAGTGCTCATATGGCACAAGAAAGTGCTCTGATACCACTTGAAAGTTTGTTAGGGATGTTAAGCCCTATAGAATTGGCCCAAGGCTAACAAGAAGAGAGGTGAATTGGTAATAAAAAATTTTACACAAAGAAATAAAATCATAAACCATATCACCACAAACAAAGTGCGGAAATTAAATAAATGCGAAAGAGATAATAATAAAAGAACACACCGGATTTATAGTGGTTCGGTAAAACCTTGACCTACGTCCACTCCTTGGAGGCACCCTCCAAGTATTGCACTAAATAAGTGTCTCTCCTTGAGCCCCCACAGCTAGGCGGAGAAGCCCTTACAAAATCACTTCCACCTTCCCCGGTGTGGCGGAGTCGCCGGTTCCTTTGACACCAAAAAGATCTTCTTCTTTGGTGAACTTAGCTCGAGACAAGCCTTGAATCCGATGGTACTAAGGTGCGAATTCGCCGGAGCAACCGTGTGGAATCCCCTCCACACTCCCTTGAGTTCCCCCACCCCCCTCACAGGATCTTCTCCCTCTCAAACTCCACCCTTTCCTCTCTCCCTTTAAAGCTCTCTCTTCAAGTTTCCCCCACAAGAACAAAACTACAATGGCTGCCAAAGACACTTACAAAGTGCCTTGTCATAGCTTAAATAGAAGAACTAAAAACGAGCTCATTAATGCAAGTTGTCGACATTATCATCCAGGATGATAGGTATATCGTCTTGGTCGATCAGTACAAATTCATCTTATCAGCCTGGGATGATTTGGGACGATCAGAAGAAAATTGGTTACATCGTCTTGGCGATGTCATGATTGTCCAGGCCGATTAGTTTAAAACTGATTTCAATCGTCCTGATCATCTCCCTGAATTTGACCTGTCTGATGTAGATCATCTAGGACATCATCTCGGCCGATCAGGAGATCGTCCCGGATGACATGATCATATCAATCAACTATTAATGCTTTCCAAATATACCAGATCAATTTAGGCATAATTGAGTTAGATCGGCCTGGACGATATAAATATCGTCCTGGCCGATTTCCTAAAATAAAGAATTCCTAAACTGATTATGGCGGCTGATTCTTTCTGAATTTAGACTATCATCCTGGCCATACAGGTATCGGCCAGGCCGATCCGCTAATGATGGCTGCTTTAATGAGAATGCCCTAATTAGGATTTTTGATTTTGGACATATCGTCTCACCCGATATTACCAAAAATAGAAATCTTATAAGGAACAACAGGAAATCTTCCAAGTTACAAATCAACAGATCTGACACTAAATACAACAGACTCAAGAAAGGTAAAAGATTATAAACTAACTCAGACCTAGTCTACCCAATCTTGAGCTGATTCCAAATTGCAGTCCGATCGTGTGAACCTGAAATGTTAGTATAAAGCAGTCATAGAGAAAAAGAATGTTTGCTATCATCAAAATCTTAAGCCATAGATCCGCAACATATCATGTGTATTTAAAAAGTTGATTAATAAATATTTTCAACTTTCTCAACTATTGCTAATAAAAGCCTAGGAACTGATCATTGAGGTTGAACTGTAGGCATCGTAGGAGGATATTGGGATGATTTCCTCTCTAGTAGTCAAAGGAACTACGATAAATTATAAAAATAAAAAGTTAATTGAGTGGAAATAATAGTTGATGAGAGATGCATTTAGATAGAGGATGGTGGAGTGAAACCCTTATCCCCGCTGACTTTATCTAATTTTTACTTTACCCCATCAAAGGTAAAGGATCAAAAATTAATGAAAATACTTATGCATATATTTTGATTATTAATAATGATAATGTAGTGAAAATAGAATATACTATAGATATAAATTAAAAATTAGCAATGATTGATGAAAATACATCAAAATTAATTCTTCAAATTTAACCTTTAAAGAGAATAGTGAACCTAAAATCTTATCAGATAGTGAAACCCCCAAAATTAATTTTAAGGGATTCATGTTATGATAGATTTTTAGATTTGAATTTTCCATCAAAAAATGATGTTAAATTGTTGAAGGATAGTGTAGACCCAGTCACAGTTTATTATCCTGAGGAGATCATGGAAGTATAACTTCGTGGTGTCAATGTCTTACCACAAATACCTATAACTAAAAAAAAGGCAAATTAGTCATATCCAATGCTCTAATTATCCCAAAGAAAGGAGTTAAAGAAATGAAGAGAATAAAATAATATACTTTAAAACTTCTATCATTATATAGGATTATAATCAAGCATGTTGTTAGTGGAGCTCGACCACTTTTAATTTTTACAAATCATAAATTGTAATTAAATAGCACTTGCGATATGTCCTTTTATATTCATTTGATATGTTTTGATGTGTATGATTTTATTTAAATTTTATTGCTTCATAAATTACCTATTAGTTTAGGTTTATTTTTGGCATGTGAATATTTTAGCCTAGATTTTATTAGGTTCTTAAAAACAATAATGCTTTTCTACATGTAATTAAATATAAAAAATTTGGCTCACATAGAATGATAAGCACTCATAAGAAGTAAGTTCATGTGCACTGGAGGTTTTTCATGCATATGTACATATCTTTTCTTATTGTTAGGGACCTCCCAGCTTGCAGGTCATGCAAGACCATTTGATCTATTAGGGTACAACTTTGTCTAGGGAAAAATTAATTTTCTAAGCCTATTTTAAAGTTCACAATATGCCATTTTTGCATACATGGTCAATGAGCATACATTTCAGTAGAAATAAATAAAATCTAACTAAAATTTAATTGCATTGAGCATAATCCCACCATACATAAGTAAAGCGACCACTTAGGAAAATCATTAGATACCAATCCCAATTTCTCAAAAAAAAAAAAAAAAACTTAAACAATAATCTTTACCCATCTTTCATAAGATGGGATTCATGATTTTAAGGCACATAAGTTGTCGAGATGGCTTTCCAATCCAGCTGACGTAAGCCCAAAATTGTATTTCATTGCTATGTTTAGGCTACTATTATATAGTACCTAATTTAGATTTAGGTTTTTGGGCTAACCCAAAATCTTAAGTCTACAACATCAGCAACCTAATCCAAAATTTTTAATAAAATATCAACTCAAACCTAAAGTATCTCTCATCTAAAATTTAAAGCCCAAAATAGGATAGATTGAGGTATTTCTGAATTATTTTGAAATCTCAAAATGTCTCCTACTTCTCATCCTTTAGCTTCCAAAATAAGTGCTTAAAAATACTACCCAATCCTAATTCAAATTTCAATATCTCTCCTTTTATATCGCTCTTAGGAAACCCAAATAAAATTTCTAATATTATTCTAATCAAGAGTACTTGTATGAAGCCTAATCTCCCTATGATGTAAATAACTATAAAGTCTTACTTTTATAGGAGATTTAAGATCCCAAAAAAAGTAAACTCCATTATATTTAGCTCAGAAATGGGATGGGAGAAAATTATTCTTTTTGGTAAATAAATAATAATAATAATAATAATCTATGATGATCATTATCATCATATTCGTAGTGCTCAATAACAAATGGTATTTTCATTCCTAGGAAAGATATGTATCACTTATTATTGAGATATTTGGATATGAAATTAATGATAATCAGTTATGTAAGTTAGATATATAATTGAACATCATTTTAACCCCTCAGGGCCATATGATGTTCTCTATGACGATCTAACTACAATAATTAATGATGAAATATCTCAACCATTATAGCCAAATATATGATTGAATATCATTTTAATTCTTCAGAGTCATATGCAATTTCTCCTTAAATTTTGTTATGATAATTTAGGTATAATTCCCAAAAAAGGTTTATATACAAACTTTACCTAAAGGCTCTCTTATAAAACCTGGGGCTTTTGTTTTGTGCTCATTCATTTCATTATAGCTTATGTTCATATTCCAGCTCAATTTTGTTTGAATGGCTAAAGTAATAGAACACTATTTCAACCAACATACAAAAGGTTTTCTTTTGGCTTTATTAGGACCTAGTTGTATTTTTCAACTCTAAATATATTTTAGTACTTTGTTGTCAATGAGATGGAAATTCATACTACTTTTTTTGTGGTTATTTGGTGGATCTTGTTGACAAAAGTGGACTATGATGAATGATAAACATCAATCCAATTTGGTCCCCTTAAAAGGTCATTTTTGGCAATTAGTAGCTCCATCTTGAAAGGTCATATTTGGAAACCATTTTAGTATTCATCTTCATGACATATTAATGATGAATTTTATGTTATTTTACCAATTCTGAGTTCTTTTATGTTTCAAATCTCTTCATTGTTGTTGTTGGTTATAAACTTTATTGCATCCTAAAACATTTGCAACCAAAGAGAGATAGATATAGGGTTAGCATTATCTCTTTGTACGAAGATTTAACATACACACTCATATATAAGAGATAGGTGTGCAAGCATCATATGAAACAACAATGTTTTATATGTAAAATCCTAAAAAAAAGGAAAAATAATGGGGCCTAACATAGTTAAAATGATTCTACTAGTGTTTGTAGTCGATTAAAATAATTCTCTTCCTCAAAAAAATGCCTTGGCTTAATGTCTCAAATATACATCATACAGAGCACCTTACAAGGTGGGAGTACGAAGAATCATATGATATAAGAGTTGTTCTTATAAGAATGATTGTCAATTCATTTGGTTGGTAGGACATAAACAGCTGACGGAGGTCGAAGAGGATGTAGTTGACATAAGATATAAGCTAGAGGGACCATAGTCAACAGAAGATGGAGGTTGCAGGGACCTTAATATGTGGGAGATGCAAGTTTGAGGGACTGTAGTCAATGGGTGATGGAGGTTGAAGGGAACTTAGTCAGTAGTCGATAGAGATCATAGGGATCATAGTCAGTGTCCGATGGAGGTGAAAGGGACCATAGTAAGAATAGGAAATAGTTATTGGACAGACCATACTCAGCGAGCGATGGTGGTCGGAGGGATCATAGTTGATGAGCCATGGTTGTAGGAGGGATCATAGCCAATATTAATGGTGTTCAAAGAGACCATAGTCAGCGGGTGACAGTGGTCATAGTGACCATAGTCCATAGGCAACATTGGTCGGATGAACTATTTTTGGTGAGAGGCAATGGTTAGCAACGCTTTTAAAATCGGACCGGACCAGCCGGTTCAACCAGTTATACTGCGAGCCGGCCGGCCGGCCAGTTACGGTACAAATAGAAACCCAGTCACGTAATAAACCGTGAGTAAACTGCTCGAACCGGCGGTTCGACCAGTGAACTGCCGAACTGGCACCAATTTTAGATAACCAGCTAGTTTGGCTAAGATGTTGATTAGCAAAATCCAACGGCCAGAATTTTCGGGAGAGGAAGCTTATATGACTTAAGAGGGAAAAAAATAAAAAAACCCTCGTTGACTCGTTCTCCTTCCCCGACGACGTGCGAAGCTCCGAAGCGGCAAAACCAACAACATTTCGGCATTTCCGTGCTACTCATTCGCGAAGCAAGAAAGCAACAAAATATTTTCCTGCAGGCCATCTCATTCACGAAGTGTAAAGGACCGAACATTACGACATTACCTCCTTCAATCGTTTAGCCGTTTAGGTTTATTTCAGATTCTGAAAATTTTTTTTTTTGTTGAAAAATACAAAAACATTATGCTTTCTTAGGATTTTAGAATTGTTTTCCCAATTCTAAACTTCTTCAGTCGTTTAAGCTTGTATAGATTCTAAAATTTTTATTTTTCTTTAAAAACCATCTTGATTTTAACTTCGTGGATGCGTATGAGCAGGCCTGATGTTGTCCCAATTCTAATCTTCTTCAGTGGTTTAGCCGTTCATTTTTTTTTTTTTTTTTTTTGAAAAAACATTACAGCTCATCTTGCTCAAGCTTGTACTGAAAAAATTGTAACCGATTTTGGGCTTGCCTAATTGTCTTCCTCAAAACAAATTCTAGTGGTTCATTAGGTACATGAAATTTTGATAACTATGTTAAAGTGCCACAGCACGATGTTGGTTTCATTAGAGAAAGATACATGCTAGGTAGGAACTAAGCTATACAAATCATATTCTTAATGATTTTGGTAATTGTTAATAAGTTGCATGAAAGTTTAGGGACTAAGAGAACTAAGTTAAGAATTCATAGATAAATGGATTTGTTAATAAGTTGCTGAAAAGTGATGCTTGCATTTTTTTGTTTAACAGGTAGTTTCTATTTTATCATTCATGTTATATTTGAGCTTAAAACTGTTTTATAACTCTAGTTACTTGATTTTTCTTTCCACTTACATCATGATGTTATCTAAGTTTTGAATTGTAATCTAATTAATTGTGCTTTCATTCATTCTCGTTACTTGAATTTTCTTTGGGGAAATCATCTATAGTACTTAAATGGTTGGAGACTTTAGGCAGTAGTGCAATTCATCTCTACGGCGGAATGAGGTATGCATTATGTATCATTTCAAGTTTTGTAACTTTTTAAATTACTTACTTTTCTACATTGCTTAGTTTTCTACCTTGTTGTTTTTTATTAAAGTTAATCTAGTGATCCACTTTCTATTGGAAAAATCTTAAACAGAATGTGAAAGAGATATGTAGACTACAAATTTTTTATGTATTTGTAATTTTTTAAATGATGCATTTGATATTATTTAGAGGATTTATGGATTTTAACTTATGTGTATGTGATTTTATTTAGTAAATTAAATTAGGATGGAAGCACCTAGTAATCAAACTTCATCTTCAACTTATACTGTGCGGGAGAAAGTAGACATTGCTTGGAATCATTTTGCTGAAGTTAAAGGAGCTGATGGGAAGAAACAATTTAAATGTTTACAGTGTGGTATTTCATACAAGGGATGAGGAATTAGCAAGGTAGTTTTTTTTATTTTTGTTTTCCCTTTAATGATCATACTAAGTATATGCCCAGAAAGTTGTTCATGCTATTGCTGCAATAGGTCCTGGTTACAAGCTCCCCAGTTATCATAAGATGAGAGTCAACTTACTTAGGGATTACAAAAAAGAATGCAGGCTACTGATTGATAGTTATAGACAAACTTGGAAGGAAACAGGTTGTACACTTATGGTAGATGGATGGACAAATAATAGGAGCAGAACTTTAATCAATTTTTTGATATATTGTTCACATGGTGTAGCTTTTTTAAAATCAGTTGTTGCTTCAGACATCACAAAGGATGCTACCACTTTGTGCTCTTTATTTACTGAGGTTGTTGAATAGGTTGGTCCAGAAAGTGTTGTTCAAATAGTTACTGATAATACAGCTAATTACAAGAAGGCAGGTCAACTGTTACATGAAAGATTCAACAATATTTATTGTTCACCTTGTGCTGCACATTATATGAATTTAATTTTGAAGGATATTGGAAGCTTGTCTCTCATTGAGGAGCTAGAAAAAAAAAGCATAAAAGTTGACAAGTTTTTGTTATAATCACATATTCATACTTGCATAGCTTCGGAGAAGGCCAGGTTGGAAGGAGATTGTACGACCTGGAGCAACCCGTTTTGAAACAACCTTCATAACTTTGAAAAGTGTGCATGAACACCATCATGACCTATAAGCACTCATCAAAAGCAAGTTCTTTATGGACTCGAAGATATCCAAGACCTCAAAGGGAAAGGAAGTAGTTTCAATTGTTTTAAACTTGAAGTTTTCGGATAACTGTCTTATTATTTTGAAGATATTAGGCCCTTTGATTAGATTGTTACGTATTATTAACTCTGATGAAAAACCATCTCTTGGATATATATATGATGGCATGTACAAGGCAAGGAAGGTAATTAAAGCTATGTTCAGAAATGTAAAGAGATCATATAAGCCTTTTACTACAATAATAAAAAGAAGATGGAATACTCAATTAAGGCAAGACATCCATCCATTCAGCATCATATTTTTACAATCCTCATTTTCTATTTGATAGAGAGAATTATTGTCAAAAGGCAAAAATTTTACAAGGTCTAGTTGAAATAATTGGAAATAAAGACATTTGCTCTAAGCCCACAGTTGCAATGAATGAAGTCAAACTATTCTGTGATGGCTTAGAAAGCTTTGGAAAACCAATTGCACTGATAATGGCGAAAGAGATGCAACCTGGTAATTCACTTCTTTTACTTTCAATATGTGTATATAGTTATAAAAATATGCTTATTCACTAAATCTTCAAACTTGAAAATATGTAGATGAGTGGTGGAAGATGTTTGGATCAAGTGCTCCAAACTTACAGAAAGTTGCTATAAGAATTCTCAGCCATATATCATCTCCATCATGAAGCAAGAGAAATTGGAGTGTTTTTGAACATATCCACTCAAAGAGACGAAATTATTTGGAGCATCAACGACTCAATGATCTTGTATATGTTTGGTATAATCTGAATTTAAAGAATAGGTAAAATCTTACATTAAATTAATATTTATGTACAATCTTAATTTTGTGTCAAGTAGTATGTATAATCTTAATATAAAATTATTTATTCATTTTTTAAGTTTCAATTAAAAAAAAGACATTATGACCCTCTGGACTACACTTGTGTTGAAATGGTTGATTTTTGGATACTTGAAGATGAAACAACTCCAGAACTTGACTTACAAGATTTGAAAAATGAGATATACAAAGAGGATGCAATACCAATTGTTAAAGAACAAAATATAACATTTAATCAGGCAGGGCATCGTAAGTTGATAATAAAATTTGAGTATGTTATGTAATTGAAAGCAAAAATAATATCTTATTTTATATTTCTTATTTGTTGGTGAAGGTGACTTAGAGAATGAAGGAGATGTAGGCGACATAATCGGGCTTGATCAATCAGATGCATTTGGGTTTGAACATTTTGGTGAAGCGAGGCCTAGAGACTCAACTTATATAGATAGATTTGATGATGCTAATTTAGGAGATCTTTGAAACTATTGAACTAAGAAAGTGAAACTTTGATTTAAATTATGAATATGTTTTCTTTTTGTTATCAGTTGGGATAAAGTAATTTTGCATCTTTCTATGGTTGGTTGTCTTTAAGTGATCAAAAATATTGTTATGTTTTTCTTTTTTACTTTATATAATATTTACATCTTTTGTTTTATGCATTTATATTCAAATTAAGTTCAATTTTTGTTGTATATTTATATATAATTGTGTCATTATTATAATATTTAAATATAATAAATATTTATTACATCATCAAGTTTGACCCCGATTCGACCCCGGTCGAACCATCAAACCGCTAATCTCTTCTTTTTCCAGTTCATTGACTGGTTCGGTTTTCAAAGCCTTGGTGGTCAGAGAAACCATAATCGATAAGCAATGGAGGTCATAGTGATTATATTCGATGGGCAATGGTGGTCGAAATGATTGCATACAACAGGTGAAAGTTACTCGAGGGATCAGTGTTGGTGGGCGATGGTGGTCAGAGGGATAATAATTGGTGGGAGATGGAGGTTAGTGAGACTATAGTAAATGAACGATGGTTATTGGAGGTACTATATTCAATGAGCGATGGTGATCGAAGGGACTATAGTCGGCGGTCGACGATGGTAGTAGCGATCGTAGTCGGTGGTCAACGGTTGATAAAGGGACTATCATCCATAGGAAATGGAGGTTGGAGTGACCGTGGTCGGCAGGTAATCGTGGTCGGAGGGATAGTAGTCGGTGGGCGACGAGGTCAGTTATAGGCCTAGCATTGGTTATCAGATTGAGGTGCGATGGCGTTGGTGGTGAGGATTCACTAGTAGTAGTGTCAAGGTGGAGCTCTTGGGTGATTCGAGCTTTATAATTCATTTGATCTCAGCCTAAGGTCCAAGTTTCCAAAGGTCTAAACCCTCAAAAACTTCCCCAAAGGTCCTAGCTCCCCTCCCCCGGTCCTCCTCATGTAGATAGTGGGAGTCTACTTATAGATTTTGAGAGTGGCATGCCCCGTAAATGTGAAGAAGATCCAGAGCAAATTTAGAGTATTCCATCATACGACCCATACAGATTCCCTTGATCATGAAGCACTTTTCATGCATTTATGTGCGTTAATGATGTAAGAATGAAGCAATCTTTAGCTCATTGGATTTGTCTTGTCGAGCCGCTCGATTTAACAATAAGCATGCTACATTTAGAGATCTCTTGGTCATCCAATTAATGCTTTGAACCTTCAAAGTATGATTTAGTCACTTACGTTTGACCCATTTTGGCTCGGATTGGACTGATTTGGTGTCATATCATCTCCTGATGCATTCAATTTTGTTGTAAATTTGCTAAAATCAAAGTTTTGATGGTTCCACATTTAATTTTGGATGTTACCAACTAGAATATGCCTCAAGATGTGTGTTTGATCAATGCAATTTTTGGTTACAAATCAAGCTTTTTCTTCAATAGTTTTTGATTGAGCACTACAGCTCGCTTTTTTGTTGCAGCTATATTTAAGTTTTTGCATTTCTTAAACTTGTTCTATTAATGCTCTCCTCATTTATAATAATTCTATAGTCAATGAAAATTAGCTTTTATATATATAACATCTATTAAATACACCATTGGAACGCATAAAATGTATTTTTAAGAATGTGAAACAAATAACAACTGCATATACTACATATACCAAAGAAGCCAGAATGTGAAATGGCCTGCATGAAATTGCAATTTTGGTTTTATCTGCTGCACACGCCAAACTTTCAAAGACCAGTTAAAAGTATTTGCCAATTCATATATAAAAAATTTGTACTCAAAATCACATACATATCATTAACAATGACTTAATCATACATAAATCTGTCATTTTCATAATATCAATATTCACTAAAAATAACGTGAAATTAAAAGATTGTGAGTAGTATAAATATAACATTCGACACCCTCTTCTCTACTCAAAAAATTTGTAGTTCATACATACAAATCATGCAATCCCTTCTATTTTTGTCGTCAATCATGTTATTATTCCTAATCCAATCTTTCATCCTATTTTTTCTCAAGAGATATAGAAAAAAGAATCCTTTTCATATAATAATTCAAAACACCAAACTTCCACCTGGGCCATGGAAGCTCCCATTATTAGGAAGCATTCATCAACTTATAACTAGAGAGCAAACCCATCGAAGATTTTACAGGCTTGCCCAAAAATATGGTCCTTTGTTTCATATTAAGCTTGGCCATGTAGACTTCGTGGTCGCATCTAGCTCTAGCACTGCTCGCGAGGTGCTCAAAACTCATGATCATGTTTTAGCCTTTCGACCCACACTATTAGCCGTTGAGAAGATTGGTTACAACTCGAGCGGTATTGGCTTCTCCCCGTACGGCCCTTATTGGAGACAACTACGTAAGATCTGCAGTCAAGAGCTTCTAAGCACTAAGAAAGTTAAATCTTTAAGCTTCATCAGATATGAAGAAGCTAAAAATCTTCTGTATAAGATTAAAAAAATATCTGAATCTCCGGTGAACCTAACGGAGATGTTTCAAGAAGTCAGTAACATGCTGATAACTAGAACAGCAATTGGAAAAGAATGTAAGAGCCGACAAAGGTTCATAATAGCCATGAAGGAGACTATCAAGCTTCTTCCCATGTTAAGGGTGGCCGATTTGTTTCCACCTCTTTGCTCTTTTATTAGTTTTTTTGATGGGTCAAGCTTCCAAATAAAAAAGCTGCATCGTGAGATGGATCATGTCTTGGATGAGATAATTATGGAGCATAAGGAAAAGGAAGTAGTTACACATGAAATGGAGGAGGATTTGGTCGATGTTTTGCTGAGGATTCAAGAGAAGGGAGAGTTGCAAGTCCCTTTAACAATGGACAATGTCAAAGCTGTGATCTTGGTAAGTACCACTTATGTCTCTAAAAATATGTAAATTTTTATTTCTTGTTCGATGATAGCGTAAAAATTCTAGTAAGTGTAAGGTATTTTCTCTTACTTTGATTTTATTTTCTAAAATATGTATAAAATTTTGAGACCGAAATATTTGATCAAATAACTTCATAACTTTTTTTCAATTTAGTTCGTTTGTAAAATCACTTAATTTGCTATTTTTTTCCCTAGGACATGCTTGTTGCTGCAACAGAGACGACATCAAACACAATGTGTTGGATCATGTCGGAGCTAATATCTCATCCAGAAGTAATGTGTAAGGCTCAAAAAGAGATAAGAGAAGCCCTTGGAGCAAAAATAAAAATTGAAGATAATGATATTCATCAGCTACACTACCTTCATAATGTTATAAAAGAAACTTTAAGATTGCACCCTCCATTACCTTTGCTTCTTCCTAGAACTTGTAATGAGCCCACGGAACTATGTGGATTTGTGATACCGAAAAAGGCTCGTGTGGTAGTTAATGCGTGGGCAATTGCAAGAGATCCAAAAATTTGGGAGAATCCCGATAACTTTTATCCAGAGAGATTCGATGAGAGCGCACATGATTTTAGAGGAACCAAATATGAGTATTTACCTTTTGGTTCAGGACTAAGAATTTGCCCAGGAACAACATTTGCAATGGCCGAGATTGAGCTTTTTATCTCATTATTGCTCTTACACTTTGATTGGGAAATACCAGGCGGCAATGGCCCAATAGAGCTTGACATGGAAGAGGAATTTGATGGCACGGCTAGGAGGAAAAAAGATTTATATCTAGTTGCCACCACTCATTCCGTATGAAACATTTTTTTATAATAATTTGAGAATGATATTTTTAATCAACTCATTTATTTGATCTTCTTTGTATCCATAGGTGTTTAGATTTATATGTTTCCGCACCTTTCAAGTTTCAATATAAGCATTTTATATATAGAAAAAGATAAACCAAGCACACAAGCAGCACTTGAGCTAACTATGTTATTGTTTACGATCCCAACTTATTGTACTTTAATTAAGTACTTCATAACAGATTATAGTGAAAACAAAATTTTAATTTTAATTATTATAATTATAATTAATTGAAAGAAACATTCAGCTATGATATTTTTATAATTATTATAATTATAATTAATTTGTTACCTTAGTTGTAACAAATAGTATATTCACTCATTCATCACATGACAATACCAAAAAACTGTAGGGAAAATAAATATTTAGACAATAAGAACCGCATCTTATATCTGCTCAATCTGGAAAAAAAAAAAACTCAAAAGAAAATGGATCAAAGGTTTATTAATGTATTTTACCCATCCAAATAATCAAATACACACTATACATAATAAATAATTCATATATTTAATTCAAGTTATTTTAAAACCTTCATACTCTATTTGAAATATCAATTATCTTATCTTTAATTTATAGAGATCAATTGTGATTATTTTGTTCCAGTCAATTAATGATTATATGATCTTTAAAATCTTACAATCATGCATTAAACTTATTCAAAAGAAAGCAAGGAGAATGAACTGTTTTGATCAGAATTTTGAAAGTAAAAAAAAAATGAAAGAATAATGACTATTTTCTCAAGAAGAGAAAGGTCAACCCATATGCATGCATTGAATAGAGAAATTTTCTCATAAGAGAGCAAAGATTATTTCTATCTAATTAGATTTTTAATGTTTTTATTTTCAAAAATATGAATATAAATATCAATTCTTTTAAAAGCACTAAAGTTAACGATATATATAATTTAAATTTTTTATAATAATATTATCATTAATCAAATTGAAACATTATACTTTTTTCATAATATATCATTCTGATTATATTAGAAGATAATTTTATCCATAAAAATATAGAGGGATTCAAAAATATCAACTATATAATTTGATAATAATATAAATTATTCCCCAAGTTAATATATATATATATATACTAGTAGCATGTCAAAATATTTGTGGCTGTAGAGAGATCAAGATTTTAATGTCCCAGCTTTGGATAAGACAGGGATGCAAGAGTCATAATTTACACTCTAATTTTTCCATGGAAAACTTGAAAAAGGTAAATACTATTGGGTTGTACCAGGTTAAAATGATTTCACTAGTGTTTGTCATTGATTACAAAGAATGACGTTCTTAGAGAGAAGGCTTTGTCACAATATAGAAAACATACATCAGATAAAACATATTATAAGGTTAGAGTTGGAAGAATCCAGTTTCATGAGAGTTATTCTCAAGTGATCATTGGTTAGTTTGTTCACTCGGTAGGATTGTTGTCAATGAACAGTTGTCAGATAATCATGCTACTAAGGTTAAAGGGATTGTAGTCCAATGAAAGTGGTCAAGGGATCGTAGTCAGGTGATGCAGGTTAGAGAGAATATAGTATGACGATAGTTGTTAAAGGGACTATAGTCAGGGGACTGAGGTCGAAGGGACCACTATCCCATAATGGAGGTTGAAGGGATTCTAGTTGGGTGAGGGAGGTGAAAGAGATCATAGGCAGAATACTTAGGTTGGAGGGACCATAGATGGGTGACCTTGGTCGGAGGTACTGTTGTTGGGTGACTATAGCTGGAGGGACCGTAGTTAGCATGTAACATTGGTGGGAAGGATCATGGTCTGGGTAAATAGAGGTCAGAGGGACCGTAGTTGGGCAACAAAGGTTGGAGAGATCATTATTAGGCAAATGAGGTCAAAGAGACCTTAGTCAGCCGGCGACAAGGACAAGATGACTTGCATATGGATGACATTGGTTAGGCAATTAAGGATAGTGAGATCATAATTGGCCAGATGACTGAGATCAGAGGAATCGTAGGGGAGTGGTGGTTGTTGGATTATGGGTTTTAGTAGGGTGATTGAGATAAGAGATATCGTAGTTACTTGTGGTTAGAGGAACTGTTGTCAGGTGACTAAGGTAGAATGCACTATAGTAGAGCAATGGAGGTTGGTGGAGTAGTAATCGAGTGATGAAGATTGACAAGTTCATAATCAAGAGATATAGTTTAGAACATTGTCAAGCGATGGTGGTCAGAGGAGCTATAGTAGGGCAATTGAGGTCGAAGAGATCGTAGTCAGGTGATGGTGGTTTAAGGTCCATACTCAAGTAACAATTGTCCAAGGGTCATAACCATCGATAATGAAGGTTAAAAGAATCACAGTTAGGCATGAGTGGTCTAAGGATCATAATCAAGTGATATATGTCTAAGGACCGTATTCAGGAGATGCTGGTCCAAGCTCCATAGTTGGTAAGTGACTGAGGTTAAAAGAATCTTAGTTAGTTGATGATGGTTTGAGGATCATAATTGGGCGATTGAGGTCGGAGGATCTGTAGTCGAGTGATGGTGGTCAAATAACCATAAAGAAAACAACATCACTCCTATTGTTGTAGAAAGCGGTTTTCCACCACATAAATTTTGGATAGTGAGAAAACAATAAGAAAGTAGTAGCCAAATAAATTTATGATGGATGTCTGAAAGAGTGAAGCTGCCAAAAAACTATCTCATACAAACACTTAATATTTCTTAATTTATGTTATATCCGTCCCTTTCAATTCAAACAAATCCACGCTATTGCTGCAAACTTGCAATCCATTGGAATGAATGATTTGAATGCTACGTTTGAACCAGAGATTACAACCTAAGGATTGAAACAAACATTCAAATAAAAATTGAAACAAGATTGTAGCCCAAATAAAACTTTGTTTGACAACATATTTTAGATGAACCTGAGCCTTCAGTCGACATTGTGACTATTCGCACTCTTGAATTGCTATCTTATAACAAGTTGTCTTTAAACAAATTTATGTTATATGGCTTCAATTAATAGGGTTAGAAGACCCTTAGTTCCATCACCTTGCTTCGACAGTTTTGTTTGCTCAAAAGTTAAGATAAATTTGATGTCATCGATGCCAATAAAACTTTTGTGCCATGTTAATAAGACCCTTTCTACATGAATATGAGATGATACCACCTACACTACATCATTATATCAAATACTCTCATAATGATAAAGAATTTTCCATTTTTGGAGATTTGCAACCATTTTTGTTAATAAAATCATTGCTTATGATGCACTAGACTACTCTCCAAGTAAATTTTTTTGAGAGAGAAGGGGGTAAAATGGTAATAAAGGGAAGTGGTTGAGGATTTAAATCTATGTACCTAAAGGTAGATAATTTTCCTACACTCTGTAAAAGCAATAATGTGTTACATTACCCTTCAAAATATGCAATTGTGGAGTAGACCAAAGTCACCAAAAGATAATGACATGTTTCTAGACCAGAAAAATTTTTAGACCGTTGCCATTTAAAAATTATTTTTGCTAAAAATGAATTCAAAAATACATAAATTTAAAAGTAAAGCAAGACATCGTCGAGCTGACAGGCCGAAAAAAATATCAAATCATTAGCATAGCTAATGACCGATTAATTTTGATATCACGTTACTAACGACTGGTTTACCAAGAAAAAAGGAAAATAAAAAAACATCAAGTCGTTAGCTGTACTAACATTCGGTAATATATATAAATTTAATTGAGCAATACATTTAATTGTTAATTTAATAAAAGAAAAAAAAAACTAAAAAAGAATAAAAAAAATAAAATAAAAAACAAAAAATTATAATTGTTAAATTTAAAATGATACCATATTTATAAATCTTACATTAAATTAAATAAAAAAAAAAAAGTGACCAGTCGTTTGAATGTTTGATGTTCAGTCCGAAAACTCAGCCCCCCAACTCGCTCGTCAAATCAGCCTGCCATTAGTTACTCGTCACCTCAATAGCCAAACATTTTCTAAGATAACGACTGGTATCACTTTTAAATTTTTTTATTTAATTGATTTCCAAGAAAAAAAAAATATTTTTAAATGATTCCATTTTAAAATTTTATTCTTCTAGACTTTGATGCATTACCTGTCTCTCAAACGAATTTTTATTGCGTCCTCCCACCTGACGTAGAGATACGTCCTCCCATCGCTAAAATCGCATTAAAAAGCGAGAAATACCGAGCAATACCAAACAATAACGAGGAATATCATCATGTGAAGACCAATACCGAGTTATACCGAGCTATACCGAGCAATACCGAGCAATAAAAAAAAAACCTAGTTTTTCCTAGGAAAAACTAGGTTTTTTTTTGTATTGCTCGGTATTGCTCGGTATAACTCGGTATTGGTCTTCACATGATGATATTCCTCGTTATTATCAAATAATACCTAGCAATACCGAGCAAAAACCGAGCAACTAATTGCTTTGAAATGAAGTGGCGAATATAAACCTTGTGCCAACATGTATGATATGTGACCCTTTAAATTATGATGCTATTCATATAAGTGTTAAACCTCAAGAAATCATCCAATTTTTGAATGTTTGGCATGAAGTTATACTGAAAGCCTTATTTAGCTCTTAAAATAGTATTTCGAAATTTTCAGTTAATCTTGACAATTCAGAAGTTAAGTGTGACCCAAAAGAATGTGCCCTAAATATTTAATAATTTGACATCAAAGAGACTAAGGCCTCACTTGGTTGGGCTATTACTTATATAAAATAGAGTTTTTGAAACAGATGTTAAGAAAATGGAGTATTAAGAATGATTGTTTCAATAATGGGCTACTATTTGAGTAACATTCTTTCTAAGTGCATACGAAAATCTAAAAATAGATATTAATTATTTGCTTAGAATTTCAGCTTTAGTAATTTTGAGAGAAGTTGGGTAGAGAGTGATCGGTTTGACTATGATTGAAGTTGAGGGATATAAGGTAATGCAAGAATGTGTTAATCCATTGTCTGGGGCCTGTTTAAGTTCATAGATTTCCTTATTTAGGAGGCATACATAATGTGGATGAGGAAGGTCTTCAAAGCCACTTGGCAGTTTCATGTAAACATTTTTGAAGTGTGTGCCATGAAGGAAAGTGTTTCCCACATCGAGTTGGTGGATGAGCCATTGTTTGTTCAGTGCAATGGTAAGAAGGATGTGAATGGATGACATTTTTGCAACCGGACTGAAGGTCTCTTTGTAATCAATGCCTTGTTCTTACTGGTGGTCTTGAGCAACTAGGCGGACCTTATAGCGCATGGGTGTACCATTTGAGTGGTATTTTGTAGTATAAGTCTATTTGTAGCCAAGGGGTTCAATGTCCGGAGGTGGAGAAACAAGGCTCTATGTTCCCAATTTTTTGAGACCTAAAAATTTGCTGGCCATTGCTCCACGCCATTGAATATGCTTTGGGGCATCTATGTAAGTTCCTGGGTCGACAGGTGGTGAAGGTGGTGTGGGGTTGAGGTTGTGGGATAGGTTAAATATTTATTTTGGTTTAAATGATCTTGTTCTCAATCTTGTTATCATTAGATGATTTTTGGTTTGGAGAATTTGTGGTTGTGGTGGTGAACTGAAAGTGCGGGATGGCTACTATGTAGTATGTAGGGATGAGGTAGTGGGGAAATTTGGGGCCGTTGATATGCTTTCTAGAGAGGTGGGTTTAGGTAGAGAGGAGATTGGTGTGACTTAAAGTGGATTTAAGGGTGTTGTGTCTGTATTTGAGGTAATGCTAGTTGTGGTTGGTTGATGTTAATATGGGAAGTTATATTCATCAAAAGTAACATGGCATGATATGGTTATTTCGTTGTTGGTTGGTTTCAAGCATTTGTAGCCTTTTTAGGAGTTCGAGCATCCAAGGAATAAATAGAGAGAAGATCTTGGGGCTAGTATGTGTCATTGAGATGGAGGTTTCCAAGGATAACATGTATAGCCAAAGGTGCACAAATGGGAATAATATGGTGTTTGGTAGTACATCAGTTGTAAGGATGATTGTTATTTAGCGGTGAGGGAAGGTAACCTGTGTATGATGTGAGGAGAGCATCAGGCCAAAATGTAAGTGGTAGATTAGTGGTATGAAGCAAAGTAAATGTGGTTTATATTAGATAGCATTATTTTTTGCTTCGCCATTCTATTTTGCTCTGAGGTATATGGGAAAGATAGCTGGTAGTGGATGCCATGCTTTTGGAGAAAGGTGATGAGTTCATTATTGAGATAGTTTGTGCCACCGTCGGTGCAAAAGCATTTGATTTTAGAGGAGAGCTGGTTTTCAATGAGTGTTTTGAATTTTATAAGGATTTTGGCTACTTCATTTTTGAGAACCATAAGAGATATCTTGATGAATTTAAAGAACTCATTAATTAGTTGAAGATAATATTTAAACCATTGATGGGATGTAACCGAGGAGAGTCCCCAGCCATCAGAGTGAATTAGAGCTAGTGGAGAAAAAACAATAGTATTAGAGCTAGGGAAAACAAGTTTATGGCCTTTGGAAACCTTATAGTTAGAATATAAATACTAGAAGTGGGCATGCATAAGTCTTTGTTCTGCATGGATATGGTGCATAACTCTTGATGATGAGAATGACCTAGTTGATGGTGCCACAGGAGAACATCAAAGGTAATGGCGGAGAGTGCGTTGGAGGAGGAAGCTGTGGATGATGATTTAATTTCATAGAGACCATTTCTGTAGAGTCCTGTGAGCAAGATTTGGTTGGTTTGTATGTCTGTGATGATGAATCCGGATGGAGAAAATAAAATTGAGACATTGTTATCACTTGTAAGAGTTGAAATTGATAAATGGGTATGCTTAAGATGGAACGTGGTGGAGGGAGGAGAGAGATAGGTTACAATTCAAAGTTGGAAGAATCTCTACACTAGAGTGAGCTATGGGAAGAGTTTCTCCATTACTGACTGTGATGTTATTGGAGCTGGTGAAATGTGTTGGCTTCAAGGGGTTATCTAGATTGGGTGTGAGGCGTGATGTTGAACCCAAATAATTGTACCATTCAACTGATTGAGAAGAATTATCCGCTAGAAATGCCTTTGGAGATGTTGTACTCATCAAAGGGTTATAGCGAACATTGAGATGAATCCAACATTGAGCTTCAGAATGTCCTCATTTGGTGCAGATTTGACATATTATCAGTGAGGTGGGTTACTATTTGTTGCTGGTTCCTGGAGAGAAACGTCCTCAACCTCATTGACCTCTAACCCTATATGTGTATCAGGCTGTGTGATTGTTTGAATATTTGTGTTCTCTAGACAGTTTGGCTGCAATGTTTATCTCTTGACTGAGAAGAAGATAATATAAGTTCTCGGGGCTTATGGGTGAGTTTCATGCAGATTGATGTTTTGAACACCTGGTAGGATGGGGGAAGACCATTAAGAATGTATAAAATGATATATTTGGAGTTAACCTTTGATCCGGTTGCAGCAATATTTTTGACTAGCTCTTGATGACTGTAAGGTATTGCTGCATATTTAGATCCTTCATTGATATGTTATGGAGTTCGTTCTTCAACTGTATGACTCGGGAATGATTCAATGCTTGAAGCCTTTGTTCAAGGGTGTTCTAGATATCAGAACAATAGTTTAGGTGGAGTACACAGGGAAGAATTGCTATTAATATGGTGGAGTAGTTGACGACGGCTATGTTTTGATCTACCACGAGCCATTGATTTTAGCTTGGGTTAGAAATGGTTGTATTTTCTGGCTGATGAATAAGATGAAATTGTATGGGGTTTTCTGTCAAGGTATCTGGCAAAGCTATTTGCTCGTAGGAGTTTAAGGATTTTGGATCTCCATAGTGAGTAGTTATCCCTTGAGAAGGGAAGAGGAACTAATGTTTTTATGTTGGAGATAACCAGTTTAAGAGAAGATGGGATGTGTGGTAGTTCCATATGACTCTCTACATTGTGCTCTTCCACCTGAGCCATATGAGTGAGACATTTGAACCATGAGAGATGAATACTAATTAGAGCTCCTACTATGATACCATGAAGAAAACAATAGCACATTTTGCAGTGTTGCAGAAGACTTTAGTTGAGAAAGGTATATAAGGCAGAAAAGCAATTTTAGAGCTTGTTGTATTGATGTAAAACTCATTACTATAACCTTTGTATATTTTGCCATGTGTATATAAATAGATGTATTAGTATATAGCTTTACACGTGTAGGCTAGAGATTCATTTGATTTATTATAAGTGAGCGGCTATATGTGTTAGATGCTGTTAGCTATAGATTTGTTAAAAGTAGTGGGCTTTGCTTGCTTTTACATACCATTCTCTTTACTATTATTACTGCCTTTCTTATGCATCTTTGAATACATTTTTAACATCTGATTTGTGAATATTTCTAACCATACCCCATTTTTCTTATTGTAATTCAAGTTGTTTCATTCTGAGATGTGCAGTTATATTTAGTATTATAATCAAAAGAACAAGTGATTCAAAAACAGTGAGATGCTTCTACTTCTTTTTAAGAAAACTGATGAATATCTACTTTATAATTGTTTCATATTGTATATATTCTAACCATCTAAAGAGTAAATAAAATATATCTAATAACAAAAAAATAGATACATTAAATGAAAATATCTTTTTTTTTCAATCTACTCAATATGTGCACCAACCAATGCTTGATGAAATCTTTTGTTGTCTTTTTAAAAAATTTGACCCTTTGAGGTACTGGCACCAAATTAGGTAAATGTATGTTTCTCTTGTGATTATTGGCATTTTCAAGCAATGAGAAGGGACTTAGAAGTGCCTGGGCAAGGATCTTGACCAAATTTTCTAAGCGATGTAGGAATTGAGCATCCACTTCTACCTAAGCAAGCATGTTTTAAGATTAAATTGTTGGGTTAATGCTCGAGAATTAAACAAATTGACAAGCCAAAAAAGTTAGCTAAGTATCATAATTCAATCTTGTTTTTCAAGGAAATGCTTAATAAATCAAATTTAGGCTTTGTTAGTAATAGCTTTTTTATTGCTTTCTATAATAGTTTTCTAGTATAAAAATTTTTAATTTAAAAAATTTTTGAACTAAAAACTTACTTTAAGAAGTAATATAAGAAAGTGTCCGAAATGAAGCCATAGCTTGAGCCCAAAGACACTAGGATGAGCCTCCCAAGAGCCGCCTGAACTCAGCCTGAGCTAAAAAAAGAAGTGGTTCCATAAGCACATGCAAAATTTTGATTGGGAAGCACTTAAATTATTTGAAAGGATTATGACTCATTGGTAGTGGGAGAATTTTAAGATCATAAATTTGAGTTAATATTTTATGATTTATCACACACCATTAATAAAAAATCATATTCTCAAACATTAAATTGATGTGCTAGTAGTAATAAAAATTTTACAATGCGAAGTTAAGCAAAGTAAGAGTTTTCATGAACTCACCTTTTCTACAATCGTTCTGGATGTTGCTGAATGGCAGCTTCCTCACCGAGTAGGAATCACAATTACCTACAGGGCTTCCATAGCTTGCAAACTCTATGGATGATATGGTCCTACCTTTGGGATAGTGAAGCTTAATAGATGGGTATTTGTTCAGTGAAACAATAGATTTTGGATAGGATTCAGACACCCTTCCACATATACTAGTAACTGAAATAGCTTCCAATGTTATTGTTGAAGGGTTCCTTCCCATTTCCTTCAAACAGAACAAGAAGGTTCCCATATGGTTTTAAAAAGGAACAGGAAACGTGATACCTATTCAGTAATTCAGTAAATAAATTTTTTTGGTGATTGAGATTTAGATTTGTGAAACAAGTATAAAATTTATAAGTGTGACAATGAAACTAAAAATGATCAATACAAACTTTGCTTACAGAGATTGAGATGGAACTCCTTTAGGAGTTTTAAAAGAGACCCAAAAGCGGCCAATGCTTTGACCATTGATCCATACTTCACCTTTTCCCATACCTATTAAGTTGGGTGCCAAGGGTTCATCACCCAAAGGAGCATCAAATCTTGTATGTTTATGATTCACATCCATTTTCTTTAAGTTTCAGAAGAGAGATTGTCGACAAGTTTTATGTTAAAAAAAAAATTACCATGTACCAAAGTAATGGCTGACAATGAAAAGTCTCAACTATCTTCCAATCTGTAACTTTTGTTCCTTTTTCTGAGAAAACATTTGACTTTTCTCAAGACAAACCAACCTGCATTTATTTTTTTCATGAGAGGAATTCCACCTAGTTGCTTAACAACCCAATTTTTTGATAAAATTCACACGAAAATATGGTTTAGAAAATGATGATTCCATTTCTCCTCATTTTATATGTAAAAAGATGAAATCAAATTTAAGGGGTTTTAAATAAGTTTATAGAGCTTAAATTCAGTATTAATTTAATAATTTCTAGCTACATCACTTCAAATTCAGAAGTCTAAAAAAGTCATCAATTTTCAAATTGTTTTATAGCTCTATGCCACCGAAAGTAGCAATAATGGTTTAGTAGACGATCTGAAATTCAAGTAAGAAAGTATTAAGCCATATCTGGGAAGCATTCTTACGTATGATTAGTGAGAAGAGTAGTAGCAGAGTTGAAATTTCTATTTTAATTCTAATAACAAGGCAATTCTGAACTACCCATTTACATTAGACAAATATTTACTTTTTTTGGGAACATTTAGGCTAATTAAGTCAAACTCATACATACATTATATATGCAAGATCCGTACCCAAGATCTTTTGGTTAGTATCCAAAACTCATATCCAACATATCAAATTGAGTTGCGTGAAAAACATTTAACATTATAAGGAACATACATATTAAATGCAACATTTATTTCTATGATGCAATGAGACACTAACAAAGCTTGAGTTTGCTACCTGATATGTCCACTGATTGTTATTGAGATCTTCGGATAGGTCTTTTGAGTTTGAAATTCTCACTCTTTGTAAACCAACAATACGAAGCTCTAGATATGCTTCAGAATTCTTCATAGAAAAAAAAAATGGTATCTTAGAAAGCACTCAGACAGAATAAGAGGGTACAAGCAAAGAGAACAAGTAAAACATACCTATTGGTTATTCTATTCTTCTATTCTTTTAAAGAAAATTTCAAACAATTGATATTCTTAGCACAGTTATAGCATTAATTGAACTGCATGGCCAAAAGATGAAGCAAGTTTATCAGCATATATAGTCACCCAATGCTAATGGTGGAGTTTGAAAGTTTCACAAATCAAAGCTCTAAATTACTTGAAACTCAATTGAAATTCAACAGCAGGAAATCAGTTCCACAGAATTTCTACTTTATTTATTGCATATAAAATATTATGATAAGCATATTACATGAAATCTTACATAAATTTTTTAGAGGAAGAATTAAAGATAAATTGATTTTGAGTTCGAGTTCATTCAAAGTAGGATGATTTCAAGCCAAATCCAATAGATTTAGACCAATTTAGAATTTAAGTCAAACTGAAATTGAAATTTTCTAGTTTAAATTGAACAAAACTCTTTCAAACTCTATTTGATATTTTCAAACCCTGAAAGTTCAATGGAATTAATTAAAATCATAAGATGCTCTGTATCTTAACTGGAGTAAGCCTAATCGATTGAATTTGAGTGAAATGCTGAATGTCTGAATGTTCTAACTCTTTTCTATTGATTATTCTATTTTTTTTTTAATTTAAGTGCTTGAAAATTTTTTTTTTCGGTATTATTGATATTTAAATAATTATGATGAACCAAAAAAATGCTTACTGGTAATCCAACCATGACACACAACAATGAGATGTCATTCTGTCCAATGTTCAGTGAAATGGCTTTGCTGAGAACGAAAGCATCCCTTGAGCCAAGACTTCCATGTACAGTTCCTAACAAGACATGAAATGAAAACATATTTTAGCATCATTAGTCCATTGTAATGGTGTCAAGCAGCACGAGTCCTTGATTTTGTTTATGTCATCCTATCATATCATTTTCATAATGTCTGAAGTTATAGTTGTCAAAGTTTGTTTCATTAAAAGAACTGAATTTCAACACAAATCTCACTTTGAAAATATGATTCAACCAACGTAAGATACTTACAACGGAAAAGCACATGAACTTTTCTGAAAAAAATTGTATTAGATTTTAACTTACCAACATATTCATTATTTACGAAAGCATGTATCACATGAGCTAATGAATCAACATGAATCATGTTATTCGAATTGCCTGATGTCTTGTTGTATCGGCACACAACATGATTGTTAAGAACAGAAATAAATTATTGAACTTCGACGTTAACTCTGATGTGTTAGAGCTTTTCTACTCAATAGCATGCCAATTTCAATTACAAGCTCTCTGAATGAAAGTAATTAATGTGCATAATATTGGTTGCGGCCATATTATCCAGCGGTTGAAAGTTTTCTTTTACCTGATTAGATACCAAAGATAATCCGTCGAATCTTTAGTTGCTGCCATTTGTTCTATAAGTTCATTTTCTACCCAAGTAGAAGAATTAGTAGTTGGAATTTTTTCCGTTTCTACTTTCCATCTGCTTGCTTGATTGAAACTTTCTATAGTTTTTGTTGATCTTGTGCCATATTGAGCACTGACCTGGAAAGAAGGAACCATATAAGAAAATTACTCGAAGAATAGAAGTTAAATACTTAACAATGACTACAATCAATTAGCTTGAAAATCCTGAAGAAAATGAATAAAATTTTTTACATGAAACTTTAATTTATTATATGATTTTTAAAACACAAAAAATAGAAACATAGAGGAAACTTGATACCAAGCATTGAATAAAATTTTAAGGTGCAAAGTTGTTTAGACACACCTTAGCCGTATTGAAGGCAACATTGTTGCAGTTAGATATGATGCTTATTGACTTCTGAGGCAATTCATATGTACTATTCTGAAATTGAACAGTGGCTTCATGAACTAAGCCCTGATTTATGAGGAAGGCAAGACACTTTCCCGTTATCTGTTTGAAAAACATGTTCCTACGATGGACGCTTTTTGTTATTCCCAGTAATAGACTAACTATATAAAAATGCAACTAGAAAGTCATTTGTAAATACTGATAAAGTTAAATGTAGATATTACCTCTTGTGCTTGGCCAACTAAGAAGGTGATATATTTCCCATTAAGTAATGCTTCTGAGTTTAGCTTAATTGCAGCATGTAATTCCTTGAGATGGGCCCATTTTGGTTGCCATATCAAACCTAGAAAAAAAAAAATAAAGATAGTAGATATGTTTATAAGACAGAAGCATGTAATTATTAAATGAAATGAGAGTAATATAATCATATAATTTCATTTGCAACACTAACCATATTCATCTAAAGGAGCTTGATCATAATAAGCTGTGATAATATATGAAGAGGAAGACTTTCCAAAATTAGTTCCTCCATGATACTGCACTTGAAAGTATTGTGTTTTCCACATCATTGTTCAAATTTTGTAAGGATTTCATATAGTGGTCATGTGCATATAATCCGAATACATGTTAGGATTCTTATGATTATCATCTATTCTTCCATTTGACATCAAGTATTATACCAAATGAAATTATAATATATTTGAAGTATTATTTAAAAATAAGAATAATATGCTTGATATCAGTAAATTTTAAGATATTAATGCAAGAAAAATGTTCTAGTGACAACTATAAGGAAAATTTTCTTCTTCCTTTTGTAAAGATCATGAGTTGTATCATTTAATATATGGCCACAAAAAATGAATTAAATATGTACGTGTTTTAGATGATTGGACGGAAATTTGGGTTAACAAACATGAAAAGTATTAAATGTTGACAACATATATGCCACATTTAAAAAGCAAAGTTTGCATTTCATTAATTTACTTTAATTAATGTTACATTTTTCTTGGTTTGTAATATTCTTGAGCTTAGAAATGTTAGTATTAATATTAACCATCTGCAAGTGAAACAAAGAATTGACAAATATAAGGAGCATCAGTTTTATTGAATGACATACTAAGTGCAGTTATTTTATTCTTATTATTTAAATAGAATGAGTCGATCTATGTTTTGGAATCCAAAGTATTCATTAAAAAAAATCATACTATAACATCAAATAGCATCTTCTTTATGTATCAAAAGGCGTAAAAGAGATATTAGATAATGCGATGACCATACCATATAGTAGTTCACGAAGCTCCCCTTCTTTTTAGCTACAAATAGTGCAACCGCAAAGGCAATATCTTCTGCCAACCTTATGTATGGCTCTTCCCCATACACTTGGTAGCTTCAAAAAAAAAAAAAAAGTGCTATGCATTAGTTCAAAGTTGAAATATATTTTAAAAGTTCAATATGATTCTATATATGAAATATGAAACATAGTTTAGATGATTGGAAATAATAAAGAAATAATAGAGTGACATAAAAATAAAAAGTTGGATTCCATCCAAGCAATCCAAGCTCAATTGGATGATGAAATAAAGAACAACCCAAGTAATTTTGCAATTATCATCAAAACTGTAAGGGATTCAATTCCCCAAATGAACTTGCACTAATTTGAAGAATATGATGTTTGATAACATTTAAATTGAAATCATCACCATTCTTACACTTGGTAACAATTAAGATATTAGCTAAAGAATCACTTAAATTTCAACTCATGAATGTTTTGGAATCTTAGAAGAAAGTTTTAGACATTTTTTTTACTTGATAGATGCAATAGAGTAGTATTTATAACAATTACTTACAAAGATGTCAAGTTTTCCGTCCATAATGATGGCTTATTTGGTGAATTAGGACCTGTAAAGGTTTCACCACATCTCATACCATTGCAAGTATTAATCTGTAGAGGTAATACAATGTTAAATATGAACTTAAAACATTATTCATACTTACATCCAATGTATATCCAATGTGTTAAAAATCAAAGCGAGTCAAAATTGAGCATGATCGATACTCTTGTGAATAAATATATTTTTCATTAAAAACTTAAGCCTATAAAGGAAAGTAAATTACTTGATATTTTAACTTTAATTTTTTTTATGTGCTTTAATATATGGTATTATACATTATGTTCATAATTAATAGCACTAACCACTGGATCAGGGGCATCTTCTTGTAAAACATCATCCATGGGACACCAGTTTGAAGGTTCACAGCCATATTTGCAGCCCACTTCAAATAAGTCGGGCCTTTCTCATGGAAGGCATGCACAATTGTTTGATATTCATTCTCAATCTATATAAAATATCAAATGAATAACTAAGTCATTGATGGAAACATTAAGCCAAAATAATAATAATAAATTTTGGCATGACCTGAGAGAGTATGATTGGTCCTCCTTGAGAAGCATATAAATTCTCATCCTTCATCACCTGAACTATCTTTGAGACAAACCTTTGCATGTACATCTACATGACAAGCACAACATTTTACTAAATAAAACAAAAGCAATTTTTTTTTTTTTGTAAAATTAAAATTTTTCTTATTTATTGAAATAACAATTAAGTGCTTCTATTTATAATGACATTAAAATTTTTGAATAGCACAAAAACATAATCAACTTTAATTCTCAATAATTTATTAATTTTTTAATATTTTGATTGCATTACATGCAAATACATAGATTAATTCTTATAAAAAATTAGGTGATAAATTTATATATATGGAACTCTTCAATGGTATTCAACTAAATCTTCCAGAAAAATGATACATCTTAACTATCATTGAACAAATACAACAAAAGTATAGCACATAATATGTTTTAATTACTAGTAATTATTATTATATTTATGTTATCACATATACAAGCTATTTATGATAAGAATCTATAATATTAATTCTTATAATATTTTTTTATTATTTAAAATATTCTTTTTTATTATGTTTCTTAAATTATTTTCCCATATTGCAAATATATAGGCACATATTTTTCTTGCACTAGCACCAAAATTGAGTAAAGATGTAGTTTTTCTCTTTGATCTATCCTGTCCTCTATCCCACTAGTTTTCTCTCTTCTATCTTTCTTCTTTAGAGCCTTCCACACCTACCTATTATTCTATGATCCTGTCCTTGAGTTCTTAAACTTTAGCAGCAAAGAACTAGCATCCTTATTTCTTTCTCATTTCTCTTCTACCCCATTATTATTATATTATCTAGATAGCTAAGAAAATAATAATCATGAGCCAACAATAACTCCATTACTCGTCACTGATACTTACAACTTCCATTTAAAGAACATCATCTATTATAGCTTTTATTTTTTACCTTTTTTAGCTTCACCTTACATCTATAAGCAACTATTTGTGTTTGGAGATCAAATGTCTCTTGATATTAGTTAAATCCTTTGGTTTAATTATTTTCTTCAACAATGTATACGTTCAAAAGATAGTATCCACACAAGTATTTATTATTTAGTAGTGCTTCATGGGTGAGAATTGCCCTTGCATAGTCACAACACTTGAAGGCCTTCAATGATTGAGAGATTTCTCTTCTCACTAGCCTTTAACGACTTATTGTTTGGTGACTCATATTTGCATAAACATTTTTTTATTTTATTTTTCTTTTAGCATATTTGCATAAATATCTTATAACTCATATTCTCTTATTTCTCACACCTTCTAAAAGCCTTATCAGACTTTGCATATTTTGCATTTTTATAAAACATTCAACATGTGACCGTCACTTAAATGGCCTAGTATAATCAACTGTGATTATCCCTAATCATATAATTCTTCATTAGATTTCATTCCTAAAGGCATAAACCTTTTTCTCACCTTTATGGGCCTTCAAGTTTGCCTGGTTGTTAATCTTATGGGTCCCAACCCATTGTGATCACTAATGATTCTCTGGTAACAATTCAAGAGCTTGGCCTTGTGACTTGGTGTAGCAAAGTTTGTGCTCACTGTCTTAGGCCTCATATGTGGTTGGGATAAGGGGTAGGTTGATGTATGACTTATAATTGTTAACGATACTTATATATTGTCCTATGTTGTCACTAATATTTGTATTGTCTTATTCCACCACTACTTTGCTCCACCAAATTTACTTCAACTACACCATCTAAACACTTGTTTGCATAGGTGATCTCAAATCCTTTACAGCTTCAATATCCTCACAAAAATTTACTTTAGCTCAATTTTCTATCCCAATAAATAATTTTCAACTTTATCTCTCTATGAAAATTGTTAATGACTTTTGCCTTAGCTCATTTGACCCCCTTTTTAATCATTTTCCATAAATATTGCTCTCTCTATCCAAGTTCTCTTTGACAACATTCATTACTACTTCAATGATGTGTATAATTACTATCCATTCAAGTATCTTGTAATTTTCTACCCTAATGCTAACATTAATTATTTAGATATGAATAAAAAAAACTCTAACTTTAATGAATGGGTTACACTCCTCTTACAACAAGCATATTCCTTGCCAATAAAACATTGGCTATGTCAACCCTAATTACTATTATTTTTAAATTCATTATAACTTTTTTTATCGCCTAGAATTTGTGGAGTGTTATAACATGTAAATTATCACATGTGTTAAACATTTATTATAGGAAAATAATAGTTATTTTAATATATCCTCAATGATGTAGGATTTACTGGATCTTTATGATGAAATTAGTAACTTGATTAGTGCTCCTTTAGGGTGGTCGTAGAAGGATTATGTTGGAGGTGGTGGAAAGGGTAAGTTTTTTTAGAGGAAAATATTGAGGAACTCTAAATAAAATGAATGGGATGTTAGAAAAAAATATTGTTATTTTTCATAATTTTCAAATTTATGATTAAGCAGTTGCAATATTTTTAATTTTATTGCTCATACTAGAAAATAATCTCTCTATATTGGACCTTTAGCTATTGCATCATAGTGTTATTTTGGAGATAAGGCATTGATATGAGCGATGTGAAGGAATGTGTGGGATACTTTTGAAAAGATTATGGTTGAGAAAATCTTGTATTTAGATTATCCAGAGGAGATGTTAATTATTATCAAAGAAGTTGAATAATGTGGGAGTAGATAACCAAGGACTCACTAAAGCTCTGAGGGATCAATCACCAATCTTCATTAGAGATTCGAGAAGCCATTAAGCATTCCACTTGAAATTTACACAAGTAAAAATAATTTTATTCAATTAATCCAAAAGTATAAAGTAATATCTTATTTATAGACCTTTTTCAAGCCTAAATTATTTTGAAAACTCTTAGGCGCTAATAAAATTCTATTGCAGGAATTGATGACTTATCCTAATATAAAAAAAGTGAAATAAAATAAAATTTAAAGCTTTCAAAATTATTAAAAATTAAATTGATAAAAAAATAAAGTGTTCCAAAAATCAAGCAATTTTTGAAAGTATGCCTAACCTGCTTATCAAATTATTTTTTAAGTTAAACTTCTTAATTATTTTTTAATAATTTTAGAGAGATTATGTGCCATTCATGAGCTTGCATAGAGAGTTACGTACGATAAATGGTCTAAATCTTAATGTAGTACTTTATTATGTGACCTTATTCTTGGCCTTCATTGTGGTATTGCATCATTGAATATAAATATATTAATATTCATCTTTTAAATATTTTCTTAAATGCACTGATTTTCTTTTTGCAAAAATTGTCATATTTATTTGTAAGTATGAAAAAAATATAAGTTGTAACTTTCAAAAAATAAAATTGCAAAATATATTCTTACAAACACAATACTGAAGTACATACCTTGAAGGGTTTATTATCACTTCGATAAACTATACCGGGTATGTCATGTAACCAAAATGGAAAACCCCTATATCATAGAAGAATAATTAAATGCCATTATGGAAATATGAAAACTAATTGTACAAGAATAGCATTTTAAACTAATTTTGCGATGAAGAAATTCCCATTTATTTATTTTTTTCACTACTAAACTCTTCATTAGTTAGCACATGGTAAATATTATAAATTTATAAACCATCAAAATATTATGGTAAAAATGTGTTCACTATTTATTTCTTCATACATCTAGATTGATTTACCTATACAAAATTCCAATAAACGTCTTGAAAAGAATAGTTATATTTATTCAATCTCACTTAAATTGACTTTCTTATTTATTTAATTCTTATTTTATTGATCATAAACATTTATAAACAAAGATCATTGCTCGAAAGAATATATGCACTTGTTTTTATATTTTGGAATATGTAGGTCAAGTAAGACAAACTCATACATACATCAAATATATAATACTCAAACCCAAAGCTTCTTAGTTGGTAGTTAAAGATCCCAACCAACAAATCATGCAAGATACGGAGCCGATAATTAATTTTCTAAAAAGAGAGAAAGAAGCATCGACAAATGTCTTAATTGTATGTAAAATAATACTATCTTTCTAATTAAGTATTGATGCGTCCTGGAGTATTTGCGGTGGTAGAGAAATATATAATTTAACGTCTTAACTTTGTACAAAAATTCGACACGCAATAAGATAAGAGAGAGAGTGTAGCACTTATGAGACACCATGATTTTTACGTGGAAACCCTTGAATGAGGAAAAACCATGGTGCTTAGCCCAGTTTGAATGAATCCATAATTATTTGTAGTTGATTACAAATAAGGTCCTTCCTTAGGGGGTTGGCCTTGGCTCTATGTACATTATATGAAGTTAATGGTGGGAATACAAAAAGTCAGTGTTTACATATTCATTTGGGCAGAATGATAGTAGTCGATGCGCAATGTAAGTCGGAACAGTAGTCGGCTGGAGACGTAGGTCGGTAGGACCGTTGTCTGAAGAAGGAGATCAGAAGGAAGTTGTCAGGTAGAAATCTGGCGACGAGCGGAGGTCCGGTGTCGGGTAGAAGTCTGACATCAATCGGCGACCAGGGAGAACTCCAACGTTAGATGGTATTCGGGCAAAACTCCAGGGTCACTTGGAGATCGGATATAAATCTGACTTCACTTGGAGATCGGTCAGAGTTTAAGCGTCACTTGAAAGTTGGGCGAAACTGGTGTGACAGGAAAGTTGGGTGGAACTCCGACATCACTTGAAAGTCAGGCGGAACTCCGACCTCACTTGAAAGTTGGGTGGAACACCAGCATGCATCGCTTGAAAGTCGGTAGGAATTTCAGCGGTGGTCTAGGAAGAGTTTTTTCCCTCCTCTTCTTCTCTTATATAATTCCTCTTCTTCTTTTACTTCTTCATTCCTTGCTTGAGGTCCTCTCTTAACAGAAATGAGGGGCTATTTATAGTTTTTTGAGAGTGGCATGACCCGTTAATAGAAGGAGGATCAAGGGAAAAAGTGGAGTGGTTTGGATGTATGATCGATATTGAATCCCTTGATCGTGGGCTATTCGTCAAACATTTAAAGGTCTTAATGATATCAAAATTTGGCGATCTTGGATTCGTTAGATTCATCTTATCGAGCCGCTCGATTCAATTATATAAATATCATATTTAGAAACTATTTTGTAATCAAAATTATGGATTGAACTTTCCAAATGTGCTTCAGGTCTTCGATTTGGACTCATTTGGGCTCGAATTGAGTTGAATTTGATGTCACTGGGTTCATATTTTTGAGACGCCCTGTTCAAATTTAAGTTAGTTAAAATCAGAGTTCAGATGGTCCCAAATTTAATTTTTGAAGCTTTTAACTTGATTTTTGCCTCGAGATTCGTGTCTGATCAAGATAATTTTTTGGATGATATATTAATTGCCCCCCAAAATTTTGAACGTCAAAACCCTAGAAGTCCAAAAATATTTGTCGCATCATTGTAAAAGTATTAAGTTACTTGACAACTAAAAATTATCCCAATCAGATCTCTCTCAAAGAAATGCAAATCACTAATAATTTTCATCTCATGCTAAGGGATCTTAGCATAAGTGATACATTGGTGTTGCTAATGAAGCCATTGAGAAGTATTCCTTCCTAAAAAAAACTGAATATTTCATATAAACATGAGCTGGTTTCATTTCCAAATGAGGCAGAGCAGTGGTTCCCTTAAGTTAGGCTTCTCTTTTTGAGATGCTTTTCATCTCTCAAATCCTTACAATCTCTCCCTTCCTCCTTAGAAAGCATATCTTCACTTCAGGAATTATTTATTAAATCATGTCCGTATGCTTCGTGAATTATTGAACCTTCCTCCTCTTAGAATTGGGCCGCCATCCTGAAAAGGCGTGCCCCTTATTTGCCTAGCAGCCGGTTTAAAAATCGGCTCCAATTATTTATTTATTTTTGATGTGTGGGACCCATATATATATATATATATATATATTGGTTATTTACTTTTTTATGTGGGACCCACATATTTTTTAAGGAGTTTTTTTTAAGAATATTCTTTTGAATATTATTATTCCATAAATATTTCTGGCATCTTTTTGAAATATTTTTATTCCAAAAGAAAATTCCTCTCTCCTTTTTCCCCTATAAATAGCCCCCCTAAGTCAAGGGGAAAATTCCTCATCTTTTCCTTCTTTCTTCCTCTAACTTTCTTATAATAAGGCTTTCCACTATTTTTTGTAGGTGACATTCCCTACGCAAAATCTGTGCCCCCTCCCCTTGTATAGAAGTTAGAATTTCTGATTATTCTAATTTTCTTTCTTCTTTTTCTAACTTTCTTATAGTTGAGGCTTTCGACTATTTTTTTAGGTGACTTTCCCTACGCAAAATTAGTGCATTTTTTATATAGAAGTTAAACTTTTTGTAACCTTTTCTTTTCTTTCTCCTCCCTCTTTTTAACTTTTTTATAGTTGAGACATTCCCCTATTTTGATAGGTGTCATCTCCTACTCAAATTCAGGGTCTCTCTCTTGTGTAGAAGTTAGAATTTCCACAGCCATTCATTTTCTTCTCCTCTATTCTTCTTCTTACATTGAATGCATTCAACTATCAGAGATAGGCGGTATTCCTCTATCAAGCTTCTATGCCACTCTCTTGTGTTGGTGATTTTTTACTCCTCGTTCTTCTCTTGTATTCTTCTTCTTATATTATAGGCATTCCACTATCAAAGATATGCAACATCCCCCTATCAAGATTCAGTGCCCCACTCTTGTGTAGAAAAAGTCACGATGAGAGGCTATCTTCTTAATAGACGATCCTTAATATAAGAAGATCAATTTCTTCTTGTATACGAATGTGATTTGAGAAGATCTGGTGGAAATTGTACTCAGGAGGAGAACTAGAAGTTATTAGTAGACGCGAAGAATTTCAATGATATTTGAGCAAAAGTTTATTGGCAATAGACGATCGAGTTGAAGTTCATTTGCAGTCAACAACTGAGTATAGATCCGAAGGAGAAAGTTTGAGTGTATGCTACAATCAGTGGTTGAGCGAGAAGCTGATAATGGCATATATAATATGAAGGACCATGGATTGATATCAAATAAAGGGCCGATGATGGTGGGTGTCTAGTGGCATTTTACTAAGGCAATATGCATCCATACTGAAGTGTGCCGACATCAAATATTCTTGAGTTAAGGGGCCGAAGTAGTGTGTTATGACAGCATTTTGGCAATATAAAAATATTATTAAGTAAGTGGAGGCCTAATGATGATCAGGTTATGTCCTTTCTTTGAAGAAGTTGTAGGAGATGTTTAAATGCATAATAGAAAAGAGGCCACTTGAATCAACCAAGGATATTTGACCATTTTGAAGTTGTTTGTTGCTTGATGATAATAGTATATACTAATGATGCCATTGTAATTTTTAATTCCAGATTCTTACAAAAATGAACTTGATGTACAATTTTTATGTAATTCCAATCATATTGTATATGAAGTTGAGAACTTATCCTTCAAAGAAAGTTGAATTATTTATGCATCTTTGAGATATACTTGGATATATTGCCCCTATATTTTTTGAGGCATTTTTAAACTACTAAAGTCTTTATATGAGTGGTGATTTTATCAATCACTTGCATGAATTTATTTTTTTAGAGAGGGTGTTGTCTACTTAGAGCATTGCTTGATGATGTTAACCTCTATGAAAGAGTTTGAGAAAAATCTATCAAGAATATATGACCTATCCGAGGTTGTGTGCTAGAGTCCTGCTCGATGACGTTAACCTATGTGGAAGAATTCAAGATAATCCACCAAGGATATATGACCTATCTGAGGTTGTATGTCAGAGCTCTGCTCGATAAAGTTAAATTAATGGAAGAGGTCGAGAGAATCCACTAAGGATGTAAGCCATATTTGAGGTTGTATATCAGAGCCCTACTTGTTGACGTTAATCTATGTGAAAGAGGTCGAGATAATCCTTCAAGAATATATGATATATCCCGATGTTGTGTGTTAGAGTACTACTCGATGATGTTAACCTATATGAAAAAGGTCAAGAAAGTCCACCAAGGATGTAAGACTTATCCGATGTTGTTTGTTAGAGCCCTGTTTGATTACGTCAACCTATATGGAAAAGGTCGAGAAAATCCACCAAGGATGTAAGACCTATGCAATATTGTATGTTAGAGCCTTGCTCGATGACGTTAACTTATATGAAAGAAGTTGAGAGAATTCAACAGGGATGTTTGACCTATCCGAGATTGTATGTTAGAGTCCTACTTGATAATATTAACCTTTGTGGAAGAGGTCGAATCAAATTCCTCTAAGATCGATTTTGCCTTGATTAGGAGGGGGCGAACGCCACGTGTATCCCAAATCAAAGGTTAAGAATGGTCTATCTTTTTAAGGTCGAGATTAAAATATTGCCTAAGGAGTAGAAGTATAGCAAGGGACTGTATAAAATCTTATAATCTTTGCATTTTCTAGAAACTTGATGAAAATATTTTCTCAAAAATATCATCTTAGATGTTAGAAATATTGGATGAACTTTGTTGAATATTATTGTAGTCAAGGTGTCACTAAGTCCATATCTCATTTCCATGAATTGGAGAAAAAGTTGTTCCTTACAGTCTATATCTAATTCTTATAAAATTCATGCAGCAATGACTGATGTCAGGAAGTTAACATGATTGATCTTCGGAGGTTGGAGAAAAATTTGCACCCAGTTAGGAATCATGTTTTCCATAGACGGCGTCAAACTGTTGCGTCCTGGAGTATTTGTGGCGGTAGATAAATATAAAATTTAACATCTTAACTTTGTACAAAAATCAAACACGCAATGAGATAAGAATGAGAGTGTAGCATTTATGAGACACCAAGATTTTTACGTGGAAACCACTGAAAAGGGGGAAAAACTACAGGGCCTAGCCTAGTCTGAATGAATCCACTATTATTTGAAATAGATTATATTGCAAATCGGGCTTACAAGTTTATGATTTTGATGATAACAAATAATATAGATTAATCTTTTATTTCTCCTACTGTTTATAGTGTATATTTTTTGTGTCTTTACTAATATTTTAGGTACACCATGCACCGTTCTTTGAAGATTCAAGACTAAAGATTGTGTAGAATTGATTATATTAAATAAGTCTATAATTTTCATTTCTTGAGTCGAGTCTTGTAATGATGTATGCTTGTTTGTTGATCGTGCACTCACACAAAGGGAGAAAAAATTATTTTAAATATTATAATTTTTTTTTTCATCGTACTATACAATTTAGTGTAACAAAATTCATTAAAATACTTTATTTTTCATGAATTTTTTTTTAAATATAACTAATCATATTGTACAAACACCACATCGTACTGTACGATATGTTATAATTAGAAAGTCCGTCGTCCATGAAATTAGGCATAAATTTGAATTTGAAAAGTTATTCTAATCATACTATATGATCATGATTGTACGGTACGATGTTTAAAATATTGCCTAATTTAATCCTGTGATTTGTCAATCAAAATGGCTTAATTTTGATATTTTCATCGTATTGTATGAACTGGATCATATTATACGATCAACAGAGATGATCTTGGCCATCCATGCTTCATCCTTGATGAACTGCTTTTTTGGAATTGTTCATACAGCACATCGTACCAGACATCACACAGTATGAATAGGCAATTGAACTGTTCATACAATACTAAATGGACATCGTACATTACTAACAAATTAATTTTTACATATAGTACTGGACGATCTTGCAATTGTACGGTACGATATTTGACGGCTAAATTGAGTTTTCTTAGGGTTTTTGGAGCCCTCTATTTAAGCACTCTCATAAGACTTTTTAAGAGTCTTTGACAGCCATTGTGTCTTCATTCTTTTGGAGAAAACATAAAAGGGATAGAGGAAAGGGTGAAGTTTGAGAGAGGGAGAAGATCCTTGGAGGGGGTTTTAAGAGAGTGTGAAGGAGATTTCACACGGTTGCTCTGGTGAGCTTGCACCTCAGTACCATCAGATTCAAGGTTCATCTTGCGGGAAGTTTTAGGAAGAATAAGATCTCTTTTGTGTAAAAGAACCCAGCTTCTCCGCTGCACCGGGGAAGGTGGAAGTGATTTTGTAAGGGCTTATCCGCCTAGTTGTGAGGGATAAAGGAGAATCACTAAAGGTTTAGTGTAACACTCGGAGGGTGCCTCCGTGGAGTGGACATAGGTCGTGATTTGGCCGAACTACTATAATCGGTGTGTTCTTTCCTTTATTATCCCCAAACTTTATTTTCACATTCATTTTTATTGTGATTAATTGCGTGGGTGAAATTGATTTCCTAAGTTTTTATTGTGAATGAAATTTGCTTCCACATAAAGTTATAAAAAGATATTTCTTTTATTTAAAGAAGTTTTTAAAAATTCAATTCACCCCCCTCTTGGCGCATCTCGTAATTTCAGATTACAAATGAGCCCCTTCCTTAGGGGAAAGGCCTTGGCTCGATGTACATTATATGAAGTATATGGTGGGAATATAAAAAGTCACTATTGACATATTCATTTGATCCGAAGGACCGTAGTCGATGGGAGAGGTAAGTCGGAAGGACCATAGTCGGTGGGTGACGGAGGTCGGAAAGACCGTTGTCTAATGGTGGAAGTCAGATAGAAATATATTGACAAGCGGAGGTCTGGCATCGGGTAGAAGGCTGACGTCAGTCGGCTATCAAGGAGAACTCCGGCGTTAGATGGTATTCGGGAAAAACTCCAAGGTTACTTTGAGATCGGATAAAAATATGGCGTCACTTAGAAATCGGGAGGAGTTTCAGCGTCACTTGAAAGTTGGGGGAACTCCGGTGTCACTTGAAAGTGGGGAAGAACTCAGGCGTCACTTGAAAGTTGGGCGGAACTCCAGCTGTGGTCAAGGAAGAGTTTCTTCCCTCCTCTTCTTCTCTTTTATTCCTCTTCTTCTTCTTCTTCCTTCCTTCCTTGCTTGCAGTTCTCTCTTAAGAGAAATAAGGGGCTATTTAAAATTTTTTGA
The DNA here is from genome assembly GCA_016618105.1 of Dendrobium huoshanense. Lineage (NCBI taxonomy): Eukaryota > Viridiplantae > Streptophyta > Magnoliopsida > Asparagales > Orchidaceae > Dendrobium > Dendrobium huoshanense. Next base: position 42,204,571 of record CM028360.1, read on the forward strand.
GAGTGGCATGACCCGTAAATTGGAGGATCAAGGGCAAAAGTACGGTGGTTTGGATGGACGGCCGATATTGAATCCCTTGATCGTGGACATTTTATCATACATTTAAAAGTCTTAATGATATCGAAATTCAGCGATCTTGGGCTCGTTGGATTCGTCTCGTCGAGCCGCTCTATTGACTATAAGTATGTCATATTTAAAAACTATTTTGTAATCCAAATTATGGATTGAACCTTTCGAATGTGCTTATGGTCTTCGATTTGGACTAATTTGGGCTCGGATTGAGTTGAATTTGATGTCATTGGGTTCGTATTTTTGAGATGCTCAGTTCGACTATAACTTCGATGAAATCGGATTTTAGATGGTCCCAAATTTAATTTTTGAAGCTTTAAACTTTATTTTTTCCTCGAGATTCGTGTTAAATTAAGATAATTTTTTTGATGATATATCAAGTATGGAAACTGAAATTGTCGAGAAACTTACCCATAATTCCACTCTGCCTCAATGAAGGGACCAATTCTCAGGCTAACAAACAAACCCTGGTCTCTTATTCCTTGATGAATCTCACCAAATCATATCTTCCTTCAAAATTATACTAAAAAAAGAAAAATAAAAAAAACATTTAGTTGCAATGCTAAGAACCAACAAGTATTTTATTAAAAGAAAAAAGAGAAAAAAATAATTTGGAGGATTTCACCTGTCCCTGAATAGGCTTATGCATGTTCCAAAAGACATAAGTTTGTACCACATCAAGACCTCCTGACTTGGCATTGGGAATTAGAGATGGCCACACAATTAGAGATGGCCACATCTGTAGTGCAAAGATATATTTTTTAATATCAAATTTGTCTCACTTGTATATTTTTTAAATAAATAAAAAATTAACAAAAACATCAATAATGATAATGATAAAATGATCAGTATATACCCTGCTTAAACTTTTTATTTGAATGCGTTTTTATTTTGAAATTAATGCAATATAAATTAAATTGATTAATTATTTAAATGTTCACCATCTCAGAGCAATCAAATTTTAATAAGGACGTCTCAATACAAATTTTTCAAAGGATAATTTCATCTAAAAATGAGATCAAATGTTCAATTACTTGAGAACGAAAAACTTCTATTGTGTTATTTAAAAAATGATGTCACTTTGTTATGATCCTTACGCCTCCTAGCTTATCTCTTTCAAAAGTTTCTAAAATAAGTGTCAATCTATGTCACGTTGAATTATTACTTTTTTAAGTAGAAGCCAAACTCCACATCAATTAATCAATTGAAAATTAAATTATGTAACGCTTGTCATTCTTCCTTTTCTTCCCCGTTACTTAACTCATCAATCAATTAATACATTTCTTACCTTCTGGACATTCTATTAATTATATATATAAACATAATCAAATAATTATCAGTTTGAACACAATTGAATAAGTCTTTGATTGTACTTTGGAGTACAAACTAAGTTTCAAGATAAAAAAAATAAATTACAAACATCACAGCAACTCGCCTTTGCCCAGAGTATGTGCCGTCATCCTTTCCTTCACACATCTGAGTTCAACTACAGAAAACGCCTACGTAGAGAGCCCTGATCCGCTTTATCCACCATAATCAATTGACTACTTAGGCTTTGTCTAGTATAACTTTTTTGTTGTTTTCTAAAATAACTTTCTGATACAAAAATTTCTTGAAGAGTTCATTAACTGGGAAGAGAAGGAAAAAAATAATTTAGAAATAGTATTTTTTTAAGTAAAGAAATTTGGCGGTCATAACAAAGTGGCATAATTCAGAAATAATATTTTTTAAATCAAGTAAACATTATTAATTAAATCAACACAAATCCTCTTACAACTTTATAAAGAATAATGATTTTTATTTTAGATATATATAAGTGAAAAAATTAGTATTTTTTAAGATTAATGATTGACCCTCGAAATAAATCAATGAATAAAATCAGATTTTCTTAATTAGAAGTTGAAAAAACTAATATTAGTATGATTTTACAGTGTACTTTCATATGACTTCTTAGATATCTAGCATATAGTTGACTAGTTAATATGGGAGTGCTTGCATCCAGTGAGCTTCATAGAGGAACTTGCCTATGGAACATCATGCTCCACTTACCCATGCTTACAAAGGAAAGTTACCCCTCATGGGGGCAATGGAGCTTCCCATCAACTTTGTAACTAGCCACTTACCCTTGCATTGCCTAGGACAACTGCCTTTAACCCTCGCACATTCATGTGTAACTACAAGAAAATGCCTACCCATAGAGGTCGCAACATGATCTGCCTTACCCAACTGACTATTTAGTTCATATTTTTTGCATCCTCAATTCACTCATCTCTACTAGGCGATTCATGGCTTAATATAGGTCTCCAGCAGGTCCTAAACAAAGCTCAGCCATCAAGCAACCTTTGCTTGGTACTAGCTCATAAATAATATTAATCATGTTAGTTTATACACCATAATGCTAAACTTACCAAGTACACAGTTGAAAAAAAAAAATCAAGTACACACTTGACATTACTGAGCTCGCCTAGAGAAAGATCATCAGAGTTTTATAGCCCCCACTCTCCCTTAGTCAAGCAGGAGGCAACACGTGTCTATGAAAATTTATGTGGCATTATACTTTTTTAACTTTTTGTAGGAGTAGACTTCTCCGTAATCCTCAAAACCTCATAAATAAAAAGGTAAAGAGAAGTGTTTTACACCATTTACTGATCTATTGATTGATATTAGACTTGTCGAGTTTTCTACTACTTTTATTATAAATTTTCTCTAGCAAATCTCTTCTTTTTTTTTTTCTAGCAAATCTCTTTCTATCCATTCTCACACACATTTTAGGTCGCACGTTCATGGAGTTAGCATGCTAAGAAAGTTGGTTGTCATCCAAAAAAAAATTCAATCCAACATTTACTCATTTTAATTAAACCACGTTAATTATGGACTAAAACATTAATAAAATTTTATTTTAAATGCAAATATTCCATATGAAAAATATGATTTTTAAATATACTTTTATATTTGTAAAATAAAATTAGCTTTATGAATTAAAGAGACAAGATAGAGTTCATCATCAATCCAGCCCTTCTCTCTCCTTTTCCCTTGCGCCGTCTGGGTGATTTTAGGGTTTCCCTTGCTTCCGGCTTTTTTCTGGTGCTGCCGGGAGGATCTGTGAGTGCGATCTCATGAGCTTCGTGCGGCTGGTTCCTGCGGGGGTTTGTGGCCCTTCGGGCCTTCAGCTATAGCTAGTTCGTCCTCTATATCTCCTTGGGGGAACATCTCTTCTAAAGCTCAAGATGCTAAGAAAGGCTTTTTTAACCCTGACTCGGAGTCTTCTTCTCCAACAAAATCTTGGTCTTTTAAGGATGTGTTAGCAGGATCGTTCAGGTGATACCTTACCTTCTCTGACTCAATCTACTTTTAATTGTGTGCCGGCATTGATGATTTCCGACGATGATATATTAAAACTTGCTTCTCCGTTTCATTTTACTTTAGTTGGCAAGTTTGGTTTACGTAGGCTGAATCTAGACGCGATTCGATCATTTTTTGGTAATCTTAAACTCTCTGGTTTCTATTCTGTGGGGTTTTTAGACTCTAAACTTCTTGCGATTCAGCTTTCTATCGACTTAGATTATAGCCGTGTTTTTTCTCAAATATCCTATTTTATTTTTAACTGTCAGATGAGGATCCTTAAATGGACTCCTTTTTCTATGTTAAAGAAGAATGTCCGATTGTGCCTATCTGGATTTCGTTTCCAAACTTACGCCTTCATTTTTTTAATTCGAAAGTTTTGCATGCGTTGGGAGAAATTTTTGGACGCCCTTTACAAACCGATCAAGCTACTGCGTCTAGAACTCATCCCTCTGTTGCTAGGGTGTTAGTTGAAGTTGATATTACCGTTAAGCATGCTAAGGAAGTTTGGGTTGGGTCTAAATCTTTTGGATATCTTCAAAAAGTGGAATTTGAAAAAGTTCTTGATTTTTGTAGTCATTGCAAAGAGCATGGTCACGCGATCTCTAATTGCTTTAAACTCCACCCTGAACTTAAAAAGGTTTCCAATAACTCCACTGGGAAGGTTATTCCTGAGGCTGTGACTAGCGCTGAAAAGGATTTAACGGGAAACTCACACGTTGTGATTCACGATTTAGAACCTTCTAATGTTGAGATGGTTGGTAACCAGGTCGATGATTCTCTTATTAAGGATAATTTAAAGATGGACTCCAGGCATGTGGAACACGAGAAAGAAATAACTACGGAGAACAATTCTATCGATACTAAAAAATTACCTGATATATTTATTTCTGTTGACTCTATGCTTAATAATGAAGAAAATCCTAATTCTTTGCATAATCTGATGGGGGATGAGAAGGAAACTGAAGCAGGGGATGAAACTGAAGAAGGAGAAATTTTTTAGGGAAATAAGGTTATCACTTCATCTGATAAAGATAAGGGGGAATTACAAAACAGTGAGGAAATAATTAATGCTCATCTTATGTCTACTAAACGGTTTGAGGAGGAAGGCTCTTCTAAGACTAATATGAAAAAGAAGAAAAATAGTAAGGCTCCTATTTCAGAGCCGCCTCGATCCATCAGAGCTCAAGCTAATTCTAAATGTACTAATGATTAAAACACTTATTTGGAATGTGAGAGGGATTGGTGGTCTCGACTCCAAAAATCGTGTTAGAAATTTAAGACTTATTCACAATATTCAGTTGTTGGTACTTCTTGAACCCTTTATCTCTGTTGACAAATTGGTTACTACTGCTTCTAATTTGGGCTTTAATAATAGTTTTGCTAATTGCTCTAACAAAATTTGGATTATGTGGAACAACCATCTCAATGTTAATGTTATTTCTGATTTTCAGCAAGTTATTCATGTTCATATAACCTTTGATAGTTTTAAATGTCATGCATCTTTTGTTTATGATGCCTCTACTAGATTGGGGAGAATTCCCCTATGGGAATGCCTTGCGGGTTTTACTCAAAACATCATGGGGCCATGGTGTGTGGGTGGGGATTTTAACATTATTTCTCATGCTGATGAAAGAAGAGGGGGTAACCCTCCCAATGTAAATGCAATGAATGATTTCAAAGATATGATTACTAACTATAATTTATCTGATATTGGCTTCTCTGGTTGTAGCTTCACGTGGAGCCGGTCTAGAATTTGGCAAAGGTTGGATAGACTTTTGTTCAATAATGATTGGATTAGCTGTTTTCAATTATCTCAGGTTTCAGCATCTGAGTAGAACGTTATCTGATCATGCTCCTCTTCTGTTAAATGTTTCCGGTAACAAAATTAAACCTTCTATTTCTTTTAGATTTCAGAATATGTGGCTTACTCATCCTGATTTTAGGGTTGCTATTTCTGATAATTGGCATGCTGATGTTTTTCCTAACAATCGTGTGGGTGGTATGGCTAGACTTTGGGCTAAATGGAGCAGACTGAAACAATTACTTAGGTGGTGGAATAAACATGTTTTTAAAAATGTTTTTGATTAATATTAAAGTTGCGGAAGAGAAAGTGGTGGAACTTGAATCTTTATATCAGGATTTTCCCTCTGATTGTAATCTTAGGAATCTTGACACGGCTAAGCTGGCTCTTTTTAAATTGCATGAACAAGAAGAAACTTTTGGAAACAAAAGGTTTCTTCCTCTTTTTTGTTGGAGGGGGATAGAAATATGGCTTTATATCATGCTCTAGTTAACACTAATAGAATCAAAAGCCATATTAACATGTTAGTGGATAACAATGGCTTTGTTTATGACACGGATGACTCCATTGCTACTTCTGGTGTTAATTTCTTTATTGAGAATTTTAATAGGAACAATCCTTCGAATGAGCATCATGTTTTTAATTTGATTCCATGCATTGTTAATGATATTGATAATATTTTCTTACTTGCCTTCCTTTAGAGGAAGAAATTTGGAATACTATTAATAATATGAATGGGGAGTCTGTTGCTGGTCCTGACAGTTTTACTACTAAATTTTTCATCAATATGTGGGATATTATTAAAAAGGATGTCATTGATGCTGTTCAGGATTTCTTTAGGGGAAATCCTTTACCCTAAATACTTTAAGGCTACTAATATTGTTCTTATTCCCAAAAAAGATAACCCATCTTTTTGGAATGACTTTAGACCTATTAGCCTTTGCACCTTTTTTAATAAACTTGTTGCTAAAGTTATTGCGTCGAGATTAGCTTTAATTTTGCCTAAAATTATTTCGCCCAATCAAACTGGTTTTGTTAAAGGTAGAAGTATTTTTGATAATATTTTACTTGCGCAAGAGATAGTTCATGACATAAATGCTAAAATACCTGGTGGCAATATTATTTTTAAACTTGATATCACCAAGGCTTATGACAATTTAAATTGGGTTTTTCTTTACAATGTCCTGTCTAAGTTTGGTTTTAATCAAAAGTTTTTGCGGCTTATCAATAATAGTATTCAAAATTGTTATTTTTCTCTTATCATTAATGGTTCTAATCATGGTTTTTTTAGCTCTTCTCAAGGTCTTAGACAAGGGGACCCCCTTTCCCCCTCTATTTTTATCATTGCTATCGAATATCTTTCTAGAGATATTGAGAACTTATTCAGGTTAAATCCTAAACTTATTTTCAGAACTCTTGGTGGCTTTCCTATTACTCATCTTAGTTTTGCTGATGATTTTATCATTTTCTCGAATGCTTCTATTAGAAGTATTAAAGTGTTACATCTCTTTTTAAATGATTTTCAAAGGATTAGTGGGTTATACATCAATAGAAACAAGAGTAATTTTATTACTAGCAATTCTGTGAATATTAACAGACAGGCTAGAATTAAAAGAGTGTGTGGTTTTTGCCCGTCTTCCTTGCCTATTAAATATCTTGGAACTCCTCTTTACAAAGGCAGGAAAAGAATATCTCTTTTTGAAACTATTTTTTCTAATTTTCAAAAAAAAAAAAGTCTTAATTGGTCTTCTAAGTTTCTATCTTTTGGTGGTAGATTGACTTTAATTAAAAGTGTCCTCAATTCGATTCCTATATTTCTTTTTCATACTTTACAACCTCCGGTTACAGTTTGTAAGAGAATAGAGAATATGATTAATAAATTTTTTTTGGGTGCCACGGATACTAAATCTTGCATTAAGTGGACTTCTTGGAAAAAAATGTGTGGTGTTTTTAATGAAGGGTCCATTGGATGTAAGTCTGTTTCTGATACTGCTAAAGTGTTTTGTCATAAGCTTTGGTTTGGTTTTAGAGCTAACAATAGTTTATGGGCCAATTTTTTGAAGGTTAAGTATTGTAAGGATCTTCACCCCCTTGTTTTCCATTATAAAATTACTGATTCTCCGGTGTGGAAAAGACTCTGTAAAATCAAGTGGGAAGCAGAGAATTTTATTCAATGGGGTCTTGGGAAGGGTGATGTGTCCTTTTCGCAAGATAACTGTGTTAAGATAGTTGCTATTTGCATGCTTTATATTTTTGCAACTTGTATAGTTTTGATGATTCCAAACATTATTGTTCAAATGTGTAGTTATATCCTAACAATTTTAGAAGATTTGTATTTTCTCTTGTGTCTACTAACATTTTAGGAAAATCAAACTCCAGACTAAGAAGACTTCAAATCAAATTCAACATGAGATACTTTGTGAATTTGAAGCTTGAACTTTTCTTTGAATTAAATTTGAAAGGGAGTGATTGTAATTGAGTGAATAAAAACATACACACACACACATAAGGAGATCATATAAAATTTATACTGATCGTATGGGACGATATCAGATCGTACGGGACGATCAGACAGTTATCTCCTATTGAGCAAATAGAACGAATAGGAACTGGCTTGAAAATTTTCTAAGTCCTATTCGTCCGGGACGAAATTAATTATCGTCCTAGGACTATCTGGTCTCTGTAAAAATTTTGTCAAGACGAAATTAATTATCGTCAGAAAATGAGTTGCTCTCTGTAAAATTTTCGTCCAGACGAAATTATTATCGTCCAGGACGATCTGGTCTCTATAAAATTTTCGTCCAGATGAAATTAATTATCGTTAGGAAATGAGTTGCTCTCTGTAAAATTTTCATCCAGACGAAATTAATTATCGTCCAGAATGATCTGGTCTCTATAAAATTTCATCTAGACGAACCAATTTTCGTCAAGACGATTAACCGACTTAGAACGGATTTTCAGCAGTTTTCTAGAACCGACCTAGTAATAACCGTTCGTACGGGACAAACTTAGTTCGTACGGGATACGATCAGCGTGTACGAAGACATTTCGTACACATATACAAATAGAGTTGTTTCAAAGCGTTTAAGTAAAATCGTCCAGGACGATCCACGATTGTACGGGACGATCCACTGCGTACAGAATTGAAAATTTACAGTTTTTGGGCATTTTTTTCTTGTCTTTTGTATAAATAGTCCAAATTAGACTGCCACCAAATCTTTTTGTCATTTGATCTTCGTGCCTCTTGAGAGAATAGCTAAGGAGAGAGTGTGAGAGTGCATTCAAAGGAGGATTCCTACCACTGGAGCGTGCAAGCTTCACTTGGAGTTCAAAGGTAAGAATCTCTACTTGTGAATTGGGATTACTTTCTCTTCCTTTTCAATCTATGATGAGTCTGAAGTTGAGTCAGCCTAGAAAGCTCTTTGAAATTTCTTTTTGCCGTTTTGATAATTGATTTCTCCTCTACCTTCTCCTTGCTAGGAGTGTCTTTGCGTTTTTGGCATTCTGACTTAATATGTATAGATTTCCTGCACTCATAGGAAATAACATCATTAGAAACCTTTACATTTTTATTAAATTTATCCTCGATTCCATTCCTGGCGTCTCTTTTGTTTCATCTTCTGAATTGTGTAGTCATCAGTGCGATATCATCTTCATCCTCAGGTTCTGAGAGTTCAGTTTCTGATTTCTCCACTCTCAGTGCAATGTTCTTCTCCCTTCATGGTTCACCTGCATCAATCTTTCTTTGACTCACCCCTTGCTCGTAAGCAATTAGTGATCTAAGAAGATTGTCAATAAAATAGATATTTGAATCGTTAGACTCGGTAATTACAGTTATTTTAGCATCATAAGTAGTAAGCAAATAATGAAGTATCTTATTAACCATTTTAGCATTCATTAGTTTCCTACCTAATGCATGTAAAGAGGTGACTATTTATGTAAATCTTGAGTACATATCAGAAATAGATTCATTAGGTTTCATGCAAAATAGTTCATAGTCATGCAACAAGATATTAAGTCTAGATTGTTTAACTTCATTAGTCCCCTCATAAGTTACACAAAGTCTACCCCTTATGTCCTTTCCACTTTTGCAAGTGAAAACATGTTTGTAATCTTCTGATTTAAGAGCACCAAAGAAACTATTCAAGCATTTGGACACTTAGTTGTGCTAAGTCACGTTCTTCTACTATCCAGTCCACAAAAGGTGTTTCAACTCTAACTCTGTCAACTAGTTTAGTTGGTTTTGTATACCCTTCCTGAACAAAAATCCACATACGATAATCAAGTGACTGTAAAAATGTAGACATACGTATTTTTAAAAAATCAAAAGGAATATTATCGAACAATGGAGGTGTAGTTATAGAGTAACCCTTAGGAGTATTTTGATTTCCAAAGGTAGACATGGTCGTTAATAAAAAAGTAGTCTAAACTTATAAATTTGAAATAGAGTTCTGATACCACTTGTTGAAATATGTTCAATATGAATTAGGTTGTTAGACTTAAACTTATGTCCCAGCGGCTAACAAAGAGGGGGGAGAATTGGAAATTTAAAAAAAAATTGACTCTTTAATTTTTTAAATCGATAAAAACTTTAATGAATATTTTTAAAAAGATTTTACAACCACAAATTAACAGAAAAAGTAAAAGTAAAAATTAAAGAAGCGAAAATAAAAAGATACAAGATTTATAATGGTTCGATCAAACACAACCAACATCCACTCCCCGGAGCCACCCTGAGAGTATTGCACTAATATCAATAGTGTCTCTCCTTTAATCCCCATAGCAAGGGAGAGAAGCCTTCACAAATCTCTCTTCCACCACTACCCAGTGCGGTAGAGAATAGTCATCCTATTACACCCTCCAAGTGTTGGCAGATAATCATCCGTCCTTTCACACTCTCTGAGTATGGGCAGAGAACCCTTCATCCTTTCACAATCTCTTAGTGTGGGAAGAGAACCCTTCTTCCTTTCACACTCTCCAAGTGTAGGTAGAGAACCTCCCACTGTTCACACTCCATGAGTGTCGACAGAGAACCAGATCTCCTTGAATGATCTTCTCATAAGAAATCTTGAAGGACAAGAGAAAATAGTGAAGTAATCACAAATCATAATTGAAGATTCTTATCTTTGAGTACCAAGTGAATCCTTCACACTCCAGTAGTAAGAATCCTTCTTTAAACTCTCTCTCACACTCTCTCCTTCAGTCTCACTTCAGTTTACACGAATGGCCAATGAGCAAAAAGATTATAAGACAGTCTTAAGTGGACCTTATATAGGAAAGACATGAAAAATCTTCAAAAAACTACTAATTTTCAATTATGTACGCACATGATCATCCCGTACAATCTTAATTTCAAACATACGAATAGTGTAAAACTGTAATGTATGAACTCTTATGTGCATTGGGATGAGGTGACTTCGTACATGATCATCGTTTTGTACGAACTATGTTCGTCTGGTATGAATAATTATTTTGAAGACATATTGAAACATAACTGCAGACGGTGCATACATAAAAAAAATAGAGAACATCATCCTGGGATGAATGTTCATGTTAGTTTGGACGAACAACACAAACTTTGATACCTGAGGACATTGTCCTGAGATGAACTGTCTATTTCATCTGGACGAACAATTCAAACTAAGAATCCTAAGGAGATCGTCCTGGGATGAACTGTCCATTTCATCTAGACGATCAACACTTAGAAAATTTTATTTACTTTTTTGTTCGTTCCATTGCTCTCCGAGGGGTATAACTGTCCTGATCGTCCCGTACAATCAGAAGAAAAATTTAACCTTTTAAAGATCTCCCTTAGTATGTATGTGCTACGTTGCTTAATTAGAATTACACTCTCTCAGACTCAATAAAGTGAAAGATACAGACTTTAATTTATAAAGTATGATATGCTGAATTTGACTTAAAGTCTTCAGTAGTTTGGAGTACGATTATCCTGAAATGTTAGTCAACACAAGAGCAAAAAAAATTCTTTTAAAAAATGTTAGGAGAATAATAATTAGAACAATAAAATTTAGAATCATCAAAACTATATAAGTTGCAAGAATGTAAAATATGCAAAAGCTAAGTAACAACTTTCTTAACAAGAAGTGTGAACACCACTCTCTTTTTGAAGAAATTGGGAAAAAAATATATTCATTATACAAATTTATATTGATGATATCATCTTTGGATCTATAAATAAAATTCATTGTGATAATTTTTTTAAAATAATGAGTAGTGAAATTGAGATGAGTTTAATGGGAAATTTTAGTTACTTTCTAGGTTTTAGCATTAAACAAGTTGAGGAAGGAACATTTCTTAGCTAGTCAAGGTAAATTAAGGACATCCTTAAAAAGTATGAAATAAATAATGATAAACCTGTTAGTACACCTATGAGTTTCTCAGTTTAGTTGTATAAGGAGTCAAAAGGAAAATTTATTGATCAAAAGAAATTTAGGAGAATAATTGGATTATTGCTTTACTTGATTTCTAGCAGACTCGATATTATGTTCAATGTTTATTTATGTGCTAGATTTCAATCAGATATAAAAGATTCACATTTGACAGCAACAAAATAAATTTTGAGATATCTCTTGGGAACTCAGAATTTAGGGATTTGGTATTCTATGTTTAGCTCTTCATTTAAAATAATTGGATATTCAGATTCGGACTTTGTAGGTTATAGGGTTAATAGAAAGAGTACTTTTGGAACTTGTCAATTCATAAGAAATTCTTTAGTTTCTTGGTCCAGTAGAAAATATAATTCCGTAGCCCAATCTACTGCTGAAGTTGAATACATTGCATTAAGAAGTTGTGTGGCACAAGTTCTTCGGTTGAAATAATAGTTAATTGACTTAGGATTTACAATTGGCATAGTTCCAATTTATTGTGATAACACTAGTGCCATTTGCATTTCAAAAAATCATATTCATTATTCTAGAACCAAACATATACATATAAGGCATCATTTCATTAGGGATCATGTATCAAAAGGAGAAATTGAATTAAACCATTTTTCTACTGAAAATCAACTTTCAGATATTTTTATAAAACCACCAGCCTTTGTTACCTTTAAAACATTAAGAACAAGAGTAGGTGTGGTTGATCTTAATGATTAATTAAAAATTTCTTCAAACTTGATATATATCTTTGTGCATTTTTGTTTTAGTGTTTTTCTTTTTAATTTTTGTTTTCCTATTTTTATTTTGTTTTTTGCTATTTTGGACATGTTAATGAAACATCAGATTTCCTATTTCTAATCGATCATGCGATTTTTTCTAAGTATTTTATTCATACTGTACAAAACCATTTTCGTCATATATAAATTCTGTAACATATCGATCGTTATTTTTAACTAATTGTATAAAGTTTTATTTTTCTAATACATATCATACTATACGATATTTATATCATTCCGAATGATTTGTATTACTTCGACTATATGCATGTAGATGGCTATACAGGTATAATCAATTTTATAACCGATCGTAAGTACGAACTTTTAGTTCGTACATACGAACACGTGTTATTCAATATGGGGGATGAATCTAACTATCTTTAAAATAATCTTAAATAACTCTTCCAATCCTTCTCATCTTATCAATGGCCAAATCTAGCAAGAGGGGTAGACTCATTAAGGGATTGTCTTCCAGGAGTGGAGATGACAAATTTCTATCTATGGCTAATGAGGATTCTTTCCTTTGGTTTATTTATGCCAAAATTACTTCTTTTAGAATCATTCTTCAAGAGGATATTCACTTTCAAGTGATGCCTCTTTTTGCCACTACTCAATTTGCCTATCCTGACTTTGATTCATACCTACAACTAAGAAACCTTTTACTACTTTCTGGCAAACATGTCTTTTAGTGAGGATGAGAATAGGATCAGATCTTTTATTTTTAAGAAAAATGTAGAAATTACTAAGGAAGATTTAGAAACTATTTTGCATTTATGAACTCAAAGTGTTAGAGCCCACACTTTGACCTCTATATCAGATTTTGACTGGATCAAAATAAACAAAGTTATTAGAGGGATTTAATAAGTATGTCATTTTCTTAGGGTCTATACCTTAAACTAAAATGCAAGAGTCATTCATCATGTCTTTAGAACCTCTATTATTCCTAAACCTAATGACAGCATTAACATTACTCATCTTATGTCCACCATTACTTATCTTATCATGGCTGATCAATCTACAGATGAAGCCTAAATTATTATTGACTATATTCATGGTCTTTCTAAAATTAGGCATATCTCTCATAAGAGGAAGAAGAACATTGCTTTAGGACACCTAGTGACCTATATCCTAGAGAAAAAGTACAATCTTGTTCATCATGATCCTCTACTTGAATTGCCTATCTACTTCATTGATGCTTCATTTCGAGCATATTTTGGGAAAGGTGATAATACAAGTGAGGATTTTGAGAGAGAAAGGGGAGCAACAACACCTGCTCCGGTGCCTGCTCATGGACATAACTTTCAGGAGATTGTCTAATACTTTGACATACTAGAGAGTCATTTTGATTAGCGCTTTGATCAAATCAGACTCACCTAAACCAGTAGGATGTTCAATACCAGCATGACATGGGTTGGATTCGAGGTCAGCTCGACATGGTGAGCACCAACGTGGATTTGATGAATAGCTATGTATCTAATCAACATCCTCCTCCAGCCCAGGGCCCCTCAGATTACTAGATGTACTTCTTATGTGTATTCTTTGCCAGTCCTTAGTGATGTAGTGATGATTTTGATAGTTTTTGTACTTGTGTTTGTTTAGTGTTTTTGGTACTTATCTTATTTTAGCTATTTGATGTAGTTATGTTTTTTATGTTTTGAGATAGATGATATTGATATCAGATGTGCCTTATTGTACTAGATCTTCATATTGATATAAATAAAAAATATTTTATTTTGTTTAGTTGATTTTGTTCTATGTTTGAAATATTAGTTTTACTTATATGATAATCCTAACTTAATTGATCTAAAAAGTGTTATAATATGAACTACAAGACAAAAATAATTCTTTTATGAAATCAAATTTTTCAAAAATATAAGTTAATTTATAACTTGATTAAGTTAAGGCTATCAATCTCATGGTCTTTTTATGCATACATAATTTTAATATTATTTTTGCAATTTTGATATTTTATTATTTTTTATTTCTCTTTTCAATATAATTATCTTCGTACTTAAAAAATTTTGAGTTTTTAGATTATTGATTTTAGAAAGATTAAAAAAAATTTCAAAAATAAACAAGTGTATAAAAATTGAAAGAATGCACAAGGATTCGCAAATTAAAAAGAGGTCTAAAATTAACCCAAATACATAAAGATGCACAAATTGTGGCATAAATATTTGAAAATATGTGTAATGTCGCCAAACAAGTGTATTAATAATGTTCTTTCCTCTATCTTTTAATCTTCAATTTCAAATCAATCTAATGTTCAATTATATTTTGTATTGGAAATTGACTTTAATTAATCTTTATTTTGATACTTTGTAATAATTCTTCTTATCTAATTATCTAGAATGTTTCATGACCTTATTATATTTATCTTATACATGTTATATTTTAATTTTAATATTTTAAATCTTTATTTTAATCAAATAGATATTAATCTTATTATTATAATTATAATTCAATCTCTTTTAAGATCAATTATCAAAGGTTTCTCATATGACTTCTTAAATTTCTTTTGAATTTCTTCTTCCTTTTTTTGTCAAAAATGTTATAAATTTAGTTTCATGGATTATGATTTTGATGTTAGCAAACATTACGACTGACTTTTCTACTGACATTCAGGGCCACGAAATCAGAAGGCAATTGGAAGATTTGGTAGACTAGGTCTGAGTCAGTGTGTAATGTTTTCTTTTTCCCCTTCTTGAGTCAATTGTAACCTATGAAGTATCTGTTGCTAAGTAACCCTGCACACACACACTTGAGTGAAGTTTTTTTGACTAACTTAGAATTTATGTTTTTACTCACATCGTCCCGAACAATCGGGTTTAAAACAGAAACCCTAATCAGGATTCTTAGGTAAAGGCAGCTGTCATTAGCCTATCCGCCTGGACGATCGTGATATCGGCTAGGACGATATACTCAAAGCAGAAAGAATTCACCGACATAATCTATTTAGGTATTCTGTATTTTTAGAAATCGGCCAGGATGATTTTGTATCTGCGTGGATGATTTATCACAATTATACCTAAATTAATCCAGAAATCAAGGAAGATAATTAAGGATGATTGATACGATGAAATCATCCTTAATGATCGCAAAATTGTCTTGGACAATCAGTTCAAAAACCTTAGTTGCTTCTGGATGATCAACATCGGCCAGATCATATTTAGGGTGATATTCTGGATGATCTACATCAGCTAGATCGCATTCAACGCGATATTCTAGATGATTTCCCTCTATTTTGAACTAATTGTCTGGGACGATCGTGAGATCGGCTCGAACGATCAAGCTAATTTTGAATCATCCAGAACCCATTCAGGGTGATATTCAGAATGATAGGTCATGATTTGTACTGATCAGTCGGGATGATATTCCTATCATCCTGAACGATAATGTCGGTTCTTGAAATTCTATTTAAAGGATATGAATTTTCTCTTGAAAAGAACCTTGAGTGCTGCTGTCTTGAACTAAGAGAGCCTTGGGAGAGGGAGAGAGAGAGAGAGGGAGAGGGAGAGATAGGAACTTGTGAGGGGGAGAATTTGAGAGGGTTCATAAGGGTTAATCCAAGAAAGGTTCCAAGTCATCTTCTCCGGTCTTCGTCCATCATCCTTCATCCTTGGGAGGTCTACTTCAGCAAAAGGTCTGGGTTCTCTGCCTTCTTTAGGAGGAAGCAAAAGGAGTTGGTTCTCTGCCTGCTTCAGGAGGAAGCAAAAGGTGTTGGTTCTCTGCCCGCTTCAGGAGGAAGCAAAAGGAGTCGATTCTCTACCGCACCGGTGTTGGTGAAAAGGAGTCTGTTGTAAAGGCTTCTCTACCTATCTGTGAGAGTTAAAGGAGAGACACTTAGTGCAATACCTAGAGGGCGCCTCCAGGGAGTGGACGTAGGTCAAGTTGATTGAACCACTATAAACCCTTATGTTCTTTTTACTGCTTCCGCATTTAATTTTTCCGCACTTAATATTTTGTGGTGATTTTGGTTTGTGCTTACTATGCTTTGATTTAAGAAAGTTTTTTAAAATACCAATTCACCCCTCTCTTGGTTAGCCTCGGGCTAGTTCTTAAGGGCTTAACATTCCTAACAAACTTTCAAGTGGTATCAGGGAGGGATTCATAAATACTAAGTTTGAAAACTTTTTGAATTTTAATTCATGGCTAACTTTTGGAATCAAAATACTACGGAAGGATATTCTATTACCCGACCACCTTTGTTTGACAATATCACTTTTGATTTTTTGGAAAACTCGCATGTCTACCTTTTATCATTTTATTGATTATCGCATGTGGATGCTTGTTAAGGATTGTTATACACCTCCAACTAGAAAATTGAATGGCGTTACTGTTACACTTCCTTTTACTGAATGGACTTTAGATGATAGGGATTTAGCACAATTATATGAAAAATGTTTGAACTATTTTTTCTTTGATTTAAAATCTGAAGATTACATGTGTATTTATACTTTCTGAACTGATAAAGAAATTTGGGACAAGCTGAGTATCACCTACGAAGGTACTAATGAAGTTAAACAATTCTGTTTGAATATTCTTTTGCATGATTATGAAATTTTTTGTATGAAATCTTTTGAAACAATTTTTGAAATGTATATAAGATTTACTCAAATAGTCACTTCTTTACATAATTTAGGAAGAAAACTTTCAAATTATGAAAAAGTAAATAAAATTTTGAGATGCTTGCCTTCCTATTTTGATGCTAAAATCACTACTATTATTAAATCTAAAGATTTGAATACCTATTCGATTGACAACCTACTTGGATCACTCATTGCTTACGAGCAAGGGGTGAATCAAAGGAATCTTGATGCAGGTGAGAAAAGGAAGGAGAAAACTGTGGAATTGAAGGTCAACAACACGAACTCTGATTCTTTCGGGTCTAAAAGCAATAACATTGCCTTAATCACAAGGCAATTCAAAATCTTTATAAGGAAGAGTCACGAGCATCATCAAAATTGGAGAAAAGGTAAGGATAACAAATATTCTAAATGATCTTTTGATGTCGTTTGTTTTGAAAGCAGGAAACCTGAATATGTCAGAGTTGATTTTCCTACACTTCAGAATCACTCAAGCAAAGAAAAGGATAAGAAAAAACCTAAGTTCAAAAAAGATAAGAAGCGAGTTCAAAAAGCTTTCTGGGAAGAATCTACATCAGATTCATTTGAGACTGAACCTGAAGATGAGACAAAAAACTTGTGCTTAATGGGAGAAGATCATCTTGATCCAAGTGATGAAGAAGAGGTATATAAACTAACCTATGATCAATTGGTTGAAATTTGTGAAAACATTCATGCATCATACAAAAAATTTAAGAAAACTCATGCTAGTTTAAAATTAGAATTGTTGAATTTACAAAAAGAGCATAAAATTTTGATTAAAGATCATTCAACCATTGATTCAAATCACATGGCTCTACTTGATGAATTTGATGACTTTAATAAAAAGCATTCTGAGTTTATTGATGAGCATGATGCATTAAAAGCTTCACACGCCTCACTTGAATTTGATTTTAAGAAGTCTAAGGAAATAGAGCATAATTTGAGGATTGATAATGATGCTTTAGAAAATATAAACTTGAGGTTTAAAGTTGAATTGGACTCACTTAATGGAAATTGGATGACACCCACTTTTGATCTAAAGCTAACACCTAGGAAGAGGCATTATAACCTAAACCATTTAAGAAATTCTTTTCCTGGTGTTAGATGTTTTCATGTGGCATGCTAGGATACATCTCACACACTTGCACTGTTCACCATAGTACACATTTTGTGTGGAGACCAAAATTGCATGATTCATAGCATACCACACATGTATTACATTCTACTTTTCATAAGAAGGGACCCAAACCTGTTTGGGTTCCTATATCTAACATTTGATGATTTTGTAGGTGAGCTCTCATAAAAGGCCTCATGAGAGTATATGGTACTTGGACAGCGGATGCTCTCGACATATGACTGGTGATGCCAATCAATTCATTTTGCTGGAGACTAGGACTGGCGGCAATGTGACTCTTGGAGACAACACCATAAGGAAGGTGGTAGGCTCAGGTATAATTGGTAATTCCAAGAACCTTATGTTTAAAACTATTTTACTTGTAGATGGATTAAAACACAACCTGCTCAGCATCAACCAACTTTGTGACAAGGGCTTGATCATATAATTTCTTGCAAATTCATGCATTATAAGTTTAAATAACAACACTATTTTACAGGGAAAGCAGATCACCAACGTGTACATACTTGATTTAAATAACATTAAATGCGCTATATCATTTTGCTTAAAAATTGCTGTTAATGATTCTTGGTTGTGGCATAGGAGATTATGTCATGCTAGTCTAAAAACCCTTTGGAAAGTGACCCAAAAAAACTTAGTTAGAGGTATTCCCAAACTTAAGTTTTCTAAATACCACATTTGTGATGCCTGCCAAATAGGAAAGCAAGTCCACTCCACTTTTCACCACATTAAGGATATCAGCACCTCTAGACCTTTAGAAGTCCTTCACATGGATTTGTTTTGACCCATTAGCACTGGAAGCTTGGGAGGGAAAGTCTATGGTTTTGTAATTATCGATGACTACTCGATGTTTACTCGGATTAGATTTCTATCACACAAACATGAGTCTTTTGAGGAGTTTAGAACCTTTTTTACTTGGATTTAGAAAAGCTAGGTTGTGAGATCTTGACCATCCATAGTGACAATGGGGGAGAGTTTGCAAATGAAAGATTTGAAGATTTTTGTGAGGATAAGGGGATTAGCCAATACTTCTCAGCTCCTAAGACCCCTCAGCAGAATGGGGTAGCTGAAAGTAAAAAACCAAACCTTAATGGAAGCTTCCAGAGCCAGGCTTATTGAGTATTCAATTCCAAAATACTTTTGGGCTAAAGTGGTTAACACAGCTTGTTATGTGTTGAATAGGGTGAATGTTAGAGCCAAATTAGATAAGACACCCTATGAGATACTTAAGGGTAGAACACCCAATCTTTCACACCTTCATGTCTTTGGTTGTAATATTTTCATTAACAACAATGGGAAGTCTCACTTAAGAAAATTTGACCCAAAATTTGACGTAGTGTTCCTAGGATTTTCTAGTGTTGGGAAGTCTTTTAGGGTGTTTAATAAGAAGACCGTGGTGGTGGAAGAAACTACACATGTGGTGTTTGATGAGTCTAATCCTAAAAAACTTAGAGTTGACGATGATGATGATGTTGGAGAGATTGTAGTAGAGAATCTGAAGAAGGGAGAAGAACACCAAAATACTGGAGGAGTAGAAGAGGTTACCCAAGGAGTTGAACCTTCACACACCTTGCCTAGAGATCGAAGATACTCTATAAATCACCTAATGATTTAATCTTAGGAGACCCTTCTGATGGAGTTAGGACTAGACATGGACTTAGGAAGGAAGGGAACCACTTTGCTTTTATCTCAATGACTGAACCCACCAACATAAACCATCCCCTTTTTGATAAATTTTGGATTTTAGCCAAGCAAGAGGAATTGAACTAATTTGTTAGGAATGATGTTTGAGAGCTTTTAGAAAGACCTAAGGAATAAAGTGTAGTTAGAACTAAGTGAGTCTTTAAGAACAAGGTAAATGATTCTGGAGTGGTGGTTATGAATAAAGCAAGATTAGTGGCAAAAGGGTCTAACAAAATAAAAGGAATAGATTTTGAGGAGGCTTTTGCCCCTGTAGCTAGATTGGAAGACATTAGGGTGCTATTAGCCTTTGCCTGTTATAAAGGATTTAAGCTTTTTCAAATGTATGTTAAGAGTGCCTTTTTAAATGGGGAAATAAAAGAGGATGTGTTTGTAGAACAACCCCCAGATTTTGAGAGTTCCCAATTTTTCAAATCATGTTTTTAAATTAAAAAAGGCCTTATATGGTTTGAAACAGGCACCCAGAGCTTGGTACGAGAGGCTTAGCACATTCTTACTAGAAAGGGAGTTTGTTAAGGGAAGCGTAGACACCACCCTTTTTCTGAGGAAAGTTGGAAATGATTTGCTTATTATTCAGATTTATATGGAAGACATACTTTTAGGATATTCTGATAAGAAATTATGTGATGAGTTTTCTAAAATTATGAGTAGAGAATTTTAGATGAGTTTGAAGGGAGAGTTGTCCTACTTTTTAGGGTTTAGCATAAAACAATTAGATGATGGAACCTTTCTAAATCAATCAAAATACATAAAGGACATTTTGAAGAAGTACGAGATGGATAAAGCAAAGCCAATTAATACCCCCATGACCTCTAGTGTTTTGTTGGATAAGGACCCAAGTAGTAAGTCTGTTGATCAAAAGAAGTACAGAGGCATGATTGGATATTTACTTTACTTGACTGCTAGCCGACCTAATATAATGTTTAGCATTTGTCTTTGTGCTAGATTTCAAGCTAACACTAAGGTATCCCACCTGACTGTAGTTAAAATAATTCTTAGATACCTTATAAGGACCCAAATCATAGGAATTTGGTACCCTAGGCACAACACTTCTTTTGAGATTATTAGATTTTTTTTATTCTGATTTTGCAGGATGTAAGGTGGATAGAAAAAGTACTTCTGGAACTTGTCAATTTATAGGACAATCTTTGATCTCATGATCTAGTAGAAAGCAAAACTCTATTGCACTCTCCACTGCTAAAGCTAAGTACATTGCTTTAGGAAGTTGTGTTGCCCAAGTCCTTTGGTTGAAACAACAGGTACTGTATTTAGGATTACCCCGTAGGCACCATCTCTATTTTTGGTGACAACACTAGTGCCATATGTATTTCTAAGAATCCTATCTAACATTCAAGGACTAAGCACATTGACATTAGGCATCACTTTATTAGAGACCATGTGACTAAGGGAGACATTGAGTTACACCATGTGACAACTGAAAATCAACTGGCTGACATCTTTACTAAACCACTGGCCTTCGACACTTTCAGCTTTTTAAGGATCAGATTGGATGTGATTGACATAAATGCATGAACATGATTTTTTTGTCTTGCTTTTCTTTTTTTCATTTATCCTTTTTTATTGCTTTATGTTTTGTTGATTAGTTTTCATATTTGTTGTTTTTGTTTTGTTCTTGTGCTTGACTTTTTTTTTTTTTAAATCATCGCTGAAATGATATTGTATACCTTATTCTAGCTTTTAAAAATTTGTAGTCAATGTTTTACATCTCTTAATCTAATTAAAGAGTAAAAATATTCTGTTGATTGTGTCTCTTTCTCTAACATATTTTAGTGGCATAATTTTCTTTTCCAATCAAAAGTCTATCTCAAATTAACGAATGGAGTATGCAATTAAGATCTTTTCTAACCTTGCTATAGCAAATCTATCTTATATTTATAATGATCAAAGTCTTTATGTCATATCAAGATTTCTCGTTACTCTTGCCATTACATTTCTTCATATAATTATTGATTCTATTTTGTGGATTAGTCTTCTCTATATTAGAGAGTGGGTTTTTCCTCTCTAATATCTAGAAGATATACTCACAACTAAGATTATTTAAGAGTTTTTGAAAGATAATGTAGCTTGCAAAAATAAAAAAAAATTGGCCAATGATGCCAAAAACAAAATATGCGCAATGACGCCAAATTTTAAAAAAATACACAAAGTGTATCAAAAATTAAAAAGATGCGCAAAGCACCATTCAAATTGACAAGAGGCATAATATGAGCCCACCAAAAGAAAGTTCTCATCTCTTTTCAAAACTTTTAAAGCTTAGAAGACTTCATGTATCACTTGATAAAATCAAAGGCTTGAGTTTGATTGTTTTGCGATTGTGACAAAATTACTTTAAATAAAGATATTTTTTCTGAAACCAAGTGGTGAACGGATCCTTTTTCATGTCCACTTGATTTTTTTTTAGTTAGGTCATTGATTTCAAAAGACAATTTTATCCTGAAAGAAAGTCTGAGTGAAGGGTAACCATGATCGAATATTCTACCATTTCTTGGATTTTTGATGTTGTTAACTCATTAACTTATTATTTTTTAAAATCAATCACATGGAATACTACATCATATTCATGCCTTGATAAAAAAAAGGATGTTTCTTGTTCACTTTGCTTCTTAGCTTCCTCTTCGTTTTTGAGATGTCAAAAGGGGGAGTAGTATGTTTGTACTTGCACTCTCTATTATTGTATTTAGACTTTCTATTTTGAATGTTTGAAAACTTCTTATGTTTTTACACTGGTATGATCGTCGAAGTGTTTGCCATCATAAAAAAGGAGGAAATTATTACAAATTTTGTTTCATGGATTATGATTTTGATGTTAGCAAACACTACGGCTACCTTTTCTACTGACATTTTAGGGCCACAAAATCAGAAAGAAATCGAAATTAGCTCAAGATTGGATAGACTAGGTTTGAGTCAGTCTGTAATGTTTTCTATTTCCCCTTCTTGAGTCAATTGTAACCTGTAAAGTATCTGTTGCTAATTAACTCTGCACACACACACTTAAGTGAAGTTTTTCTGACTGACTTAATTTTTCTATTTTTACTCACATCATCCCGGACGATATTTATATCATCCTGGATGATCAGGTTTAAAATAGAAACCCTAATCTGGATTCTTAGGTAAAGGTAGCCGTCAATAGCCTATCGACCTAGACAATCGTTATATCAGCCAGGACGAAATACTCAAAGCAGAAAGAATTCGTCAACATATCTTTTTAGGTTTTATGTATTTTTGGAAACCGGCCAGAACGATCTTGTATCGGCCTGGACAATTTATACAATTATGCATAAATTAATCCAAAAATCAAGGAAGATAATTAAGAATGATTGATACGATCAAATCATCATGGACGATCAGCTCAAAAACCTTAGTTGCTTCTAGATGATCAACATCGGCCAGATCATATTCAAGGCGATGTTCTGAACGATCTACATCAGCCAGATCACATTCAGGGCGATGTTCTGGACAAATTACCTCTGTTTTGAACTAATCATTTGGGACGACTGTGAGATCGGCCCGGACGATCAAGCTAATTTTGAATCATCCAGACCCCATTCAGAGCAATTTCCAGGATGATAGGTCACGATTTGTACTGATCAGCCGGGATGATATACCTTTCCTCCTGGGCGATAATGTCGGTTCTTGAAATTCTATTTAGAGGAACCAAATTTTCTCTTGAATAAAACCTTGAGTGCTGCTGTCTTGGCCTAAGAGAGCGTTGGGAGAGGGAGGGAGGGAGAGAGAGAGAGAGAGAGAGAGAGAGAGAGAGAGAGAGAGAGAGAGAGAGAGAGAGAGAGAGAGAGAGAGAGAGAGAGAGAGAGGAATTTTAAGGGGGAGATTGTGAGAGGGTTTACAAGGGATACTCAAAGCAAGGTTTGTAGTCATCTTCTCCGGTCTTCGTCTTTCATCCTTGGGAGTTTCTTGGGAGGTCTACTTCAGCAAAAGGTCCGGGTTCTCTGCCCACTTCAGGAGGAAGCAAAAGGAGTTGGTTCTCTGCCCGCTTCAGGAGGAAGCAAAAGGAGCCAGTTCTCTGCCGCACCGGGGTTGGTGAAAAGGAGTCTATTATAAAGGCTTCTCCACCTAGCTGTGGGAGCTAAAGAAGAAACACTTACATAGTGTAATACTTGGAGGGCGCCACTAGGGAGTGGACGTAGGTCAAGTTGGTCGAACCATTATAAACCCTTATGTTCTTTTTACTGCTTCCGCATTTAATTTTCCGCACTTAATTTTCTATGGTGATTTTGGTTTGTGCTTATTATACTTTGATTTAAGAAAGTTTTTTAAAATACCAATTAACCCCCCCTCTTGGTTAGCCTCAGGCTAGTTCTTAAGGGCTTAACATCCCTAACAAACTTTCTAAAAAGGGAGAGAAATATTATTTGTTTGATTGTTTATTTTATTACTTATTTTCTTTAGTGTTTGTTAATGTTGTTTTATGTTTCTATTTGAAGTGTTTTGTGAGTTTATGAAAAATGAAAAAAAAAATTTGATTTATTTTTAATAAAATTCCCTTATATTCACATGCTTATTCATTTAGGGGAAGTTAAGGAAAAATTTAAGACATTCAATTTTATTCAAACAATAATTATTTTACCATCATAAAAAATGAGGAGATTGTTGAGATAGTTGCTACTTAGTTCTTGTCTATTTGATATTCTTGCAACTTGTATGTTTTTTATGATTCAAAATATTATTATTTTGATTATTAATTCTCCTTGTATATTTTGGAAAAAATTATTTTGCTCTTGTGTGTAGTAAAATTTAAGGGAAATCATACTCCGAGTTATTGAAGACTTCAAATCAAGATCAGTTTAGAATTTATTGTAATTGAAGTATGTATTTTCCATTTTATTGAGTCTGAGAGAGTGTGATTGTAATTGATTAACTGATCAAACACAGACCGCGGGAGAATTTAAAATTCATATTTCTTAAACTAATCGTACTATATGATATCACTTCGTACAGGACGATCTGATCAGTTATTTTCCTCGACAAGCAGTCGAATGAACATAAATGAAATATTTCTAAGTATGAATCATACACTACTATCCCAGTTTGTTCATGATTTAACAGTGTGAACTTCTAGGGTCCGTTCTCACTAAAAAAAAAATAGTAAGTATGGATTGTACGGGTCAATTCTGGTTTGTACATGCTTTCACGAGTATGAACTTCTCGGGTCCTTTCTGGTTCAAAAAGATTTTTTTCTACGTATGGATTATACTGTACGAACCCAGTTCATATATTCTTTCATGAGTACGAATGTCTCAGGTCCATTCTTGCTCAAAAATATTTTTTTTAAGTATGGATGGTACTGTACGAACCCAGTTTGTACATGCTTTCTAGAGTATGAAATTGTGAGATCCCATTTCGTCCCGTTTGTTTCGTTCGAAGAAATTTTGAAAATTTTCATACTATTCATCCCGAACAAACTTGGTTCATACTGAATAATAATCAGGAATGAAATGATTTCGTACCGATTTACAATAGGTTCATATGTATGAAATACGATCGTATACACTCAAAATTGAAATCTTTAGTTTTTGGGATGGTTTTTTGTGTCTTTTGTATAAGAGGTCCATTAAAAATTGACATAAAATGTGTTGTCTTTGTGATTTTTTAAGGACAATTGAAGGAAACAGTGCGAGAGAGTGTTTGAGAGAGATTTCTTGCTAGTGGAGTGTGAAGGGTTCAGAAGGTTAGTAAAAGGTAAGAATCTTTATGTGATTTATATTTTTCACTCTTTTACTTGTCTTTCTAGATTGCTCATGAGAAGATCTTTGAAGAAGATCCGATTCTCTATCGACACTTGGAGAGTGTGAATAATTGAAGGTACGCTGCCTACACTTAGAGGGTATGAAAGGATGAAGATACTCTACCTGCACTTGGAGGGTTTGAAAGGATGAAGGTACTATGCTTACACTTGGAGGGAGTGAAAGGATGAAGGTACTCTACCTATAGTTAGAGAGTGTGAAAGGATGAAGGTTCTCTGTTTATACTTGGAGGGTGTGAAAGGATGACAGTTCTCTACCACACTGAGTATTGATAGATGAGAGTTTTGTATAGGCTTCTCCGCCTTGCTGTGGGAGTAAAAGGAGAGTCACTTTGGTAATAGTGCAATACCTGAATTAGGGAGTAAAAATAGGTTATGTTTGACCAAACCACTATAAACCTTTATGTCATTTAAATATCTACTTCTTACTTACTCCATGTTTTTATTTTGTGGTTGAAATTTGTTTTCAAATAAGTTCTTTTAACTTTCTACGAATCGTCAACAAGTTTCAAATTATTAATCCAAGAGAATTTTTAAAATTACCAATTCATACCCCTTTTGGTTAGCCTTAGGACTTAAGCTTAGGTTTAACACCCTATTTAAGATCTAACATATCTCACACACTTATACTATTCATTATAAAACTCATTTAGTATGGAGACCTAAGTTGTATAAAATAAGTCATATCATAGACATCTAGTTTATTTTTGCCAAGAGAAGAACCCAAACTTGTTTGGATTCCCATGAATAATATTTTATTATCTTACTGAAATACTCTCATACAAGACCACATGAGAGCATTTGGTATGTGGACAATGGATGTTCAAAGCATATGGCTGGCTGGAGACACTATAAAATTAATACCACTAGAAGCCTAAAATGGAGGCAAAGTTAGAAGGAGATAATATCACTAGGAAAGTGGTTGGCACAGGTATGATTGGAAGCTTGAATAATTTTTTCATTGGGAATATTTTGCTTATAGAAGACTTAAAGCTAATCTGTTAAGTATTAGTCAGTTGTGTGATAAGGGTTATCATGTAAAAATTTTTCCCACAAGTTACATAATAAGCCAAAATGGAATTGATGTTTTGAATGAAATTAGGATAAGTAATGCGTACATGCTTGATTTGAATTGTATTAAATATCCCAATGCTTTTTATCTAAAAACAATTTTTGATGACTCATAGTTATGACATAGGAGACTTTGTCATACTAGCATGAAGAACCTTAGAAAAATTATCCAAAAGAACTTATTAGAGGAATACCAAAACTAGAGTTTATTAAGGATCACCTGTGTGATGCATGTCAACTATGAAAATAGGTGAAGTCCTTTAATTCCATAAAGGATATTAGAACTAACAAATAATTAGAAATTATTCATATGGATCTTTTTGGACCTGTTAGAACTATACATCTAAGAGGTAAAGTATTTGGATTTGAGATTTGGATGTTTTTCTAGATTCACTTGGGTTAAGTTTTTATTTCATAAGAGTAAATCATTTGAGGAATTTAGAGATTTATACACTTGAATTCAGAGAAAATTAGGATACAATATTTTATCAATTCAAATTGATTATGAAGGTGAATTTATAAATTAAAAATTTAAAGATTTTAGTAAAGAGAAGGGAATTGATCATAATTTATCAACACCTAGGACCCCTACAAAATGCGGTAGTAGAGAGAAAGAATAGAACATTAATTAAAGCTGCTAAAGCTATGCTTGTAGAATACTCACTTCCAAAATATTTTCGGCTAAAATAATTAGTAGAGCTTGTTATGTTTTAAATAGGGTGAATATTATATCCAAATTGAATAAGAAATCCTATGAAACTCTTAAGAGGAGAACACCAAATTTGTCACATTTGCATGTTTTTGGATGTAAGATGTTCATTCATAATAATGAAAAAACTCTTTTAGGAAAATTTGATCCAAAATTTCGTAGCTAAGGAGACCACATATATTATGTTTAATGAATCTAGCATTTTAGAACATCCAAACTTGGAAGAGGATCATATTGAAAAAAACTCCCTAGGAATTGAAAGATAGATTTGGAAGAAAATGTAGAAAAAGAAAACCTTTTGCTTAGAGAATGTAAATTTTCTAATAATCCCCCTAAGGAATTGATTTTAGGTGAACCTAGTGAGTTTGTTTGCAATAGGCATGGACTTTGCAAAAGACGTGAATCATTCTACCTTTATATCGATGATTGAAACCATAAATATAAATCAAACACTTTAGGATGAATTTTAAATTTTAGCCAAGCAAGAAGAGTTGAATCAATTTGTAAGAAATAATGTTTGAGAATTATTTAAAAGGTTAAATGATCAAAGTGCTGTTAGAACTAAGTGGATATTCAAAAATAAAATGAATGATTCTAGAGTGGTGATAAAAAATAAGGCTATATTAGTGGCTAAGGGGTATAATCAAATAGAAGGGATTAATTTTGAAGAGACTATTGCCCTTGTAGCAATAATTGAAGCAATTAGGATTTTATTAGCCTTTTCTTATTTTAAAGTTTTCTTATTTTAAAGGATTTAAATTATATCAAATGGAAGTCAAGAGTGTCTTTTTGAATGGGGTGATACAAGAGGATGTTTATGTTAAGCAACCTTTATATTTTGAAAATTTTAAATTCTGTAATCATGTGTTTAAATTAAAAAAGGCATTATATGGATTGAAATAGACACCTAGGACTTAGTATAAGAGGTTAAGCGCTCTCTTAATAGAGAGATCTTTTGTGAAAGGTAGTGTGGACACCACTCTCTTTTTAAAGAAAATAGGAGATGATATACTCATTGTATAAATATATGTTAATAACATCATATTTTGATTTACAAGTAAAAATCTTTGTGATGATTTCTCAAAAATAATGATTAGTGAATTTGAGATGAGTTTAATGAGAGATTTCAGTTATTTTATTGGTTTTAGTATTAAGAAAAATGAGGAAGTAACTTTTCTTAGTCAGCCAAAGTATATTAAAGACATCCTCATGAAATATGAAATGGACAATGCTAAATATATGACTACACCAATGAGTTCCTCAGTGCTTTTTGATATGGACCCTGATGTAAAATATGTTGATTAAAAGAAATTTATAGGGATTATTGGATCATTGCTTTACTTGACTACAAGCTAACCAGATATAATATTTAATCTTTATTTATGTACTTGATTTTAATCTAATCCAAGAGAATCATATTTGATATTAGTAAAAGAATTCTGAGATATCTTTTGGGAGCTCAAAGCTTAGGGATTTGGTATCCTAAGCACAATTCTTCTTTGAAATGATTGTATATTCTAATTCAAATTTTTTAGGTTGTAGGGTTGATTAGAAAATTACATCTGGAACTTGTCAATTTATAGGAAACTCTTTAGTATCTAGGTCCAGTTGGAAACAAAATTGAGTATCCTTATCTACTGCTGAAGTAGAATACATTGCCTTAGGTAGTTGTGTGGTATAAGTTCTTCGGATAAAATAACTATTGATTAACTTAAGATTTTCTATTAAAATAATTATTATTTTTAATGATAATATTAGTGCCATTCATATTTCAAAAAATCCTATTCAACATTATAGAACCAAGAATATTGACATAAGACACCACTTTATTAGAGATTATGTAGCTAAGAGAGAAATTAAATTGAATCATGTTGCTACTGAAAATCAACTTGCAGATATAGTTACAAAACAACTAGCCTTTGACACATTTAACACCTTAAGAACAAGGTTAGGGATGATTGATCTTAATGCTTAAATTGAAAATTCTACAAACTTGATATAATCTATATATGTGCCTATTTAGTTTATCTCTTCTTGTTTATTTTATTTGTTTATGTGTGTTCTATTTTATATTTTTCATTTTTATTTATATTTTTAAACTGATGACATGTCACTTGATGTGAAATGATTTCTTTTGAGAAGTTTTTTTGATTGTCTTGTAATGCTTTCTAATTGTTCTACTCATACGGTATGAATAAGTTTTCATCCTGTATGAATTTTGTAGCATATACATGGTAGATTTTGGATTTGTGCACGTGAAACATAGTTTTTCATAGATTTCATACTATACGATGACGTCAACATACCATATGATTTGTATAGTTTTGTTTGTATGCATGGGGATGGTTTTCTAAATAATGATAATTATTTATTTCTAATCATTCGTATGAAATCATTTTTGTCTGTATGGTCCAGAAGTTAATTTTTGTGCGGGGCAAACCTAAACACCTTTAAAATGATCTTTAATTATCTGATCTTCCCGTACGAACACCTATTCGTCTGTACGATTGTGTGGTTAAAAAGCCTATATGAGAGGATACCTCTGAAATGGCATTTTATAAAAAAACTATTTCTTTTTTGGATGTTTATGTTCTTACGTACAAAAATAATTTCATCCCATACGATTTTAAAATTGTACGTATGATTTAAGTTTTGAATTGTACGATAGTTCATTTTTCTTTAAATAGAAGGGTAAATTTTTTTCATTCACTTTCATATCCATTTCAAAACCCTCTAGATCCCTTATCTTAGAAATATCTAATTCTAGCAAACATCCTCGTGGTTCTAAGGATTCTTCTTGTAGAAGTGGCAAGGATGATAACTTCCTATCTAAGAAGTATGAGGATGCCTACTTTAAGTTCTCAACTTTCAAAATCACCCCCTCTAGACTTCTCATTTAGGGTGATCCTCACTTTTTTGTCATGTTGTTTTCCTCAACTCAACTTTCTTTTATTCTCACTCTCATTTATGGTTACCATGAAGAAACATTTTAATACTTCATGGCCAATATGAGAGTTATTGAGGACCAATCTAGGATATTTTAAGCACAAAAATAACACAGAAATAACCAAGGAAGATTGAGGTAACTTTCTTCATCTGAGATTAAGCCCACACTTTGACCTTTAGAGCCAACTTTGACTGGTCTAAAATTAATAAAGTTCTTAGAGGTGTCATCCAAGTTAGTCATTTGGCTCGAATTTATACTTTGAATCAAAATGCCCATATCATCCAGCAAATTTTAAGAACTTTGATTATTCCTAAAGCTGGTGATAGAGTAAATACAACTTTACTTTTTTTGATAATCACTATCTGATTATGAATGAAATGCCCTTTGTTGAAACCCAACTCAATAAAGACTACCTATACAACCTTTTTGAAATTGTACTTCCACACCTTAAGAGGAAGAAAAATGTGGCTTTAGGATATTAAGTTGCATATATCCTACTTAAGAAGTACAATCTGATTCATCCTGATCCTCCCACTGAACTACCAATCTAATTCACTAATGGCTCTTTTCAGGCACTTTTTAGGAGAGATCACAATTTTGATAGTGATGATCATGAGGGAGAAGGGGGAGCTCTTGCACCTACACCAACACCTACACCTAGGCATGACCTAAACTTCTACCAAGAAATGGTCCAGTGCTTTGATAGATTAGAGAATTATTTTTATCAACATTTTGACCAAATTGAGAATCTCTTGACTCATCAATATGATTATTATAATGAAACATGGGTTAGATCCATGGTCAATTTGACACAGTGAACATCAATGTAGCTATAATGAATAGATATTTTTTAATGTTCAACCCTCCTCATTACCAAGGCCCCGCAGATTTCTAGTTGTACTTCGTTGTTATTCTTCCTTACGTTTTATGTTTTCTAATGATGTTGTCTAGATGCTATGATATGAGATGATCTGATGAGATGATATGTTTTAAGAATATGTTTTCATGTGATTCTTATATCAACGCAATGCGGTTTGTTTTTGTTGACATGTTTTAAATTGTATGTCTTTAAATGTTTATGTTTTTAGTAGAAATATCTTTTATAGTTGATCATTGGAATAGATTCTCAGTTACATTGCTCTTCAAAATTAATTTGTTTACAAAATTTAATAATTGAAAAGTTTAAATTAAATTATGACTGAATGTAGATAAGGAGATCAATTTCATGTTCTCATAGACAAACATATCTAAACTATAATTATTGCAAAAATGGATGTCTTATTTTTTTTTAATATATTTATTTTTTTTTAATAGTGAAATTTGAATTTAGATTATTGGTATTGGAAGGAACAAAAAACTTAAAAAAAAAATGCATAATGTGTGCAAAAACATTAAAGTTGAGCAACGTTTCACAAAATAAAAAGATGCACAAAATTAGTCTAAATAGAAAAGATACACAAAGTGTTCCACAAATATTTGAAAAGATGCATAATGTCACCATTTAAAAAATTTTATTATGTTCTTTCCACTATCATTCAATCTTGAATCCAAATCAATCTACTTAACAATCATATACAATATTGATTTCGAAGTTAATTAGTTTTCATTTTATCATTTTTGCAATAATTATTTTTATTTAATTTATCTAGATTGAACAATAAACCTGGTTGACTTTTCTTATCTTTGTTGATCTTTAATTTCAATTTTTGAAATTTTTATTTTTTTAGTACGAAATTAATATTATCCTTTCAATTGATTTAAATTTTTTTTCACCTTCAACTCTTTTGGTTTATCTCTAGAAACCTTTCATTTCTAGATAAACTTCTATTTTTATTATTGTCAAAAAATGAGTTAGAATATTTTTTATGACTGATGATTGATGTTTGTTTGATGATTGATTGCATGTGTGTATGAGTTGTATTAATATTGTGTTATGAATGTGTATATGTTTTAAAATGTTTAAATAATATTTTTGATTTTCAAGTAGTTATTTTTTTATTTGTTATTTATTTTTATAGGTTTGTTTTTTTTTAATCTTCATTTAGGGGGAGCAAAGGAGAAAATTATTTTAATGGGTCATTCATTTAGGGGGAGCAAAGGAGAAAATTATTTTAAATGTTAACTCAAACTATAATTATTTTGTTATCATTAAAAAGGGGGACATTGTTACAACCTATTATTCATAACTATGTTTTCATATCATGTGTATTTTTGATGATTTCAACATATTATTGTATTGATTGTTATTTCTCCAAATATATATTTGAAATATTACTTTTGTTATTTGTGTGTACAAACATTTCAGGAAAATCATAATCGAGACAGTTGAAGACTTTAAGACAGACTAGACTAGGATTAATTGTATTTGAAGTCTATAAATTTTATACTATTCTTGAGTTTCAGAGTGTGTGATTGTAATTAACAAACCGTGAACACACACACTAGGGGAGTGTAAGAACTTATAATTTTTTAAATTTATTATATTGTATGATTTTGGATCGTACGGGAAAATTTAGCTTGAACGTTTCTCCATAAGCAGTTAATTAAATCTTGGATGGAAAAAATTCTAAGTACTATTAATACTGTATAAAGTTTCCTTCCTACAGACGATGCCTAGCGTATGAACTTAATGCATACAAAATGGTAAATTCTTTGAACTGTTCATCAGGGATAAACTTGGGTTCGTATAGACGATGAATAGAGTACAAAATTGATGTGTACATTTTCTTCCATACAAACAACAAAATTTGATGAACTATTCATACTGTATGAATATGGGTTCATACAAATGATTCCCATAGTTTGAAATAGACTTGTCCATTTTCGTACCAAACAAAACATGATTTAATTAAAGCATTTCACCCAAATGACCATTTGTGTATGAATTTGGTTCATACAAGATCGTACGAGCAAATTTTGAACTATTCACATATATAATCATTGATTGTATTGTATGATCGTGGATGATCATAATAGAAATTTTAAGTTTTATGGATGGCTATTTGTGTCTTTCATATATAAAGTCCTTAAAACTGACTAAGGAAACATTCTTCTTCATTTTATCTTTGAGAGCAAGTGTGAGATTGATTTGGGAGAGTGTTTAAGAGAGAGATCTTGCAAGTGGAGTGTTAAGGATTTATAAGGTCGCCTAATGGTGAGAATTTGTTAGTAAGTGTGTCAAATCTCTTCCTTATTTCTTTGAAGAAGATTGAGAGAAGATCTTTGAAGAAGAATGGGTTCTCTACTAACACCATGAGGGTGTGAAAGGATGACGATTCTCTTCCAACATAAGGAGTGTGTGAAAGGATGCTAGTTCTCTTCCAACACTATAAGAATGTAAAAGTATGCCAGTCTTCTACTAACACTTGGAGAGTGTGAAAGGATGACGGCTCTCTGCCGACACATGGAGAGTGGAAAGGATGATGATACTCTGCTGACACTTGGAGGGTGTGAAAGGATGATGATACTCTATCGCACTTGGGATTGGTGGAAGAGAGTGTAATTGTAAATGCTTCTCCACCTTATTATGGGAGTAAAAGGAGAGTCACTTTGGTAATAGTGGAATACTTGAAGAGGGATTCTTTAGGGAGTAGACATAGGTGAAAGTTCGATGGGATGTTAAGCCCTATGAACTTAGTCCCAAACTAACCAAGAGGGGGGGTGAATTGGTATTTTAAAAACTTCGTTTTTAAACAAAGAAATAAAGTAACATAAAACCAAATCACACCACGAAAATAATGCGGAATTAAACGTGCGGAAGCAAGAAAAGAAACACAGAGATTTATAGTGGTTCGGTCGACTCGACCTACGTCCACTCCTTGGAGGCACCCTCCAAGTATTGCACTACACAAAAAGTGACTCTCCTTTAGCCCCCCACGGCTAGGTGGAGAAACCCTCACAAGAACCTCCTTTTTGCCACCCCGGCAAGGCAGAGAACCTATCTCCTTTTGCTTCCTCCTGAAGCCGGCAGAGAACCAGAACCAACGGCACAACTCCTTACCTCTACCGACCCTTCCACGGACGAGAAACTCTAGACGAAGACGACGCAGAGAGATCCTTGAAGCAACCCTTGTGAAACCCCTCACAAGCTCCCCCTCACAAGATCCTCTCTCTCTCTTCTCTCTCTCTTTCTCTCCTCAAGGTCTTCTCAGGTCAAGGCAGCAGCCAAAGGTCTTGAAAAACGTTGAACAAGAGCTCTTTAAATAGAAGAGCTTCACAAGAGCTCATTAATTGCAAGTTGCCGACTTTATCGTCCAGGCCGATATGGACATCGGCCTGGCCGATCAGTACAAATTAATGAAGATCGGCCAGAGCATAGCCCTGAATGGAAAACAGGACGATTGAAAAATAGCTTGATCGTCCAGGCCGATCTTACGATCGTCCTGGCCGATTAGTTCAAATCAGAGGAAAATCGTCCTGACAATAGCCCTGAATATGGCCTGGCCGATACTGATCGTCCTGAAGTAACTTAAGGTTTTGACTAGATCGTCCTGGCCGATCTTGCGATCGTCCAGGACGATATGATCGTATCAATCATCCTTAATTACTTCCTTGATTTCCTGAACAATTATGGCATAATCTGTTAATATCGTCCAGGCCGATCCGAGGATCGTCCTGGCCGATAATTTAAAGATATGCTATACCATACTTGTCTATGGCGGCTATTTCTTTCTGTTTTGAGCTTATCGTCCTGGCCGATACACGTATCGTCCAGGCCGATCGGTTAACGTTGGCTGCCTTAATCAAGAAT
Source organism: Dendrobium huoshanense (assembly GCA_016618105.1). Classification (NCBI taxonomy): domain Eukaryota; kingdom Viridiplantae; phylum Streptophyta; class Magnoliopsida; order Asparagales; family Orchidaceae; genus Dendrobium; species Dendrobium huoshanense. The sequence continues at coordinate 42,239,662 of CM028360.1, forward strand.
CCTTAATTAGACTTTCTGTTTTAAGCTGATCGTCCAGGCCGATCAAATATATCGGCCTGGCCGATATGAGTAAAAACAGAATTTCTAATTCTCTCAAGTGTGTGTGTGAAGGGTTACAAAGTATCAGTCTTTTTGGCTATTACAAGTGGACTCAAAAGATAAAAATAAAAGTACAGACTGACTCAACCCTAACCCTACGCATTCCTGAACTTGGCTCCTTTTTGATTGTCCGATCGTCGATTCCTGAAAAGTTAGAAGCAACAAGCTATCCAAGAAAAGCAGTGTTTGTCAATCATCAAAACATAAGACATGAAAAATAGATTTGCAACAATCTCCCCCTTTTTGATGATGACAAAACACAAGTAGGAAAATTAAAGATTCATTAAAAAAAAGGTTACAAACCACACATCCTATCCTACTCCCCCTTTTTGTCATCACAAAAAGAGAGTCCGAAAACAGTAAAAAAGAACAACAAACATCACGAGAGACTACTACAAAAAGACAAGAAACAATAAAGCACAAACTAAAAGAACGAGGGATCCTGATCATCAGATGGAGGAGGTGGAGGTGGCTGCTGAAAGTAGCTGGCAAGGGTAGTAAACTGAGCATTGAACCAGGCGATGTCCTGGTCATGCTGCTGCTGTTGGTGAGTGAGAAAACTGTCAAAACGAGCTAGGTCCTCAGCACGGTGATGCTCGTAGCGGGCGATGTCCTCAGAGTGTTGCTGCTCTTGGGCAGCAACATATGCATCAAACCTGGTCTCCCAACGATCAAATCTTGCAATCAGCTGTTCTACCGGTGAATGTTGGTGGAGAGGGACAGGGTCAGGAAAGGGAGCTGGAGCGGGAGCCTCCTCCTCTCTAGCCTCCCGTGGTTCGTCCGGGTGGAGACGAGTGCTGTGAAGGGTGCTGAAGGAATTGTTCGAGTAGAAGAGAGTTGGGAAATCTGGTGGATTGGGATATTGAATTTGGTATTTGGTCTCAAGAACATAGGCTATGATATGTCCTAAGGCTAGATTTGGCTTTCTTCTGTGGCCTGGGTCGCGAATTGTTGTGAGGTGATCAATGTAACGAAAAAATAGATCTGCAGTGTTAAATTCCCTATGTGCCATGATGTAGAAGGTAGTGAGGGAAAGTAAAGGGGTAATGTGGACACGGTCGCCGGCTTTTGGAATGACAGAGGTGCGAAGGACATGTTGGATTGTCCTAGCATCTCTGACTAGAGAGCTAGTCTCTCCAACATGGTAACGGGCATTGGTCTGGCGAAGAAAGTGGTTTGCCGTGGACCAGTCAAAATCAGGGTCAGGGGCAATAAGGTGCAGCTTATCTCCGGTGGTGGATAGCTGTAAAAGTTCAACACAGTCCTGATATGTGATTTCGACAGGGCGTCGATTCACATAGGAGGACAGGGCTGTGAAGGTAGAGTTTATGCGGAGGTTTGCAAAGAATTCTAACAGGAACTCAGAATTGAAAGGAAAAATAAGGGATAGGATGAAGCAAAGAGAAGTGTGGGCAAAGAGATCCATTACCGGGTAGGAAATGTGGGTCGGATTGATAATTCTTGAAACAGTAATTCCACATTCCTTATAGCGATGATAAGCAGCTTCATCTTCTGCTTCACGGAACCGAGGGTCAACCCTTGCCCTCGAGGAACTTCCAGAGGTCTGCCGGACGCGCTTCCCACCAGCCATATGAGAGAACTTTAAGCAGAAAATCAAAGGAGAAAGGATGAGTTGTGAGAAAACATGGCTGGATCGGCCTATATTTAAAGAATCGTCCATATCGTCCTGGCCGATCGCGAAATCGTCCAGGCCGATATGTGTCAATTATTACGTACAGGCCGATTGGTCAAAAAGGCGGTCCAATCGTCCGGGCCGATCAGATATCGGCCAGGCCGATTAGACACAGGCTATCGGCCCGAGGAGTCAGTCCGGACGACCGTTGAAAAAGCAGATCGTCCGGGCCGATGAGGTGTATCGTCCAGGACGATGCACAATAATTGATCGTACCGGCCGAAGTTAAAACGTTTTAAATGCTTGCCACGTGTATCGTCCAGGACGAACAGTGGATCGGCCCGGCCGATGGTCCAATAATGGATCGTCCGGGGCCGAATTTAAAGTTCAAAACGTACTAACACGTGGATCGTCCGGGACGGTCCAGTGTATCGGCCAGGACGATGCACATAGAATGCATCGGCCAGACAAACAAACTATCGGCCAGGACTATCACCAAGAGTTTGATCAAATCGTCCAGGACGATGATGTATCGGCCAGGACGATGAATTTCAGTAAGCACAGAAAAAGGTCAGCAGATGGATTTTGGAAAGAATTTGTCCTATCGGCCAGGACGATAAAAATATCGGCCAGGCCGATGTGACTTGAAATTGAAATTAAGAAAGGAATGGTGATGATCAAGACCCTCAAAAATAAAACAAAAGAAAAGACAGTCAAAGACACACAAAAAATAAAAATAAAACAAACACCGAATATTTTTGGATTTTAATTTTTCTATTTTTTTTTTTGTTTTATGAAGGCATCATATGAGAATTCTTTTCTTGAATTTAAATTTTTTGAAGTTTCTAGGAGATCAAGAGGTTTAACAAAATCCAAATTAGAAGAAGATTGAAAAACTGATTCTATTAACCCTAGATCGGACATTCTTCAGGGTACAAAAAATCTCTTAAAAACAACAGAGTCCTAACTTGGAATAACACAAGAGGTTTTAAGAGATCAATCAAGACTTGTTAACAACTAAAGTATCTTATAAATAATAAACCAAAATAGTTTTTCTCAATCATGGAATTTGAAATCAAATCTTTGAATGTATCACATAATCAATGAGTTTTCTAAGTTTTAAGAGTTTTACCAAAGAGATCATAGCTTGCAATTAGTGGGCTAATTTTATGCCTCTTTTTACTTTTATTGGCTCTTTGAGCATCTTTTGATTTTTGATACACTTTTGTGTATTTTTCTTTTCAATTTGGCTTCATTGGCCTCTTTCCTTTTTGTCTTTTGCAAGCTAATAACTCTTTAATATACCCTTAAAGAAAAATACTTAGTTGTGAGTATATCCTCCAAATATTAGAGAATAGGGGCTCTCTCTCTAACATAGGGAAGAACAATTCACAACACAAAATCAAAATCACGTGATGACTGCAATGGTAAGATTTCAAAAGCTTGAATGATATCAAAGAATTTTGACTATTATGCATAAGATGATTTAATGTAGCAAGATTAGAACGATATCTTAAAAAACCATTGGTTAAACTGAGTTTAGACTTTTTGTTTTATAAAAGAAAAATCATGCCACTAAACAAGGTCAGAAGAAGGGAAAACATCAATAGTTTACTCTCTTTAGCTAATTTAAAAAAGCTAAACCCTATCTCCCAAAAAAAAACTCCAATTTTTAAAAGCTTGAAAAGTTTTTATCATACGGAAGCCAAAAATAAGGACCAAAAATAAAAACAAAAACAAACAATAAGCAAACTAAAGACAACAACAAAGTCAACACAAAAACTAAAAATAAAAGTCACACACAAAAACTAACGATTTCAAGCAAGTGATAAAACAACGGATTTTAGCAATTGAGCTGCAAGCCTCCTTATGTTCAGTTATCCTATGCTCCCACGAGGTCTTTGGTGAGAGCACTCCTGCAAGACTCAACAACAGTCAGTTTTAGGAACCCAAACAGATTTGGGCTCCTTCTTAGGAAATATAGAGTGCAATGCAGATGTGGTATGTATTGAATCATGCATCTTAGGTCTCCACACCCAATGTGTACTACGGTGAACTGTGCAAGTGTGTGAGATGTGTCCTAACATGCCACAAGTAAAACATTGAACTCCAGGAAAAGGTTTTCTTAAATGATTTGAGTAGAGATGCCTCTTCCTAGGTTTTGGCCTTTGATTAAGAGTTGGTGTCATCCTAGCTTTCTTACATGTATCCAAATCATTTTGAATTCTCAAGTTAGTTCTTTTCAATGTATCATTCTCAATCCTCAAATTTTTCTCAATCTCTTTAGATTTTTTAAGATCATCATTAAGTGAGGTGTGTGAAGCTTTTAATGCATTGCTTTTATCAATTAATTCCAAATGCTTCTTGTTTAATTCATCAAATTCATCAAGGAGAGCCATGTGATTTGAATCAATCGTTGCATGATCTTTGAGAAAAACTTCATGCTCTTTTTGTAGATTTGAATGTTCTAATTTTAGGCTAGCATGAGTTTTCTTTAATTTCCTATATGATGCATGGATTTTTTCACAAATTTCAAATAATTCATCATAGGTTGGTCTACATACCTCTTCCTCATCACTTTGGTTTTCTCCCATGAAACACAAGTTTGTTGTTTCTTCCTCTGGTTCAGTCTCAGAGGAATCAGTGCCAGATTCTGCCCAGAAGCCTCTTTGGATTTTCTTCTTGTCCTTCCTAGACTTAGCTTTTTCCTCACCTTTTTCCTTTTCTTTGCTTGAATGATCTTGAAGTGTAGGACAATCGGCTCTTACATGTCCAGGTTTCCTGCATTCAAAACAAACAACATCAGAAGATCCTTTAGTATGTTTATGATCCTTACCTTTTCTCCAACTTTGATGATGCTTTTGTTTCTTCCTTAGAAAGCTTTTGAATTGCCTTGTTATGAAGGCAACTCCATCGCTTTCAGACCCGGAAGATTCAGAATCCGATTTGTGTGCCTTCAATGCAATGGTTTTCTCTTTTTTCTTTTCACCTACATCAAGATTTCTTTGATTCACCCCTTGCTCGTAAGCAATGAGTGAGCCAAGCAAGTTATCAATAGAATAGGTGTTTAAATCTTTAGATTCAGTAATTGCAGTAATTTTTGCATCATAGGACGAAGGCAAGCATCTCAAAATCTTGTTAACTTTTTCATAGTTTGAAAGTTCTTTTCCTAGTGCATGCAATGAGGTAGCAATCTGAGTAAACCTAGTGTACATGTCAGAAATTGATTCATGAGGTTTCATACGAAAAAGTTCGTAGTCATGCAAGAGAATATTTAAACGGGATTGTTTAACTTCATTAGTGCCTTCATAAGTAATGCACAATTTATCCCAAATTTCTTTTCCAGTTTTGCAAGTTGAAACATGCATGTAATCCTCAGATTTTAAAGCACAGAAAAAGCAGTTCAAACATTTAGCATTTAGTTGAGCTAAATCTCGTTCATCAAAAGTCCATTCGGTAAAAGCAACTTCCGTTTTAAAACCATTAATTTCACGAGAAGGTGGAGAATAACCTTCTTGAATAAGCATCCACATGCGATAATCAGTAGATTGTAAAAAAGTTGACATGCGAGTTTTCCAGAAATCAAAAGGTAGGTTATCGAACAGAGGAGGTCGGGTAATAGAATACCCTTCCGTAGTGTTGCGATTCCCAAAGTTAGACATGGATCAAATTCAAAAAGTTTTTAAACTTTAATTTTCGAAACAGGCTCTGATACCACTTGAAAGTTCGATGGGATGTTAAGCCCTATGAACTTAGTCCCAAACTAACCAAGAGGGGGGGTGAATTGGTATTTTAAAAACTTCGTTTTTAAACAAAGAAATAAAGTAACATAAAACCAAATCACACCACGAAAATAATGCGGAATTAAACGTGCGGAAGCAAGAAAAGAAACACAGAGATTTATAGTGGTTCGGTCGACTCGACCTACGTCCACTCCTTGGAGGCACCCTCCAAGTATTGCACTACACAAAAAGTGACTCTCCTTTAGCCCCCCACGGCTAGGTGGAGAAACCCTCACAAGAACCTCCTTTTTGCCACCCCGGCAAGGCAGAGAACCTATCTCCTTTTGCTTCCTCCTGAAGCCGGCAGAGAACCAGAACCAACGGCACAACTCCTTACCTCTACCGACCCTTCCACGGACGAGAAACTCTAGACGAAGACGACGCAGAGAGATCCTTGAAGCAACCCTTGTGAAACCCCTCACAAGCTCCCCCTCACAAGATCCTCTCTCTCTCTTCTCTCTCTCTTTCTCTCCTCAAGGTCTTCTCAGGTCAAGGCAGCAGCCAAAGGTCTTGAAAAACGTTGAACAAGAGCTCTTTAAATAGAAGAGCTTCACAAGAGCTCATTAATTGCAAGTTGCCGACTTTATCGTCCAGGCCGATATGGACATCGGCCTGGCCGATCAGTACAAATTAATGAAGATCGGCCAGAGCATAGCCCTGAATGGAAAACAGGACGATTGAAAAATAGCTTGATCGTCCAGGCCGATCTTACGATCGTCCTGGCCGATTAGTTCAAATCAGAGGAAAATCGTCCTGACAATAGCCCTGAATATGGCCTGGCCGATACTGATCGTCCTGAAGTAACTTAAGGTTTTGACTAGATCGTCCTGGCCGATCTTGCGATCGTCCAGGACGATATGATCGTATCAATCATCCTTAATTACTTCCTTGATTTCCTGAACAATTATGGCATAATCTGTTAATATCGTCCAGGCCGATCCGAGGATCGTCCTGGCCGATAATTTAAAGATATGCTATACCATACTTGTCTATGGCGGCTATTTCTTTCTGTTTTGAGCTTATCGTCCTGGCCGATACACGTATCGTCCAGGCCGATCGGTTAACGTTGGCTGCCTTAATCAAGAATCCTTAATTAGACTTTCTGTTTTAAGCTGATCGTCCAGGCCGATCAAATATATCGGCCTGGCCGATATGAGTAAAAACAGAATTTCTAATTCTCTCAAGTGTGTGTGTGAAGGGTTACAAAGTATCAGTCTTTTTGGCTATTACAAGTGGACTCAAAAGATAAAAATAAAAAGTACAGACTGACTCAACCCTAACCCTACGCATTCCTGAACTTGGCTCCTTTTTGATTGTCCGATCGTCGATTCCTGAAAAGTTAGAAGCAACAAGCTATCCAAGAAAAGCAGTGTTTGTCAATCATCAAAACATAAGACATGAAAAATAGATTTGCAACAATAGGTCTAGTTGGACCGAACCACTATAAATTTTTTTATTTTTTATTTTTACGTATTTTTATTTTTCTGCATATTTTATTTAATTGGTTGAAAAGTTTTACTTTGTTAAAACTTTAATTATGCAAAAATTATTAAAAATGGTTTCTTATTTAAGAGGTTTTTTAAAAATTACCAATTTAACCCCCTCTTGGTTTGCATTGAGACAATTGCTTTAGGTCTAATAACCTATACAGACTTTTCATTACTTCCAGTGGCCATTAGAAAATCCTAAAGTCATGAATCCAAAAAAGCAAAAAAAGAAGGATTTGAATGAATTGAAAACTTAGAAGACCTTTTAATTTATAAATTTGAGTAGATCGTACAGTACGAACGGGAGACTTAACTCATTTAGATGACTTTTTAACAAAAGGTGGTCAAATCATATAATTTTGATATATATTTTTTGTACATAATGAATGGGGGTTTGTACAGTATGAAATTATCATACAATTATGATATATATTTTTAAGAAAAGGTGGTCAAATCATACAAATGAATTCATCCTAACAGATACTGACACATATTTTATACATTATGAATTATGTTTTATACACTATGAAATGTAATTATGATAGTACTGACCAAATTGAATTCATCCTAATAGATTCTAATATGTAAAGTGTATAGTAATAATGGTGGTTGATAAAGTATGATCAATAATAATTGAACTCATATAACTCATTGTTTTAGCTAATGGATATGATTTTTGCACAACTATATAGATTGTAAAATATGTATTTGGATCATACAATATAATAGAAAAATTTATGATATATATTTTTTGGATCTAGTGATGAGTGTGTGATGACTAGGAATTATCTTTTAAATAAAAACAAAATATACAAAATTGACAACGCATAAATCAATATATAAAATAACAAACACTAATAATGTAACACAAATGAATAGTTGATTTCTAATTATAAAGCTTTTTATTTATCCTTAGTTAAGCATAAATTCCAATAACACCTAGTTTAGTCCTCAAGGTGCTGAAGATGTTAAAGGCTAGGGTTTTAGTGATGATGTCTGTCAATTAGTCTCCAGTAGCTATATGATGCAATTCTATATCTCCCTTGGCTATATGATCTCTTATGAAGTGATGGTTAATGTCAATATATTTTGTGTGAGAGTGTTGAATTAAATTTTTTGATATACAAATGACTAGTATTATTACACATGATAGGAATGTTGCCTACAGATAGTCCAAGAAATAAGATTTGTTACTTTAGCCATAAGTCTTGAGTAACACAGCTTCTTACGACAATGTATTTAGCCCCAGCTATGGAAAAAGCTACTTAGTTTTTCATTATACTAGATCAAGAAGCTAACGATTGGCTAAGAAACTACTCGGTTCCTGATATACTCTTCCTATTTACCCTACATCCTACAAAATTAGAATATGTATATTATATGATTTCAAAGGATGAACTATGCCTAGGATACCGATACTTAGGTTTTGGGTGCCGAATAGGTATCTGAGGATTCTCTTAACAATAATCATGTGGGATTATTTTGGATTAGACTGAAATATAACACAAAGACACACATCAAATATTATATATGATCTACTGGTAGTTAAATAGAGAAGTGATCCAATTATCCCTTTATATATTTTTTGATATATTAACTTTCCATTTGGGTCCATATCTAATTGATTAGTAGAGCTCATAGAAGTGTTTATTGCCTTAGCATTTTACATTTCATATTTCTTAAGGATGTCCTTGGTGTATTTAAATTGGCTTATAAATGTTCCATCATCCATTTTCTTTATGCTAAATACAAGAAAATAGTTTAGCTCTCCCCTTATACTCATCTCAACTCTATAGTAATTATTTTTGAAAATTCATCACACGAGTTTTATCTAAGGATCCAAATAAAATATCATCAACATAAATTTGGAAAATAAAGTAATTCTTCTCCTACCTTTTTGAGAAATATGGTGGTGTTTACACAAACCTTAAAAAAGGCTCTATCTAGTAGGAATGTGCTTAGTCTTTCAAATCATGCTTTAGGTGCTTGTTTTAGTCCTTATAATGTTCTTTTTAACTTGAACACATGATTATGAAATTGTGATTTTTCAAACCCTAGGGGTCGCTCAGCATAAAAATCCTCTTTAATCACCCCATTTTGGAAGGCAATCTTAACATTCATTTGATATAATTTTAATACCCAAAAGCAGGCAAAAGCTAGTAGTACCCTAATGGCTTCTAGTCTAGTTACAGGGGCAAAGGTTTCCCCAAAATTTGTTCCTTCAATCTGATTGCACCCCTTAGCTACTAATATGGCCTTATTTCTTATTATTATTCCAAAGTCATTCCTTTTTATTTAGAATAATGACTTTGTTACAACCACACTCTAATACTTTGGTTTTTTGACTAGTTCCCATATATCATTTCTAACAAATTTATTTAACTCTTCTTGTATTGTTATGATCCAAAATTTATAAGCTAGGGCTTAATCTATGTTTGTGAGTTCTATCATAGAGATGAATATAGAATAACTAACTTCCTTCCTTCTTTTCACTTGCATTACTTTGGCTTTGACTCACTCCTTGCTCGTAGGTAATGTGGGACCCATGAAAGTTGTCAATAGAATAGGCAAACAAATTCTTAGATTCAGTAATTGCAAAAATTTTAGCATCATATGCACTAAGTAGGAAATGTAGGAATTTATTAAGTACTCAATGCATGCGGGGATGTTACTATCTGTATAAACCTAGTGTACATTTATGAAATTGACTCAATAGGTTTTATGCAAAATAGTTCGTAGTTATGAAGTATGATGTTTAACCTAGACTATTTTACTTCACTACTTTTCTTGTATGTTATGCATAGTTTATTCCATGTCTTTCCCCATAGTACAAGTTTATATGCATATATAATCTTCAAATTTTACATCATAGGAAAATAATATTTTAAGTATTAAGCATTTAACTGAGTGAAGTCTCAATCTCCTTTGCTCCATTCATTAAACAATAATTGTTATAAATTTGGATTCAAGTATAGTTCTTTTGATGATAACAAATATTATTATTTCTTTACCACTACTATTACACATCTATTTATATTTGCCCTACATACTAACCTTTCAGGTCTACAAGATCACTTGCAATGAAAATAAGCTCAAGATTGAGTTGCCTAGGATTGAGTCTATATATAATTTAAAATTTAATGTACTTTTTTACTTTTATTGAGTCAAATAATATATCTGGTGGATCTCAAGCTAAGTAACCTTGCACATACGCACTCATGGGAAGAAAATTGGTAAGTTAGAGAATTCTCTATTTTTGACATAATTGTATAAGATGGTTTCAAATCATACTAGATGATCAATTAAAAATAGAAACCCTAATTAGTACATTCCTATTTCAAGACTAGTTAAACTAATCATATTGGATAATCTATATCATCCACGATAATCAGTTAAGATTGTGAAAATAGCTGCCAATCACAATTTGGAAAATATTTTAATTTTCATATTTTGCACTATTCGTACAAGATGATGTAGGACATCTTGGACGATTTTGGATAATAATTCCTAAATTAGTCTCATAATTAAGAGAATAATTATGGTAAAACTTAATTCGTTATGATCATATAAGTTGTTCAATGATGATTGTCTTGGATGATAGAGAACGAGTATGTGATGATAAGGGATTGTCTCCTATCATACCAGATAATTACCATGATTTTTTAAATAATTTTCCAAGATGATAAACACCTATCATACTAGATGAAAGAGATGATTACAGAATGATAATAGATCATCGGGCATCCTACTAGACAAAGTTTAATAGTTTTATACTGATTGTCCAGGATAATATTTGTATCATATAGGATGATCAACCTATTTCTCTTGAACTAATCATATAGAAAAATTCAATTCATTCTATTTGGAAGGGTTATTTTTCACTAATTATACAGGGCATCTATAGATCATCCTGGATGATCAGTTGTGCAGAATTGAAAATTCGGGCATCTTTTAAAGGCTCTCTATTTAAGCTATCTAATTATCTCTTGAGATAAATTTTTTTACTATGGATTAAATTTGAGAGAGAGCTTAGAGGAGGAAGAGTGCGAGCTTAGAACGAGAGATCCTTATGAGTGGAAGTTGTGAGGTATTCATAAAGGTTGCTCCAGCCAAGTTGTTTATCATCTATATCAAGCTACTGTCCTGGTTCCTTAGTGGCTATGAGGGAGATCTTTATCAGCATTAAATCCAAGTTCTTAGCCTTCACCAGGTGAGTGAAAAAGGATTCCTAGGTTCTCTACCTATTGCAAGAGAGAGTAAAAGGATTCCAAGGTTCTTTGCTTACTCTATGAGGGAGTAAAAGGATTCATGGTGTTATTTTCCTACTTTAGGAGGGAGTAAAAATATTCAAGGTACTCTACCTCACTAAGCCGATGGAAAGATTTTAAAATGGCTTCTCCACCTTGGTATGTTTGTAAAAGGAGATACCCTAATTGATTAGTGTAATATCTGGAAAGGAGGTTTTTATGAAGTGGATGTAGGATAGATTTGACCGAACCACTATAAAATTCGGTGTGTTCTTTCTTATTACTTCTTTTACATTTTATTTTTGTACTTTTTTGTAATTTGTTCTGTGATTAAAAACTCTTTTTTTGTTGTTATGGTGAAGTTTTTTTCTTCTACATCAAGGGTTATTATATTATTTTAAAAATTTTTAAAAGGTTAAAAGATTTTTTCTTTTTGTTTATTACTTTTTAAAACTACCAATTCACCCCCCAACTTGGTTTGCCTTGGGCTAGTTCTTTAGGGTTTCACAACCCTCACAAACTTTCAAATAGTATTAGAGCGAGATTTATAAGATCAAGTTTTAAAAAACTTTTAAAATAAGTTCCATGGCTAACTTTTGTAATATAAACACTACAGAAGAATTTTCAATCACAAGACCACCTCTTTTTAATTATATTCCATTTGATATTTGGAAAACTTGAGTGTCCACCTTTTATAATCAATCGATTATCACATGCGAATGTTTGTTAAGGAAGAATATTCTTCACCTTTTAAACTTATTAATGGCATGAAAATTATGGTTCTTTTTTCTGAATGGACTATTAAAGATAGATATTTTTCATAATTGAATGCAAAATGATTCAACTATTTTTTTGTGCCTTAAAATCTGAAGATTATTTGTGTGTTTCCACTTATTCTACTAAAAAAAGAAATTTAAGATAGATTATGCATAATTTATGAAGGAATAAGTGAGGTTAAATAATTTAGGCTGAATACTTTAGTCCATGATTAGGAATTATTCTGTATGAAACCTAGTGAATCTATTTCTAAAATGTATACTAGGTTTACATAGATTTTTACATCCTTGCATGCCTTAGAAAAATAACTCACAAATTCTAAAAAATTTAACATGATTATGAGATGCTTACTTTTTTTCTTTTATGCAAAAATTATTTCCTTTACTTAAACTAAAATTTTTAATGTTTACTTAGTTGATAACTTACTTTGATCACTCATTGTATATGAGCATGGAGTGAACCAAAGGCAGCTTGATGTAGGAGAGAAGAAAAAAGAAAAAATTATTGCCTTAAATGAAAATGATTCTGACACTAATTCTTTTGGTTCTAAAAATGATGGCATTGATTTAATAACTAGGAAATTCAAGAGCTTCTTAAGGAAAAAGTAAAAGCATCATACAAAAATAAAACGAAGGTAAGAATAATAAAAATTTTAAAGTTTCTTCTGATGTTTTTTGTTTTGAATGAAGGAAGCTAGGGCATTTAAAGTCTTAGTGCCTAACTCTTAAAGCACACCCAAGCAAGAAGAAGGGTGAAGAAAAATCCTAAGTTCAAGAAGGGTAAGCAAAGAGCCCAAAAGGCTTTCTAGATGAACTCAATATCAAAATCCTTTAAAACTGAAGAAGAAGATGAGGTAAAAAAAAGTTCTTAATGGATGATAATCATCTTGATCACTCAAATCAAGAAGACGTATGTAAGCTTACTTATGATCAATTACTTGAAGTTTATAAAAAAAAAAACATTCTTCATATAGAAAGCTCAAGAAATTGCATGCTAGCCTTAAAATTGATTTTTTAACTTTGTAAAAAGAAAATGGATGCCTGAGAATAGATCATTCTACTTTAGATAGTAATTATATGACACTACTTGATGAATTTGATGAATTAAATAAAAAGTATCTTGATTTAACTAATGTGCATGATTCCTTGAAAGTATTAAATATTGAACTAGAAAATGCATATCAGAACTTAGATATTATTACATCTAATTTAGATAGTAGGGAGCATGCATTTAAAAAAAAATCAATTGTTAAAAGTGCAATTAAGTTTTAGAAGCTGAATTAACTGCTTTCAAGAAAAATAAAAAACCACATATACTAGAAGAGTTTAATAATCCATCACATCAGTATGCATCATTCAAACCAAGGAAGAGGCACCATAACCTAAATAGATTAGTAAATCTTTTTCCTGGTGTTAGATATAATTTTTTTGTGGCATGCTAGGACCTATCTCCCACACTTGCACCGTTCACTATAAAACACATTTAATGTGGAGACCAAAAGTTCAAAATTCAAAACATAACATGCATGCATTTCATTCTTATTTTCATAAGATGGGACTCAAACTTATTTTGGTTCCAAAATCTAACATCAAATAACTTTGTAGGTGTGCTCTCAAAGAAGGCTTCATGATAGCATGTGGTAACTGGACAATGGATATTCAAGGCATATGACTAGATATACAAATCAAATCATTTTGCTGAAGGTTATGGAAGAAGGAAAGGTAACACTTAGAGATAACACCACAAGGAGAGTGGCGGGATCAGGCATATTTGGCAACTCTAAAAATCTCATAATTAAAAATATTATATTGGTAGCTAGCTTGAAACATAATCTGCTTAGTATAAGCCAACTTTGTGATAAAGATTTTAGCATTAAATTTTTCATTACGAACTACATGAATAGCTTAAATTGAAATACTATGCTGCAATAAAAAAAAATTATAATGTTTACATGCTTGACATAAACTATGTCAAACCTGCTGCTTTGTTTTGCCTAAAACTATTGTTGATGAATCTTGGTTATGGCATAGGAGATTATGTAATGCAAGAATGAAAATCTTAGAAAAATAATCCAAAAAGACTTAGTAAGAGGAATTCCTAAACTAGAGTTCACAAAAGATCACCTGTGTGATACCTGTCAATTAGAAAAATAAGTCAAATCCCCTTTCCACTTAATTAAAGACATAAATAATAGCAAACCCTTAGAAGTGCTACACATGGATCTCTTTGGACTTGTAAGCACTATAAGCTTAGGAGGGAAAGTCTTTAGATATGTAATTGCTGATGATTATTCGAGGTTTACTTGGGTTAGATTTTGATCTCATAAAAGTGGATCATTCAAGAAATTTAAATCCTTTTCCACTTGGATCAGAGGAAGCTAGGTTGTGAAATTTTAACCATTCGTAGTGATTTTGGTGGAGAATTTGAAAATGAAAAATTTGAATCTTTTTGTAAGGAGCAAGGGATAGACCATAACTTTTAAGCTCCTAGAACCTCTCAATAGAATAGGATAATTGAATGAAAGAACAAAACCCTGGTAAAAAGTGCTAGATCCATATTAGCTGAATAATCACATCCTAAATACTTTTGGTAAAAAGCGACAAATATAGCTTTTTATAATTGAAATTGGGTGAATGTTAGATCCAAGCTGAAGAAGTCAACCTTTAAAATTCTGAATGTTAGGACACCCAACCTCATTTAATTTTATGTCTTTGGACGTAAAATGTTCACTCTGAATAACGAGAAATCTCCAATAGGAAAGTTTGATCCCAAGTTTGATGGAGTGTTCCTAGGATACTCAAGTGTTGGGAAATCCTATAGATTTTTCAATAAAAGAACACTAGTAGTTGAGGAGATCACCTATGTTATATTTAATGAATTTAATAATTCTAGAGGGTCTATGGTAGGAGAATAAGAGGTTGTAGAAGTCACACAAGGATTAGAATCTACAAATATCGAGGAAATGATAGAGCTTAAAAATACTTTGCCTAGAGAATGGAGATATTCTTCAAGTCATCCTAAAGAACTAATCTTAGGAGGCCCATCCGAAGGTGTTAGATATACGCATGGACTTAGAAAAGAAGTAAAACACTATGCCTTCATTTCAATGGTTGAACCCACCAACCTAAATCAAGCACTATCTTATGAATTTTGGATCCTAGCCATGTAAGAGGAGTTAAATAAATTTATAAGGAATGATGTTTATGAGTTAGTTTCAAGACTTAAGGACCAGAGAGTGGTTGGAACTAAATTGGTTTTCAAAAATAAAATGAATGATTCTGGTGTAATGGTGCGAAATAGGGCATGATTGGTGGCTAAGAGGTCCAATCAATTAGAATGGATTGAATTTGAAGAGGCCTTTACCCCAGTTGCTAGACTGGAAGTCATTAAGGTGCTAGTAGTCTTTGCTTGTTTTAAGGGTTTCAAACTATACCC
Source organism: Dendrobium huoshanense (assembly GCA_016618105.1). Classification (NCBI taxonomy): domain Eukaryota; kingdom Viridiplantae; phylum Streptophyta; class Magnoliopsida; order Asparagales; family Orchidaceae; genus Dendrobium; species Dendrobium huoshanense. The sequence continues at coordinate 42,255,122 of CM028360.1, forward strand.
AATGGATGTTAAGAGTATCTTTCTAAGTGGGGTAATAAAAGAAGATGTGTATATTGAACAGCCCCTAGGCTTTAATTATTCACAATTTTCTAATCATGTGTTGAAATAAAATCAAAGGCATTATATGGACTAAAATAAATACCTAGGGCATGGTCTAAAAGGCTAAGCACATTCCTACTAAAAAGAATCTTTGTTAAGGGGAGTGTACACACCACCCTTTTTTTGAAAATGGTAGGAGATGAACTACTTATTGTCCAAATTTATGTTGATGATATTTTGTTTTGAATCTACTGATAAAAATCTTCCTGATGAATTTTCAAAAATAATAAGGAATTTCAGATGAGTATGTGAGTGAACTGACCCACTTTCTTGGATTTAGCATAAAACATAAGGATAATGGAACCTTTTTTATTCAATCAAAATATATTAAGGACATCCTTAAGAAATATAAAATGGATAAAACTAAGCCTCAGTTCCTTGGTGGCTTTAAGGAGATGATTATCAACATCAGATCAAGTTCTCTACTTACTGCAGGAGGGAGTAAAACGATTCAAGGTTCCTTACCTACTTCCTGAGGGAGTAAAAGGATTCTAGGTTCTCTGTCTTCACCAGGAGAGTAAGAAAGGATTTAAGGTTCTTTGCCTCATCGAGATGGTGAAAAAATTGTGTAAGGGCTTCTCTACCTTATTGTGGGAGTGAAAGGAGAGTCACTGAAGGTTTAGTGTAATACTTGGATAGCGTGTCTCCAAGGAGTGGACATAGGTCAAGTTGACCAAACCACAACAAATCTTGTGTTATTTCTTATTACTTTTCTATATTTTAATTTTCGCACTTTAATATTCTATGGTTGATTGTATGGTTAAAATCTTTGATTTAGTTTTTAATCACTTTCGCATAAAGGATTGATCTTGTTTGTTTTAAAATATTTAAAAATGTTTCAAAAATATTTTTTTGGTTTAAGAATTTTTAAAACTACCAATTTATTCCTCCTCTTGGTTAGCCTTTGGCTAGTTCATAACGGCTTAACAACCCTAACAAACTTTCAAGTGGTATCAAAGCGGGAATTCATAAAATCAGGTTTTAAAAAATTTTTGAATTAATATCCATAAATAACTTTGGAAATAGAAATATCATTGAAGGATATTACCTTTCAATTTTTGGAAAACTTGCATGTCCACATTTTATAATGAATTGATTATTGCATGTGGATGCTTGATAAGGTTGGATATTCTGCACTTTTTAAACTTTTTGATGTCATGAAAATTAAACTTCCTTTTACTATATGAACTTTTGATGATAGATATATAGCACAATTGAATGCTAAATAATTAAACTATTTTTATGTGCCTTAAAATCTGAAGATTATATGTGTTTTTCTATTTGTTCTACTAGAAAATAAATTTGGGATAGATTATGCATAACTTATGAAGGTATAAACAAAGTTAAATAATCTAGGCTGAACTTTCTTTTGCATGATTACGAACTTTTTTGCATGTTTACCATGTTTTTATGATTGTTACATCCCTGCATGACTTAGGAAGAGAACTTATAAACTATAGAAAAGTTAATAAAATTTTGAGATGTTTACCATCTTTTTATGATGCAAAAATTAGTACCATTACGGAATCAAAAGATTTGAATGTTTATTCAATTGATATATTTTTTTGGATCACTTATTACTTTCAAGCAAGGAGTGAACCAAAGGCAGCTTGATGTAGGTGAGAAGAAAAGGAGAAAATTGTAGCCTTATAGGCTAATAATTCTTATATTGACTCTTCTGATTAAAAAAAAAGATGATATTACTTTAATAACAAGGTAATTCAAGAGCTTCTTAACAAAAAAGTAAAAGCATCATCAGAATTGTAACAAAGGAAAGAATAATAAAAATTCTAAATTATCTTCTGAAGTCATTTATTTTGAATGCATGAAGCTAGGACATCTGAAGTCTGACTGCCTAACTATAAAAGCTTACCCAAGCTAAGAGAAGTGCAAAGAAAAACATAAGTTTAGGAAGGATGAGAAACATAACCAAAAGGCTTTCTAGGCTGACTCAGCATCAAACTCTTCTAAAACTTAAGAAGAAGAAGAGGTAACAAACTTATGCTTTGTTGAAACTTGTTGTTATTAGAATAGGTTGTTGGACCTAATCCAATGTCTGAAGGCTAACCAAGTTGGGTTGGGGGGGGGGGGGGGGTGAATTGGTAATTAAAAATTTAACCCATTTCTTGGATTTTAAATTATGAAACCGATTAAATATACTTAAGGAAGTAGATTTTAGATTTTTTTTTTTAAAAGAAGATTTTTCAACCACAGAAAAATAAAAATTCTAGCTTAAATAATAAGACACAAGATTTTATAATGGTTCGGTCATACATGACCTACATCCACTCCCTGAAGCCTCCAACTCAACTATTACACTATACCAAAGTGACTCTCCTTTTTCTCCCACAGTAAGGCCGAGAAGCCTTCATAAAACTCTTTTTCACCAATCCCCCGATGCGATAGAGAACCATCATCCTTTTACACCATCCAAGTGTAAGCAGAGAACCTTCTGCTGTTCATACTCTCCAAGTGCAGGAAGAGAAACTTTCGCTGTTCACACTCTCCAAGTGTAGGCAGAGAACCTTCCGCTATTCACACTCTATAAGTGTAGGCCGAGAACCTTCGACTGTTCACACTCCTTGAGTGTCGACAGAGAACTGGATCTTCTTGAAAGATCTTCTCACGAGAAATTTAGAAGGACAAGATAAAAAGAGTAAAGAAAATACAAAATACACACAGAGATCCTTACCTTTGAGTAACCAAGTGAACCCTTCATGCTCCAATAATAAGAAACTCCTTCAATCACTCTCTCTCACTCTCTCCTTCAAATTCCCTTTACTATTCACGAAGACCAAGTGAAAAAAAGATTAAGTGACAGTCTTATCTGCTGATTCTTCAACATCAGTCGGTTCGGACCTCCACTTAGTTGCACCCAAGCTTCATCCTTGTCATGGATAGATCACCCAGGTTAAGGTCCATAAGCAGTGACAATCGCCCTATGAAGACTCACTTTCGCTATGGCTATGGTGGATTCCCTTAACCAAGCCACTGCATATGAGTCGTCGGCTCATTCTTCAACAGGCATGCGGTTAGAGATCACATTCTCCTCCCACTACTTGGGAGCTCATGGTTTCATGTTCTATTTCACTACTTGATGGAGGTTCTTTTCACCTTTCCCTCACGGCACTACTTCACTATCGGTCACCCAGAAGTTTTAGTAGACCATTTATAAAAAAGACATTAAAAATCATCTAAACAACTGCAATTTCAATTTTGACCATCTACAATCATCCCGTACGATCGTATTCATACGTACGAACAGTACAAAATTTGTTGCATATGATCTCAATGTGAATCAGTACGAACTGCCTTCGTACTTGATCATCATCCCGCATGAACTTGGTTCATCTGGTATGAACCATTATTTTTCAAATTTTGTTGGAACGAAAAAGTCAGGATGAATAATAAGTATGCAGAACAGAGCCCTTCGTCTTGGTATGATTTGAATATATCATCCATATGAACAATGTATTTGGTAAAACCATAGGCGATCGTCCTGGGATAAACAAAAAATATCATCTAAACAAACAGTGTATTTGGCAAAACCAGAGATGATCATTTTGGTATGAATGAAAAATATCATCTGGATGAACAATATATTTTCCAAAACCAGAGGCGATCATCCTGGATGAACAAAAAATATCGTCTGGACAAACAATGTATTTGCAAAAAAAATAGAGGAGATCATCTTGGGATGAACAAAAAATATTATCTGGAAGAATAGTGTATTTGCTAAAAATAGAGGAGATCATCCTTGGATGAATGAAAAATATCATCCGTACGATCTATACTTAGAAAATTGTTTGTCATTCCTATTCATTCCATTGCTCATTGGGGAAAATAACTAACCAGATTGTCTTGTATGAATGGGTATCTTCCAATACAATTAGTTAAAAATATGAATTTTAAAAACTCTCCCTTGGTGTGTGTGTGCTCAGTTACTCAATTATAATCACATATTCTCAGACTCAATAAAACAAAAAAAATACAGACTTTAAATTACAAAACACTCTAAGCTGATCTTTATTTGAAGTCTTTATTAATATGGAGTATAATTTCCCAGAAATGTTAGTGCACATAAAAGCAAAAATAATTCTTCCAAAAAGTGTTAGGAGAAATAATGTAGACAATAATATTTAGAATAATAAAAAATATATAAGTTGCAAGAATGTCAAACATGCAAAGCTAAGTAGCAACTATCTCAACATGCTTATTGGTTGATGAACATCTTGATCACTATGATTAAGAAGAGGCATGTGAGCTTACAAATAGTCAATTACTTTAAACATTTAAAAAAAATCATTGTTCATATAGAAAGCTCAAGAAGTTACATGCTAGTCTCAAAATTGAATTTTTAAATATGCAAAAAGACCATGAAATTCTAAGGGAAAGATCATTCTACTTGGATAAAAATCATATGACTTTGTTGGATGAATTTGACTATTTAAATTCAAAGCATTTTGATGTAACTTTTGTACATGACTCTTTGAATGCGGCCCATATTGAATTAGAAAATTCATTTGATAAACTTAAAGCATATTTAGATGAAGCTGATAATATAGAGCATGTATTAAGAGTAGAGAATTCAGTTATTGAAAGTGCAAACAAGTATTTAGAAACTGAACTAACTGCTCTTAGGGAAAATAAAATACCACCAACACTTGAAGAGTTTTATAATCAATCACCTCAACATGCATTAATTTTTTTTTTTTAATTTTTTTAGGGGAAACGCTCAAAGGGGCCTGTGTGTTAATTAAGGAAAATTATACATAGTCTTTAAGGGGATCTCAAGCTCACTCTGCTCAAAGAGCTACAAAAATAAAGAAAAGAAAAACCTAGGATCTTGAGTTACCCACTATAGAGTAGTACAAGAATTCCTAATTACTTGCTACGGTGATTAATAAAAAGCACCCAAAAAGAAGAAGCTAACTAAAAATAAACAAAACGCTCCAAGCAACCAATCCCAGTGGCATCCTTACAATCATATACCCAAAAAACAACATGCAAAAAAAAAAAAAGATAGGCAAGAAGGATATAACAGTGATATGGCCTAAAAACATATAAGGATAGTCCAAAAGATTAATAACAAAAAGATTAGTATAATAAATAAAAGGAACATAAGAATCCAAGCTAACTACCTCATAATTATTCATAATAATAGCATGATAAACAAGATACTCAGAAAAGAATTGATAGAATAAGGATAAACTATCAAAGTCTAGGAAAATCCATCTACTAGAGTCTATCTCCATAATAAACGAAAAAGGATTTAGCTAATAAAAGGCACCAATGCTCCCACCATAAAGACCATACCAGGCAAGCAGAACCAATAAGATAAACTCAAATCAGGCCAAAACCAGGAGATCCAAGTAACAAAAAGGAAACCAAACTGAGCCATTCATGAACCCTAGACTGAACAACCACAACCTGCACCCTTGCAAACGCCCAAATAGAGATAAGGAATGGAAACACCTCTGTAATATCTTAACCACAACCTTCCATATAACCTGGAAATCCAATAGATAGTAGTAGAACAACCAGCAAGAAAGAAATGAACCATAAAAAGGCCACCAAATATATCTCACCAAGAACTCAAAACAGTAAAAAAAACAAAAAAGAATAAAAAAATTTAACAAAGAGGAAGAGAATAAACGCAGCAGTCGAAAACCCAATTAGCCGAAAAAACCAAGCCTGTGCCGAGAGGCAAACAGAACACCCCAAGGAAACCAATCAAAACACATCAGTAAAAGATAACCCCACAACAACTAAAAGGGAGTAGAAGCACCAAAACTAATGCTTAACATAAGATAACCCAATTTGATCCAGTCATAAGAGGCCTTTAACAAGAACCGACAATTGAGAAATTGAAAGCTCAGTCATACCGTTATGGGAGTAGAACCACCAAAACTAATGCTTAACATACGATAATCCAATTTAATCTAGAACCGACAGTTGAGAAATTCAAAGCTCAGTCATACCGTTAAAATCACAACCCAAATTGATAATAGCCTGTGCACACACATTCCCTTCATCCAAAATGATAGAAAAGGAGCAGTTCAGAGAGTTCAAGATATCTCTATTGTCCATCCTAATGTAAAACAAAGCAGAGGAACAAATCCTATCCTCCTTCATGAAGAAAATAATAGTCAAAATAAGAACCCACCTCCAATACAATATTAATTTGATAAAGGTTAGCACAGAGACTTAAGATGTGAGCACAACATAGTAGATAACAAAGTTAACATCAACAATAGTAACAGGCCCAGCAAAAACCAACATGTAGGTGCCATCATGATCTCTAATGATTCCACCACAACCAATAATATTGCACAATCTAGTACTAACCACATTAAATTTAAAAGAATTAGGATGAGGCTTAATCCAGGTAATGCACCTCGTCACCTTATGACATTTATCCACCTTCAAGTTAATGCCAAAATTATAGGAAGTAAATTAAAAGTTCTCAAAATTCTTAAAAGAGAGTAAATTAACATAATAAAGGGCAGCCACTTTATCCTTAACTTTATGGATAATTCTCTGTTAATTTATAACAACCCCATTGAAACGAGAATCATTTCTCTCCAACCAAAGGAACCAAAGGATAAATGAGGGAATAACATTTCTTACATGGCTTTAGACTTAACAAACCAACAATCAAGTAAATAGTAAATAAAAATCCTTGCAGTAAAAAAGTTTAGATGAAAAATATCCTCGAAATAAATCCAAATTTAATTGCAACGAGACAAGAGATGAAAACATGTTGCATATTTTCAACATGGTAAGAACATTGGAATTTAGAAGGAAAGATAAAACCTGTTTTCCTCAAATTCTCATCCGTAGGAATAAGTTTGTGAAAAATTCTCCAAATAAAGATAGAAACTATAGACGGGAAATTTTTATGCCAAATCATTTTAAAAAGCTTAGAAGACCCATTTTTAGCTATAAAGGAATGCCAAGCATCCTTAATTCTAAAGAAACCATCTTTAGTGAAAGTATAGAGAAACACATCCTTGAAGTTAATGTTTAAAGGTATCTTTAAAATAAGTTGAATAAAAAAGTCAGGGAGAATAACAGAAAGTTTCTCCAAATCCTAACCATTATTAGAGAAGTAGTTAACCTTCACCTTAACAATGAAAATATAGTTCAATAAAGAATCAATCGATTGGCCATTCAGCCAACAATCTTGCCAAAAGTAAATATTGCCATTACCAAGATCCCACATAATAGAAGGCTCAACATGCAATTTAACCGAGCATAGCCATTGCCAAACTTTAGAGTGGCCTTTACTAAAATAATACATAGTTGGATGTCTCCCCCCACAATACTTGGCCATTATAAAATTTTCCCAAAAACTCACATTGGCCCTAAGGTTGTACCAAAGTTTGAAAGGAAAAGTGGAAGCAAAATAAAACATAGTCTTACACCCTAAAGCCCCTTCTTGCAAAGTCCCACAAAATTTACCCCTGGACAACCAATGAATCTTAAAATTATTCCCAGAACCTTTCCAATTTTTTTTTTAAATTCTATCAATTCTATGGAACATAATCTTAGTAAGAAAAAGGGTTTGAAAACTTTAGACCAGAATAGAGCAAAGAACACTTTTAATAAGTATAAGACAGCCACCAAAGCTTAAAAAATTAGAATATCCCGATAAGGCAGACTATTCTACGCCATAGAAATAAAATCATCAAAGAGAAAAGACTTCTTTATGCCCTTACAAAGAGGAATACCCATATATTTTAAAGGCAAAACACCTTTAGTAAAGCTAGGAAGATTCTGAATATCCACAACATGATTAGAAAAAACATTCTTAGTAATAATAAAATAGCACTTATGCTTATTAAAATCCAAACTACTAATCTAAAAGTTTGTTAGGGATGTTAAACCCTTATGAACTAGCCCAAGGCTAACCAAGAAGGGGAGTGAATTGGTATTTTAAAAAATATTTCACAATCAGAACAAAACTTAAACAAAGATCAAAATTCACCATAAAGAAATTTAAAGTACAAAAATTAAATACGAAACAAATAGTAGTAAAGAACACAGAGATTTATTATGGTTAGATCATCTCGACCTATGTCCACTCCTTGCAGGCGCCCTACAGGTATTACACTAAACTCATTGACTCTACTTTCGATCCCACAATAAGGCGAAGAAGCCTTTACAAAACCTCCTTTCCACCGACACCGGTGAGGCAGAAAACCCAACTTCTTTTGCTTCCTCTTGAAGAAGATATTGATTGATTGCTCAATTACACCTCCCTCGAACCTCCAAGGAAAAGGGATGATGATCATAGAAGATAGCTTAGATCCTTGCTTAGAACAGCCTTTTTGAAATCCCTACCAAAACTCCTCCTCACAAGATCCTCTCTCTCTCTCTCTCTCTCTCTCTCTATCCCTATCTCTCCCTCTCCTCTAGGCTCTCTCAAATGAAGGCAACATCAAAAGATACTCTCCTTGAGTAAATAAGTGGTCTTAAATAGAAGAGCTTTAAAATAGCTCTTAATCACCACAAACCAAGTTTATCATCCAGGATGATTGGCTAATCGTCCTATACAATCAGTACAAAATTAGCTCAATCAGTCAGGACTATCCGTGAACGATAATAAGGTAATTTGTTCATATCATCTAGGATGATAGTATATCAACCTGTACGATTAGTTAAATTTGATGAATAATAACCAGTGCATCACCCTGGCTAGATCTCTGGATGATGGAAAAATAATTTGTTCGTTTAGGATGATTACACGATCGTCTAGGATGATTAGCACAAAATGTCATATATTGTTTGGCACATCTCCCAAAATAGATGTTTGGATGAAGGAAAAATAGCTTGATCATTAAGAAAGATCTCATGATATTCCTTGATGATTAGTAGAAAATATCATATATCGTCAAGAACATCGCACGGTAGTCCAGACAAATCTAGGGTTTGATTATATGATCGTCCTATATGATACTAAGATCGTCCAGGATGATAAGATCAGCCAATCAAACCTTAATTACTTTCCTTAATTACCAAAATTTATGCATAATTGTGTTTCATTATCCAGGACATCGTCCTGGATGATGTCCAAAAATATAACTTGCCTAAACTGATATGACGGCTGATTCTTTCTGATTTGATCCTATCATCAAGGACGATTATAACTTTGTCTGGGATGATGTATATAATGATGATTGCCTTAACCAGGATGCCCTAATTAGGGTTTCTATTTTTAACTGATTGTCCAGGTTGATATTGATATCTTTCAGGATGATATGATAAAAAATAGAGAATTTTAAAGCACTTAGAATGTTTCCCTCAAGTGTGTGTGTGCAAGCTTACATAGCATCAAGTACCACATCTTTTATAATTGACTTAAGAAAAGTTAAAAGATTTATAAACTGACTCAATTCTAGTCTTCCCAATCTTGAGCTAGTTTAAATTATAGTTTTGATCTTATGGACTTGAAATATTAGTAGGTAAGACAGTCATTGAGAAATAGAAGTGCATGCTATCATCTAAATTTTATTTCATGAAATTAGATATGAACCAATCTCCCCCTTTTTGATGATGGCAAACAAAAAAATAATTAAAGCCATTCAAGGCAATTTAATGGAAACAGTGAGAAGAAACAAACACAGTTCAACTATCAACAACATAATCAAACTACAAAACAAACAATACAACAATTTACTCCCCCTTTTGACATCACAAAAGAGGAGAAAGTAGAAAAGAAATAAAGTAGAGACTACAGAATAGAATCAAATTACAAAAAATAAAAAAATATGAAATAAACAAAATAAAAGAATGATGACCCCTAATCATCTGAAGGAGGTTGTGGTGGTGGTTGCTGGTGAAAGTAGCTGGATTGAGTGGCAAACTGCTCTCCAAACTAGATCATGTCCTGGTCGTGCTAGCGCTATTGGTGTGCCACGTAAGAGTCAAAGTGGGCTATATTATTAGCATGTTGCTGCTCCTGTGCAGCAATGTAGGTCTCGAACCGTGTCTCCCACTGGTTAAATCGCTTAAGTAGCTTATCCAACTGGGAGTGCTTGCAGAGAAGAATAGGTGCAGGAACAGGAGCAAGCTTCCTCCTACTCAGCTCCCTCAGCTTCCTTATGCCTCAGGTGGAGACGAGTACTATGAAGGACATAAAAGGAGTTGTTCGAGTAGAAGGCAGGCTGGAAGTTAGGAGGGGCAGGATATTAGACGTTGTATTTTGATTCTAAGACTTAGGCAATGATGTCCTAGGGATAGATTAGGTTTCCTCCAATGCCTTGGATCTTGAATAGTAGTCAAATGTTTAATATAATGAAATATGAAATTACTGGCATTGAATTCATGAAGGGCAAAAATATTAAAAGGTGGTGATTAAAAGAAGCTGAGTGATATGAATGCGATCACCAGCTTTTGGAATAATAGAAGTACGAAGGACATGTTGGACTATCCTTGCATCTTTGAGTAAGCTGCTAGTCTCTCCAACGTAAAAGTGAGCATTGGTTTTCCTTAAAAAGTGATTAACCAGAGTCCAATCGTAGGGAGGATCAGAACATAAGGTGTGGATTTTATCCTTTGTGGTGAAAAGTTACAAAAGCTCTTAACAGTCATGATATGTGATTTTGATGGGATGTCGATTCACATAGGACCTGAGAGCAGTGAAAGAGGAATTTATATGGAGGCTGGAAAGAAATTCAAAAAGATGTTCAGAATTAAATGGGATAGAGAAAGAAGAAAGGTGAGGGTAGTGTACGCAAATAGATCAAGGACACATTAGGAAAAAACTGTGTGGATTGAAAGTCCGGGATACAGTAATCCCGACCATTTTGTACCTTAGATAGGCAGCTTGATCGGCCGCCTCAATAAAGTGAGGATCAAGATTCTCTTTAGAGGAACTTCCAGAAGACATGCAGGAGTACATTTTATAAGTCATAATCAGCAAAATAAGAGGGAAGTAAGATCAAAAAAGGTTTGATGGGGAATTGTGTGAGAAGAATTGAGTGAATGGCTCGGTTTATAAAGAAATGTTTGGATCATCTAGGATGATTGCAGAATCATCTAGGACGATCGTAGAATCATCTAGGATGATCGGGTGCAATAATTATGTTTGGGACGATTAGTCAAAAAGGTGGCAATATCATCCAGGATGATCAGATATTGTCAGGGATGTTAAGACATATGCAATCATCCCGAGGAGATAATCCAGATGACCGTTGAAAAGGCAGATCTTCCGAGATGATTAGGTTGATCATCCATGACTATGCATAGTAATTAATCATACAAACCAAATTTAAAATGTTTAAAGCATTTGCCACATGTATCGTATTGGCCGAATTTAAAGTGCTTAAACGTATTGCCATGTGTATCGTCCAGGACAAACAGGTGGATCGTCTGGGATGATTACTAATAATTATGTAGATAGTAAGAATATCATCTAGGATGAAAAGTATTGGCCAAGATGATCATACATGATTGAAGCAGAAGATGATTAGATAGTCCTTGATGATAATTTATCGTCCACGATGATCAGAAGCAGAAAGTTAGATAAGCTAGCATATGGAGTTTTAAGATTAAATTTGAACCGATCGTCCAAGACAATATGAATATCATCTAGGATGATGTGAAAAGAAAATTTAAAATTAGAGGATGGATGGAGATAATCAGACAAGGCCCAAAAACATGAAAATCTAATAAAAGAAAAAAAAACAAAATATGAAAACAAGACAAAGACAAAATTTTTTTTTTATCAAAGCTTGAATATGATAAATTTTCAATGTGATTCAATTAAGAATTAGTAAGAATCAATGAGTTAACATCGTCAAAATTCAAAAAAAGGTAAAACAACTGATTATGTTATCCTTAGCTCGGACTTCTCCCCGGGAAAACCATCTTTTGAAAACAAAGATCTAAATCAGAAAAAATTAATTGTATAAGAAAAAGAGATCCATTCAAAACATGATTTCAGAAAAATATTTTATAGAATAATATATCAAAGTAATTAGTTACGATCATGACTTCCGAAATGAAGCCTTTGAAAAATATCAATTGACATATGAATTCTTCTAAGATTTAAAAATTTTGAAAGGGAAGAATCTTGCTTTTGGTGAGCTCATTTTATGCCTCTTATCAATTTGATTGACTCTCTTTGCGCATCTTTTGATTTTTTTGATACACTTTGCGTATATTTTTTTTTCAATTTGGCATCATTGCGCATCTTTTGATTTTGGCTTCGTTGGACGCTTTTTTTTATTTATTTGCAAACTAGACCCCTTTTTAAAAATTCTTATATATTGTGAGTTGTGATTATATCATTCAGATATTGGAGAAGAAAAACTCACTCTCTAGTATAAGAAAGAATGAATCACAAAAATAGAATCAGAAATCATATAATAGCCAATGCAACAACAAGATTACGAAGAATTTGAAGATAAAATTAAGACTTTGACCATTATATATATAAGATAAATTACTGTAGTAAGATTGAAAAGATCTCAATTACAAATTCCAGTTGTTAATTTGTAATAGAATTTCATTTAGAAATGAAAATTACACCACTAAATAAAGTTAGAGGAAAGAAAAAAATCAACGGTGTTCCCCCCTTTAACTGATTTAGAGATGCCAGTTTTTTACTACAATTTTTTAAAATAAAAAATAAGGCATAAGATATTAATTCATCATTAATAAAAAGAAAAAGAAAATAGATTAAAACATTCAAAAAAAAACAATAGAAGTGGAAAAATAAAAAAGGAAAAACTACAAAAATAGAAGTGAAAAATAAACAAAAAGCAGAAATAAGTAAGAATCAAGTTCACGCATTTATGTCAATCACACTTAATCTTGTCCTTAAAGTTCTGAATGTGTCGAAGGTTCGTGGTTTAGTAAAGATGTCAGCCATTTGATTCTCAGTTACCACATGGTTTATCTCAATGTCTCCCTTGTTTACATGATCTCTAATAAAGTGATGTCTTATATCTATGTGCTTAGTCCTTGAATACTAGATAGGATTATTAGAAAAAAAATGATACTATTGTTATCACAAAGGATCAAAATTATACCTACAGGTAATCCTAAATCTAGAACTTCCAGCTTCAACCAAAGGACCTGGGCCACACAACTTCCTAAAGAAATGTGCTCAACTTCAATAGTGGAAAGTGGAGCAGAGTTTTACTTTCTACTAGACCAGGAGACTAAAGATTGTCCTATGAATTGGCAAGTCCCAAAAGTGCTCTTTCTATCAACCTTTCAATCTGTAAAATCAAAATCAGAATATCCAATAATCAAAAAGAAGTGTTGTGCTTAGGATACCATATTCCTAACTTTTGGGTCTCTAAGAGAAATCTAAGAATTCTCTTAACTTTAGTGAGGTGGGATACTTTAGGATCATCTTGAAATCTAGCACAGAGACAAACACTAAACATTATATTAGGTCAGCTAGTAGCCAGGTAAAGTAATGATCCAATCATCTCTCTATACTTCTTTTGATCAACTAATTTTCCATTTGGGTCCTTATCCAATTAAACACTAGAGGTCATAAGAGTATTAATTAGCTTGGATTTATCCATTTCATATTTCTTCAAGATGGACTTTATATACTTTAATTGATTTATAAAGGTTTCATCATTCAATTATTTTATGTTAAACCCCAAAAAGTAGGACAACTCTCCCATCTTACTCATTTGTAATTCTTTACTCATTATTTTATAAAAATTATCACATAGACTCTTATTAAAAGATCCAAAAAGTATATCATCGACATAAATCTAAATAATGAGTAATTCATATCCTACCTTTCTCAAAAAAAGGGTGGTTTCTACACTCCCCTTAACAAACTCCCTCTCTAGTAAAAATGTGCTAAGCCTCTCATATCAAGCTTTGGGTGCTTGCTTAATTTCATATAAGGCCCTTTTTAATATAAAAACATGATTTAGAAAGTAGGAACTCTCAAAACCAAGGGGTTTCTCTAAAAACACATCCTCTTTTATTATCTCATTTAAAAAGGCACTCTTCACGTCTATTTGGAAAAGCTTAAATCCTTATAACAAGAAAAGGCTAATAGCACTCTAATGGCTTCCAATCTAGCTACAAGGGTAAAGTCTCCTCAAAATCAATCCTTTCTATTTGGTTGTACACCTTAAGCCACCAATCTTACCTTAGTCCTAACCACCACACCAGAATCATTCATCATATTTTTAAAGACCCATTTGGTTCCAATAACAGTTTATCCCTTTGGTCTTTCTACAAGCTTCCAAATATCATTCCTAACAAATTGGTTTAACTCCTCTTGTATGGCTAAGATCCAAAACTCATCAGATAGGGCTTGGTTGATATTGGTGGGTTCAGTCATTGAGATAAAGGCATAGTGGTTCACTTCCTTCCTAAGTCCATGCCTAGTCATAACACTTTTAGAAGGGTCTCCTAAGATCAGTTCTTTAGGATGACTCATAGAATATCTCCAATCTCTAGGCAAGGTGTGTGTAGGTTCAACTCTTTCCTCCATATCTATATTTTTTATTCCTTAGGTAATCTCACCTATTCCTTCAGTGTTTTGGGGCTCTACCCTCTTCTCCAAATTTTTAATTCCAGTGGTATTCTCTCCAACTTCATCTTCCTCCTCAACTATAGACTTCTTAGGATCAGATTCATCAAACACTACTTGAGTAGTCACCTCCACCACAATATTCTCTTATTAAACACCCTAAAGCAATTCCTCACACTTGAATATCCTAAGAACACTCCTTCATCAAATTTTGGGTTAAATTTCCCTAAGTGTTACTTCCAATTATAATGAATAAAAACCTTACAACCAAAGATATGGAGGTAGGAAAGATTGGGTATCCTACCCTTAAGGATCTCATAGGGTGTCTTATCTAGTTTGACTCTAACATTCATCCTATTCAACACATAACACGTTGTGATTTGTGCTTTAGCCTAAAAGTACTTTGGAAGTGAATACTCAGTAAGCATGGGTCTAGTGGCTTGTACTAGGGTTCTGTTATTCCTTTCAGCTGCCTCTTTCTGCTAAGGGATCCTAGGAGCTGAGAAGTTGTGGCTAATCCCCTTATCCTCATAAAAGTCTTCAAATATCTCATTTTCAAACTCTTTCCCATGGTCACTATTAATGGTCAAGATATCACATCCTATCATTTTCTAAATCAAGTGAAGAAGGATCTAAACTCATCAAAAGACTCATTCTTATGTGACAGAAATCTAATTGAAGTAAACCTCGAGTAGTCATCAATAATTACAAAACTATAGATTTTTCCTCCTAAGCTGGCAATGCTAATGGGTCCAAACAAATCCATGTGAAGGACTTCTAAAGGTCTAGAGGTGATAATGTCCTTAATAGAGTTAAAAGAGGAATGAACTTGCTTCCCTAATTGGTAGGCATCACAAAGGTGGTCTTCAGAGAACATAAGCTTGGGGACACCTCTAACTAGGTCTTTCTAGGTCACTCTTCTAAGAATTTTTATATTGGCATGACATAAACTCCTGTGCCACAACTATGAATCATCAACAACAATTTTTAAGCAAAATAAAGTAGAACATTTAATATTATTTAAATCAAGCATGTAAACATTATTGATCTACTTTCCCTGCAAAACAATATTACAATTTAAGCTTATAATATAAGTATTTGTCAAGAATTTTATGATGAAGCCCTTATCACAAAGCTGACTGATACTGAGCAAGTTTTGTTTTAATCCATCTACAAGAAAAATATTTTCAATCAAAAGGTTCTTAGAGTTTTTTATTATACTTGTGCCCTCCACTTTCATGGTGGTGTTGCCTTTAAGAGTAACCTTGCCTCCTGTCCTGGTCTCCTACAAAATGAATTTATTGGCTTCTCCGGTCATATGTCATGAGCATCCACTGTCAAGGCACCACATGCTCTCACAAGGCCTTTTGTAAGAGTTGGCCTCTTCTTGGTCACTTTGGCCAAGATGTTCGTCTACCATCAAACACAAGTTAGTAGTCTTCTCTTTAGCTTCAGTCTCAGAGGAGTCAGATGTAGAATATGCCTAGAGGGGCCTTTTGGAACCTCTTCTTATCCTTTTAAACTTGGATTTCTCCTCTATATTCTCTTTGCTAGGATGAGTTTTAAGTGTAGGGCAATCAGCTTTAATATATCCCAGCTTCATGCATTCAAAATAGATAATATCATTAGAACTCTTAAAATTTTTGCTACCCTTACCTTTATTCCACTTATGATAGTTTTTATGCTTTTTCCTTAGAAAGCATTTGAATTGCCTTGTGATTAAGGCAACATTATCACTTTCAGACCTGAAAGAGTAAGTGTCTGTATTGTTAGCCTTCAGCACCACAATTTCTCCTTCTTTTTCTCACATGCATCAAGATTTCTTTGATTCACCCCTAACTCGTAAGCAGTGAGTGATCCAATTAAGTTATCAATTGAATAAGTATTCAAATCTTTAGATTCAATAATTGCAGTAATCTTAACATCAAAAGAGAAAGGAAAAAATCTTAAAATTTTATTCACTTTTCATAGTTAGTGAGTTCTTGCCTAAGGCATGCAAAGAGGTAACAATTTGAGTAAACCTTGTATACATTTCAGAAATTGATTCAGAAGATTTTAAATAAAAAAGTTCATAATCATGCAATAAAATATACAATCGAGATTGCTTAACATCTTTGGTTCCTTCATAAGTGATACACAATTTATGTAAAATTTCTTTACTAGTAGTACAAGTTGAAACACGCATGTAATTTTTAGATTTTAAAGCATAGAAAAAATAATTTAAAAATTTTGCATTAAGTTGTACTAAGTCCCTCTCATCAAGAGTCCATTTTGTGAAAGGAAGTGGAACAATAAGATCATTAAGTTTACTAGTTGGAGATGTATATATGCCATAATCAATCGATTGTAAAAACGTAGAAATACAAGTTTTCTAAAAACTAAAAGGAATATTGTCAAACTTAGATGGTCAGGTAATAGAATACCCTTTCGCAGTATTATGATTACCAGAGTTAGCCATTATTTGAAATTCAAAAGTTTTCAAAAACCCGTTTTTATGAATCCCGCTCTGATAGCACTTTAAAGTTTGTTAGGGATGTTAAGCCCTTATGAACTAGCCCAAGGCTAACTAAGAGAAGGGTGAATTGGTATTTTAAAAAATATTTCATAAAAAAAAAACTTAAACCAAACAAAAATTCACCACAAAGAAATTTAAAGTGTGAAAATTAAATGTGGAAAAAAATAGTAAATAACACAGAGATTTATAGTGGTTTGGTTAACTTGACCTATGTCCACTCCTCGGAGGTGAACTTTGGGTATTGCACTAAATTTAGTGGCTCTCCTTTTGGTCCACAGCAAGATGGAGAAGCCTTTATAAAATATTCTTTCCACCGACACCGGTGAGGCAGAGAACCCAACTACTTTTGCTTCCTCCTGAAGTAGGTAGAGAACCTTGATCGATTGCTCAAGTAGAACTCGCTTGAACCTCCAAGATAAGGGATGATGATCAGAGAAGACAACTTGGATCCTTTCTTGGAGCAGCCTTTGTGAAACCCCTCACAAACTCTCCCTTATAAGATCCTCTCTCTCTCCCTCTGTCTCCCCCTCTCTCCCTCTCCTCTAGACACTCTCAGATCAAGAAAACAACAAAATATACTCTCGTTGAGTAAACAAGTGGTCTTAAATATAAGAGCTTCGGAATAGCTCTTAATTACCATAAATTGACTTTATCGTCTAGGACAATCGGCTGATTGTCCTGAATGATAAGTACAAAAATAGCTCAATATGTCAGGACGATCAGAAGGAAATTATTTCATATCATCCAGGAGGATAGTATATCATTTTTTACTATTAGTTCAATTCAACGAATATCATCTAGTGCATTTCCCTGATTGGATGTCTAGATGATGGAAAAATAGCTTGATCATCCACGACGATCGTATGATCGTTTGGGATGATTAGCACAAAATATTGCATATATATCGTCCAGCATATCGCCCTGGATAGATGTATGGACGAAGGAAAAATAGCTTGATCATCCATGATGATCTCACGATCATCTCGAATGATTAGCATAAAATATCATATTGTGTCCAGAACATCGCACTGGTAATCCAGGATGAATCTATGGTGATTATATGATCATCCTGTATGTTACTATGATTGTCTAGAATGATAATGTCAGTTAATTAAATGTTAATTACTTTTCTTAATTACCAAATTAATTTAGGCATAATTATGCTTCATCGTCTATGACAGCATCCTGGACAATATTCAAAAGTGTAACTTGCCTTAACTGATCTGGTGGCTGATTCTTTCTGATTGATCTTATCATCTAGGACAATGATAACATCATCTTGGATGATGTGTATAATGATGGCTGCCTTAACCAGGATTCCTAATTAGAATTTTTATTTTTAACTGATTGTCCAGGACGATATGGATATCATCGAGGATGATGAGATTAAAAACAAAGAATTTTTTTCTCAAGTATGTGTGTGCAAGGTTACTTAGCATCATGAACCATATCGTTTACAATTGACTCAAGAAATAGTAAAAGATTTATAAACTAACTCAGTCTTAATCTTCCCAGTCTTGAGCTGATTCAAATTGCACTTTTGATCTTATGGACCTAAAATATTAGTAGGTAAGGCAGTCATAGAGAAACAGAAGTGTTTACTATCATCAAAATTCTATTTCCTGAAATCAGATATGCAACATAATCAATTCAAACTGATCAAAGAAGCTCATAATTTTATCAATCATATTCTTCGAAGAATTTGAAAACACAATGAAATTGTTAGCAAAACATAAATGAGAGATTTTAATACCACCAAAAGTTCTTAAGTAGAGACTAAGAAATTTATCAAAAAGACCATCAAGGCCCCCAGAAAGGTAATCCACAATAATAATAAAGTGCGCAGGGGAAATGGGATCCCCTTGTCTAAGCCCATGAGAAACCATAAAGAAACAACGGCTCTTACCTTTCACAATAATGGAGAAAAATGGGCTATCAATATGAGTCTTGATAAGATTGATGAAATTATAATCAAAACCAAATAAACTCAAGATATTGTAAATAAAATTCAAATTAATATTATCAAAAGTCTTAGCAATATCCAATTTCATAATCATATTACCACCACTAACCTTGACATCCAAGTCTTGACCAAATTTATGTGCCAACAGGATATTGTCAGTAATGGCATGACCTTTGACAAAGCCCATTTGAAAAAGAGATATAATCTTAGGCAATAAAATAGTTAACTGATTAATTAAAATTTTAGAAAGCAGTTTATAAAAAAAGGTATTAGGGTAGAAGTAGAAGAAAAAAACTTCATAAAAGGAGTATCGTTAAAAAAATAAGTAACAACAGAGAAAAAATCATTATAAATAATAGGTCGCATTTTCTTAAAGAACTTAGTAGTGAAGCCATCCTGGCCTATCATAGAATCAGCATTCATACCAAATAAAGTTTCTTTAACCTCCTCAAGAGATGGAGACTTAGATAAGCCATTATTATCCTCTTGAGAAATAATATTAGGAATAATGTGTTGTGTATCTACTTTCAAAAAATAAATTTTGATAATAGCAAACACTTCTATTATTTTACTACTGCCTTGCCTACTATCATTTCAGGTCCATGAGATCAAAACTGCAAGTTTAACTAGCTCAAGATTGGGTAGAATTGGTCAGAGTTAGTATGTAAAAGTCTTTTCCCTTTCTTGAGTCTATTTGTAAATGATGTGGTTTCTGATGCTAAGTAACCTTGCATACATACACTTGGGGAATTTTTTATGTCTGGTTTAGAATTCTATATTTTGAGAACATCATCCAGGATGATCCTAATATCATCCTGGCCAATCAGTTAAAAATAGAAATCCTAATTAGGGCATCCTTATTAAGACAGCCGTCATTAAGCTCATCATCCTGGATGATATGATCAATCAAAAATAAATATCTGCTAGATCGATTTAGGTATTATTTATTCTTGGACATCATCCAGGACATCATCCTAGATGATGGTCATAATTATGCCTAAATTAATCTGGTTGTTAAGGAAAACAATTACGGCTTGTTTGATATGATCATGTCATTCTGGACGATCGCAGGATCGTCCAGGACGATTAGTTCAAAAACCATAGTTACTCTAGCCGATCACATATCAGACAGCATCTATTTAGGGTGATGTTCTAGATGACTTTTACAAATTTAAGCTAATCATCTGAGACGATCGTGAGATTAGCACGGACGATCAAGTCAGTTTTGCTTCATCCAGAACTCCCAACTAGTGTGATGGTATGGATGATATTGTATTATTTGAACTAATCATCCCAGACGATATACCATCGTCCTGGATAATAGGAACAAATTTCTTTTGATCATCTCATATCGTCCCAGCTGATTAGGCTTAAATTGCACTGATCGTACAGGACGATAAAGTTAGCAAGTTGTAATTAATACTCTATTCCGAAGCTCTTTTATTTAAGAGCTCTTATTCTACCCTTTAGGATAGTCTTTAGTCTCCTGGTCTAGTAGAAAGCAAAAATCTGTTGCAGTTTCTATAGCAGAAGCTGAGTACATTACTTTAGGAAGTTGTGGCCCAAGTCCTTTGGTTGAAACAACAGGTACTAGATTTAGGATTACCTGTAGGCGCAATCTCAATTCTTTGTGACAATACTAGTGCCATTTGCATTTCTAAGAATCCTATCCAACATTCAATGACTAAGCACATTGACATAAGACATCACTTTATCAGAGATCATATGACCAAGGGAGACATTGAGTTATGCTATGTGGCAATGGAGAGTCAACTAGCTGACATTTTTACTAAACCAATGGACTTAGACACTTTCAGCACTTTAAGGAAAAGATTGGGTGTAATTGACATAAATGCAAGAACATGATTTTTACTGATTTCTGATCTATGATCTATGATCTGTAGCTTTATTTTTTGAAAGTTTTTCTTTGGTTATTTTTGTAGTTGTGTTTTGTTTTTGGTGCTTTACTTTCTCGTATGCTTTAATTTATGTTTTTTTCTTTTATAATTATTACTATCTTATGCCTTATTTTTATTTTTTAAAATTGTAGTCAATGTTTTACATCTCTTAAATATGTTAAAAGATAAAAACACCGTTGATTGTGTCTCTTCCTTTAACCTATTTTAGTGGTATGGATTTTCTTCCAAACAAAAGCCTTTCTCAAATTAACAACTGGATTTTGCAACTGAGATCTTTTCTACCTTGCTACAGAAATCTAACTTATATTTATAATGATCAAAGTCTTTATGTTATTCAAAGATTTGTCGTTATCTTATCATTGTATTCCACATATGATTTTTTATTCTGGTTTGTGGTTTATTCTTCCCTATATTAGAGAGTGAGTTTTTTTTCTCTAATATCTAGAACATATACTCACAACTAAGAATATTTAAGAGTTTTTGAAAGAGAATCTAGCTTACAAATTTTTTTTAAAAAAGTAGCTAATGATGCCAAAAAGAAAAAGATACGCAATGTCTCCAAATTGAAAAATATACAAAAAGTGTATCAAAAATCAAAAGATACGCAAAATGCATCATTCAATGGACAAGAAGCATAAAATGAGCCCATCAAAAGAAAGCTCTCTTCTCTTTCCAAACTTTTAAATCTTATAAGAATTCATGTATCACTTGAGATTTTTAAAGGGTTGATTTCAAATTTTGCAATTGTGACAAACTACTTTGATGCATTATTCTATAAGATATTTTTCTAAAACGAAGTATTGAACAGATCTCTTTTTCTTATCCAATTGGTTTTTATGAGTTAGGTCTTTTGATTTCAAAGACAGTTTTGCCCTAAATAAAGTTCGAGCTAAGGGTTAATATGATAGGATATTTTACCATTTTTTTTTATTTTTGACATTGTTAACTCATTGAATTACAAGTTTTTAAAATCAAACACATTTACATTATATCATATTCATTCCTTGATAAAAAATAAAAAATAAAAAAAATCTTTGTTTTTGTTTGTTTTTATGTCTTTTCTGTATTTTATCTTTATCATTTTCAGATGATTTTATTATTTTTAAGTCTTCTTTGATAATCTCCATCCATCCTCTACCTGGACGATTTATCATCATCCTGGATGATCTGATCGACATCTACTTCAATCATATGTGATCATCCTGGACTATCCTTTTCCATCTTAGACGATGCTTTCAATTACTGGTAATCATCATGTATGATCCACTTTTCATCCCAGACTATATATGTGGAAATACGTTTAGAAGCCTTAAATTCAGCCGGTATGATCCATTATTGGTCATCGTCACGGATGATCCACCTGTTCCTGGACAATACACGTGGCAAGCATTCTAAATGTTTTAAATTTAGCCGATATGATCCATGATTGTACATCATCTTGGAAGATCCACCAAATAATCATAAATGATATTCTTTTTTAACGATCATTCGGATTGTCTCCTCAAGACGATCGCCTGTGTCTTATAATCTCAGGCGATATCACTGCTTTTTTGACCAATCCTCCAACCACAGTTATTATCCCGGTTCATCCTGGACGATCCTGTGATCATCCTGGATGATCAGGCTGATTCCTTATAAACTGAGCCCTTCCAGCCATTGTTCTCACACCATCTCCTTCTACTAGCTTTCTACTTCTCTTTTCTTGTTATTTCGTAATCATGGTAGGAGGAAAGTGTGCTCGCCACCCTTTTGGAAGTTCCTCGAGGGCTACTATGGACCCTCGATTCCTTAAGGTGGATGATCAAGCCGCCTACCAATGATGTAAGATGGCTGGAATTACTGTCTCCCAGACCGTCAATCAAAACATTCTGTCCTATCCACTACTCGATCTTTTTGCTCACACCTCCCTGTATTTTCTTCTCACTCTCTATGTATCGTTCAACTCCGAGTTGCTCTTTGAGTTTTTTTTTTATCTCCGTATGAATTCTGCTTTTACTTCTCTTAGCTCTTATATGATCCAACACCCTGTCGAGATTACATATCAAGATTTTACAGAGATTTTATAACTTTCCACCACATAGGATAAACTTCACACCCTGTGTACTGACCCTGATTATGACTGGGCTCCGGCCAACCATTTCCTTCATAATTTAAATGCTCACTTTAATGGGTGAGACTAGCTCCTTGTTCAAAGTTGTTAGGACCATCCAGCATGTCCCTCTCACTTCAATAATTCCAAAAGCTAGTGATCGTATCCACATTTCTCCTCTTCTTTTGATCACCATCTTTTATATTTTAGCCTGCCACAAATTCAATGGTACTGACTTGATTTTTCATTACATTGAGCATTTAAGCACCATTCGTGACCCAGGACATAGGAAGAAGCCAAATCTAGCCCTAGGACATCTCATTGCTTATATCTTAGAATCAAAATATAACCTCCAATATCCTGCTCCTCCAAATTTTCTGCCAGCCTTCTATTCCAACAACTCCTTCCATGTTCTTTATAGTACTCATCTCCACCCGAGGCACGAGCAAGCCAAGGCAGCTGAGGAGGTAGAGGCTCCCCCACCTATTCCTGCACCTGCTCCGCTTTGCCAGCTCTCTTAGCTAGATGAGCTGGTGGAGCATTTTGATTAGTGGGAAGCCATTTTTCACACTTATGTAGCTACACAGGAGTAGCAATGTGCTGAGGACTTAGCCCACTTCGATGCCTATGCTGCACACCAACAGTAGCATCATGACCAGGACTTGGTCTGGCTTCGAGCACAGTTCGCCACTCTGTCTATCTACTTTATGAAGCCACTACCACCACCCCCTCCTTCAGATGATCAGGAGCCATCTTTCTTTTAGTGTTTTTGTGTTTTTGTTTTCCTTATTCTATTTTGCAGTTTTATGTTTTCTCCTCCTTTTTTTGATGTCAAAAGGGGGAGTAGTTGTACTAGTTTGTATTTTTCTAGTTTGTTATGATGTTGAACTATTTGAAACTGTATTTTGTTTCCTTAAATCATTCCTTTTAAAACTACTTTGAATTGTTTCATTTAATTTGTGTGTTTGCCATCATTAAAAAGGGGGAGATTATTGCATATATGCTTTCATAAATAGAATTTTGATGAAAGCAAACACTTCTATTTTTCTATGACTGACTTGCCTACTAACATTTTTGGTCCATAAGATCAAAACTGCAAGTTGAACCAGCTCAAGATTTGGTAGACTAGGTCAGAGTCAATTTGTAAAATTCTTTTCCCTTTCTTGAGTCTATTTGTAAATAATGTGGTTCCTGATGGAAAGTAACGTTGCACACACACACTTGGGAGATTTGTTTTGTCTAGGTTGGAGTTCTCTATTTTGAGAACATCGTCCAGGATGATCTGAATATCATAGTGGCCAATCAGTTAAAAAAAATCCTAATTAATGCATCATTGTTAAGGTAGCTGTCGTTAAGCTCATCGTCCTGGACGATATTCGTATCGTCTAGGATGATATGCTCAAATCAGAAAGAAGTAGACACTAGATCGATTAAGGTATTATTTATTTTTATAAATTATGCTAGACGATGCACACAATTATGCATAAATTAATCAGATTGTTAAGAAAAGTAATTAAGGCTTGATTAATATGATCATATCATCCTAGAAGATTGTAGGATCATCTGGGATGATCAGTTTAAAAACCTTAGTTGCTCTGGTCGATAAAATATCAGACAGTATCTATTCAGGGTGATGTTTTAGATAATTTTCATGAATTTGAGCTAATCTTCCAAGAGGAACGTGAGATTGGCTCAGACGATCAAGTCAATTTTGCATTGTCTAGAACTCCTAACCAGTGCGATGGTCTGGACGATATTTTACTATTTGAACTAATTATCCAGGATGCTATACCATCATCATGGATGATAGGAACAAATTTCTTAGATCATCCCGGCTAATTAGGATTATATTACACTGATTATAAAGGGCAATATTAATATCGTCCTAGACAAAAAAGTCGGCATATTGCAATTAATGAGCTATTCCAAATCTCTTCTATTTAGGAGCTATTGTTCTATCCTTTAGGACATATTTTGCTGTTGTCATGACTTGAGAGAGACTAGAGTAGAGGGAGAGAGAGAGAGAGGAACTTGTGAGGTGGAGTTTGTGTGAGGGTTCATAATGGTTGCTCCAAGCAAGGTTCCTAGTCATCTTCTCCTATCATCATCTCTTATTCTTGTGGGATTCAAGGGAGGTCTACTTCATCAAACATTCAAGGTTCTTTGCCTGCTTCAGGAGGAAGCAAAAGGAGTTGGATTCTCTACCTCACTAGTGTCGGTGGAAAGGAGGTTTTGTAAGGACTTCTCTGCTTTGCTGTGGGAGCAAAAGGAGCGTCACTGAGTTTGTGCAATACCCGGATGGCGCCTCTAGAGAGTGGACGTAGGTCGAGTTGACCAAACCAGTATAAATTTCTATGTTCTTTTACTTTTATTTTCCATATTTAATTTTTGCACTCTTTATTTTCTTTAAGGTGAATTGTGATTTGTGTTTTGATTTTTGTTTGAAAGGAATTTTTAAAACATCAATTCACCCCCCCACCCCATCTTGGTTAGCCTTGAGCTAGTTCGTAAGGGCTTAACATCCCTAACAAACTTATATAATGGATGAGTTGGAAAAATTAGATGGATTAAAGGATTTATTAAGATTGTTTTTAAAATAATTAACAGCCAAATTAGCAATCTCAGAACTTTGCTAAAAAATAAAGCCATCCTCATAAGAAATTTATGAATGCAATTAATAGCACATTTATTGTTGACCAAAGAATGAAAATATTTTGCATTGTTATTACCTTTCGCCAGATGCTTTACAATCACTTTCTACTTCCAAAAAAATTCTTCCAGAGCTTGAAAATTACAAAGCTCCACTTTAGCCTCTGTCAAAAGGCAGAGATTTGACTTAGAGGGATCCAACTGACAAAGAACCCCAGTGGAGTTCACCTTATCTTCCATAAATAAATTATTAGAAAACACATCTTTAAAAACATTATGATTCCACTAGTTCAAAACTTGCTGAAGCCTTTCCAATTTAAGACAAAGTCTATGAAAGATCGTTAGGGATGTTAAGCCCTATGAACTTAGTCCCAAAGCTAATTAAAAGAGAAGTGAATCGGTGGCAACGAAATCTAGATTCACCATAATGAAAAAACAAAGTGCGGAAATTAAAATGCGGAAGCAATAATAAGAAAAGAACACAACGGATTTATAGTGGTTCGGTCAAACCTTGACCTACGTCCACTCCTTGGAGGCACCCTCCAAGTATTGCACTAACACAAGTGTCTCTCCTTTAGCCCCCATAGCTAGGCGGAGAAGCCCTTACAAAATCACTTCCACCTCTCCCGGTGCGGCGGAGGTGCCGGGTCCTTTGACACCAAAGAGACTTCTTCTTTGGTGAACTTACCTCGAGACAAGCCTTGAATCCGATGGTACTAAGGTGCGAGTTCGCCGGAGCAACCGTGTGGAACCCCCTCCACACTCCCTTGAGTCCCCCCTCATAGGATCTTCTCCCTCTCTCAAACTCCACCCTTTCCTCTCTCCCTTTCAAGCTCTCTCTTCAAGTTTCCCCCACAAGAACAAAGCTCCAATGGCTGACAAAGACACTTACAAAGTGCCTTGCCAAAGCTTAAATAGAAGCTCTCAAAACGAGCTCATTAATGCAAGTTGCCGACAATATCGTCCAGGCCGATAGGCATATCGTCCTGGCCGATAGGCATATCGTCCTGGCCGAGTAGTTCAAATTCAGCTCAACGACCTGGGATGATTTGGGATGATCAGAAGAAAATTGGTTACATCGTCCTGGACGATATCACGATCGTCCAGGGCGATTAGTTTAAAACCGATTTCAATCGTCCTGATCATCGCCCTGAATACAAGCTATCCGATGTAGATCATCCAGGTCATCGTCCTGGCCGATCATGTGATCGTCCCGGACGATGTGATCGTATTAATCAACCATTAATGCTTTCCAAAGAAACCAGATCAATTTAGGCATGATTGAGTTAGATCATCCTGGACGATAATAATATCGTCCTGGCCGATTTCCTAAAACAAAGAATTCCTAAACTAATTATGGCGGTTGATTCTTTCTGAATATAGATTATCGTCCTGGCCGATATAAGTATCATCTAGGCCGATCAGTTGACGGCTGCCTTAATGAGGATGCCCTAATTCTGATTTTGGACATATCGTCCCGGCCAATATTAGCAAAAATAGAAATCTTATAGGGAACAACAGGAGATCTTCTAAAATACAATCCAACTGGTCCCACACCAAATACAACAGACTCAAGAAAGGAAAAAGATTACAAACTGACTCAGACCTAGTCTACCCAATCTTGAGCTGATTCCAAATTGTAGTCCGATCGTGGGAACCTGAAACGTTAGCACATAAGGCAATCGTAGAGAAATAAGGAATGTTTACTATCATCAAAATCATAAACCATAGATCCGCAAGAGTCTATTTATACCATAAATAGAATCATTCAAGAAAAGAGGAGCTTGCCAATTATTCTGGACCACATCATGAAATGAATCATGAAGCAACCACATGTTTTGAAATCTAAATAAAGAAGGGATATTCTTAGCTCTTTTATTAATTTTGATATATAGATAAGAGTGATCAAAAAGGGTGCGGCTAAGGTGGCAACCCTTAGTCGCCTCAAAAGAATTAAACCAAGCATTATTAAATAAAACTCTATCAAGCCTTTGCCACAAATGCCCATGATGCCAAGTAAAATTATTCTCAGAAAAACCAATATCAATAAGGTTACACTCCATAATCATATCATTGAAATCCTCCCTTGGCTGATGTATAGTAAGATAACCCCCTATAAGCTCAGTCGGTTCGTAATAGTGTTAAAATCAACACCAACAAGCCTAAAAGTTTGTTAGGGATGTTAATTCCTTATGAACTAGCCCAAAGCTAACCAAGAGGGTGGGTGAATTGGTATTTTAAAAAAGTTTTTTAAATCAAAATCAACAAACCAAAGTTCAAGACAACGAAAATAAGGAGTGTGGAAATTAAATGTGGAAAAGCAGTAGTAAAAGAACAAAGAGATTTATAGTGGTTTGATCAACCCGACCTACGTCCACTCTTTGGAGGCATCCTCCAGGTATTGCACTAAACACAGTGACTCTCTTTTTGCTCCCACAGCAAGGCGGAGAAGCCCTTACAAAAACTATTTTCCATCGACACCAGCGAGGTATAGAACCCGACTCTTTTTGCTTCCTCTTAAAGCAGGCAGAAAACCTTGATCGATTGTTGAAGAAGACCTCCCTTGAACCCCCATGAATGAAGGACATTGATTGGAGAAGAAAACTTTGAACCTTGCTTGGAGCATCCTTTATGAAACCCTCTCACAAACTCCCCCTCACAAGTTCCTCCCTCTTTCTCTCCCTCTCTCTCCCTCTCCTCTATGTTCTCTTAGTGCAAGAAAGCAGCAAAATATTATTTAAAGGGAAGAACAAGAGCTCTTAAATAGAAGAGATTCGGAATAGCTCATTAAATGCAACTTGCTAACTTTATCATCCAAGTCGATATAAATATTATCCTATACGATCACTGCAATTTAAACCTATTAAGCCGGGATGATTTAAGACGATCAGAAGAAATTTTTTCATATCATCCAGGACGATGGTATATCATCCTGGACGATTAGTTTAAATTGAAGAATTTTGTGCAGACCATCTCGCTGGTTGGGGGTTCTGGATGATGCAAAATTGACTTGATCGTCTAGGATGATCTCACGTTCATCTTGGATGATTAGTTCAAATTAGGGAAAATCATCCATAACATTGCACTGAATAGGAGTTGTACTATTTTTGGTAGTCCACAAATAAATAAGGCTTTTGAACTGATCGTCCCGGACGATACTAAGATCATCCAGATGATGTGATAGTATCAATTAAAGCTTAATTGTTTTCCTTGATTGTTAGATTAATCTAGGCATAATTGTGCTTTATTATCCAAGACATCGTCGTGGATGATGTCCAAAATTAATTCATGCCTTAATTGATCTGGCGGCTGATTCTATCTGATTTGAGCATATCATCATTGATGATATAAATGTTGTCTAGGATGATTAACTTAATGATGGAAGCCTTAACTAGGATGCCCTAATTAGGGTTTCTATTTTCGAACAGATCATCCAGGACGATTTCGGTATCATCCCGCCGGACGATGTTACCAAAAATAGTAAACTCTATGAAACATTCAAAAAATTTTCCAAGCGTGTATGTGTGCAAGGTTATTTAGCATCATGAACCATATTTATTACAAAATTGAATCAAGAAAGAAAAAGGTTTGTAAACTGACTCAAACCTAATTACTCCCAATCTTGAGCTAGTTCAAATTGCAGTCTTGATCCCGTGGTCCTGAAATATTTGTAGGAAAGGCATTCGTAGTAAAATAAAAGTGCTTGCTATCATCAAAATTTGATTTCTAAAAAACAGATACGCAAGAAAGCCAAGGAAAGTTGAAAATAATATAAAATTGAATGATTTGATCCCATAAAATCCTTCTAATATAACGAGATGAACCAGCATAAATAAATGACACACAACATTGGAAATTAGAACTTTCAATATTATATTGCAATACTTGGGTAAAATCCCAAATGGTATCAATTCTAACATAATCTTTCTAGTAAACCCAAATTTTATTAGCAACATTCAACTTAGCATGTTTAAAACTCAAAAATTTAGTAGTACCAAGTAATATATTCACATAAATAAGAGGTTCAAGCAAAACAAGAATAAACACATTATGAATACAGCATAAATTTTTAACTCTAAACTTAGAAAGGGCAACCAATACCCCGGACATTCCAAATAATGGCGTTAAACATAAAAAATAAAATTAATGAGAAGTATGCAAACATGTGGTTCTAAGGGATTGTAAGAAAATATTTTTGGATTTTCTACCTCTCTTACCATGACCCTTGAAGAAACTCAAATCATGAACTTCTCTAGCATAACATTTAGCTAAAATATCCACTTCCATATCAGAAAAAGCATCACAAAGATAATGATCAGATAAAGGAAGCTTACTATCATTTAAATTACCTGAAAGCCCCTTAGAAAGAGGCAGCTCACCTTCCACATAGAAAACACCATCTTCCAAATCAAAACCATTCCTCTCAACGCCTCCACATAATTCCTTCACACTCTCAATTTGGGCATTAGGAAGGTTCTCTTGTTGAGGCAAATCATCCTTCGGCAATAAAGGCTCAGCTCTTACATGAATTAGATCATTAACCTGCTTATTCATAGTCAAAAATTAAAGAGGATTAGGACATTTAGTTTTAACATCAGTAATAACAATTTGAGATAAGTTTGTTGTTAGTCATAAGGATTACATGTGGAAGATGGATCAGGTATGTTATTAGAGTTATTAGGTTACATTTGTTCCTCCCTAACAGACAGAATTGGTATAGTAGCCAAAATTGGTTCCACTATTTGAGCACTAAGGAATTCACCTCCAAAAGATGGGGCGGCCGGGGGGGGGGGGGGGGGGGGGGGGGGGTGCAGCGTGAATAAGATCAGACTGAATATTAACCAGTTCATTACCCTGGGGTAATACACCTTTACCTTCCACCATAGCATGATTCAAAATAGAATTAACATGATTATTCGAAATGCCCTCTTGCACTTTAGAATTCTTGACCATTTATTTTTCCTTCTTAAGGTGCGGATACAATTTAAAGCATTCACTCAAATCATGCCCGTGCATCTTATAATGAGAAAAAAAAATTAGATAATGTTCAAAATCAACCTTTTGGAAAATATCGTTCAATTCAAAACCTAGCGATATCTTCGTAGGATGTTTTTTTAGAAATATCTAATTCAACTAATACACCAGTCACAGATGGGTGTGAGACCAAAGCCATGGCCAGGTCTGTTTGTAACGGCCAACCAAGAAATGAAGCAATCCAAAAAAAAACTTGAGAATTGGAATAATGGAGCCTTAGATTAGGAAAACAAACCCAAATAGGAGAAATTAGCGATTCCTCATAGACATCAAAGTCAGGTGTCCATTTAAGAAGCCTCATTTGGCAAACCTGAATATAATAAGATCTCCTAAAAAAATTGACTATAATCCAAATCGTTGCTCAGTTGGATTTCCACATGATGGGGGTCAAGTAATCTGATTTGTATAGAACTAGAGAGCTTCAAATTCACAAAAAACTTGCCAATAACATCGAGGTTAGGACACCTCAGAACAAACTTACTAACAAGAGTAAGAGCGAAGGGGGTAGCTAACTTAGAAACAATCAAATCATTAAATATTAAGATGAGACAATCCTTAAATGATGTGTGAATGAATTTGAATTGGGAGGGGGGGTGGGGAGTAGCAAAAGTTCCAGCAAGCACATCCTTAAAAGAGCGGGATTTACTATTCAGAGAAGTAGCCAATGGATCTTAAGATGACGTTGGTGATGTCTTCCCCCAAAACCATGAAAAATCATGAAAAAAATAAAATGGAAGCTCAAAAGCAGCATGATAAAAAAAGAAAACTTGGGAAAGGAGCAAAATTGAGAGAAGAATCCATAGACCTCACTAGAGACAGCCCGAAATGAGACCTCACGGGAAGCTTTAGGATGCCAAGAAAAAGCTCCCAACGTAGTAGAACAAAATGGCACAAAAACTAGAGCAAAAAACCATATGAAATCCAGCCTGGAAGGCACCAAACAATTCCACGAAGAGGAACCCCAGAATCACAAGAAAAGCTAGATCCAAAGAGTTGTTGCATCAGATGCTTGTAAGGACTCCTCAGCATGCATTGTTCAAACTTAAGAAGAGACAGAATAACCCAAATAGATTAGTAAAACCTTTTCCTATTGTTAGATATTTTTCATGTGGCATGTCAGGACATATCTACCTCACTTTAACCATTCACCATAGTACATATTGGGTGTGGAGACCTAAAGTTCAAAACTTATAGCATAATGTACATGGATTACATTCTTCTTTCCATAAAAACGGGACCAAACCTATTTGTGTTACCAAATCTTACATCTGATAAATTTATAGGAGTGCTCTCAAAGAAGGCCTCATGCATGAGAGCATGTGGTACATAGAAAACGGATGTTCAAGACATATGACTATACATGCAAATCAATTCGTTTTACAGGAGGCCACTGTAGGGGTCAAGATAACACTTAGAGATAACACCACCAGGAGAGTGGTGGGCTTAGGTATAATTAGTAATTCAAAGAATTTTGTTATTGAAAATGTTTTACTTGTAGATGGACTGAAATATAACCTGCTCAGCATCAGACTGCCATATGATATGGCTTCAGCATAAAATTTTTTTCAAACAAAAACATTATAAGCTTAAATAATAATATTAATTTTGCAGAAAAAGGATCAATAATGTCTACATGCTTGATTTAAATAATATTGAATATGCTAGTTCATTTTACTTAAAGATAATTGCTGATGAATCTTGGACATGACATGGAAGGCTTTATCATTCAAGCATGAAAAACCTTATGAAACTCACCTAAAAGACTTAGTGAGAGAAATTCCCAAACTCGAGTTTACTAATAACCACATGTGTGATGCCTGTCAGTTAGAAAAATAAGTCAAATCCTCCTTCCACTCAATCAATGATATGTCCACTAGCAAACCCTTAGAAGTCCTTCACATGAATCTCTTTGGACCTGTTAGCACTGCAAGCCTAGGAGGGAAATTTTTTGGGTATGTGATTGTTGATGATTATTAAAGGTTTACCTAGGTCAGATTCCTATCTCATAAAAGTGAATCTCTCAAGGAATTTAGGAACTTCTCCACTTGGATTTAGAGAAAGCTAGGTTGTTAAATTTTAATCATTCATAGTGGTCATAGTGGAGAATTTAAGAATGAAATATTTGAATCCTTCTGTAAGGAGCAAGGGATAGATCATAACTTTTCAGCTCTTAGAACCCCTCAATAGAATGGGATAACCTTGATAAAACCTGCTAGAGCTATGTTAGATGAATAATCACTTCCTAAATACTTTTGGGAAGATGTGATGAGTACAATTTGTTATATTCTTAATAGGGTGAATATTAGCTCCAAGAAGAATAAGACACCCTATGAAATCCTAAAGGGTAGGATACCCAACCTCTCTTAACTCTATGTCTTTGGATGTAAAGTGTTCATTTTGAATAATAAAAAGTCTCAACTATGAATGTTTGACCCAAGATCTGATGAAGGTGTGTTCCTAGGTTACTTAATTGTTGGAAAATCCTATAGAGTCTTCAATAAAAGAATATTTGTAGTTGAGGATATAAATCATGTTGTAGTGTATGAATCTAATCATTCTAGATGGTTTAGGGTAGAAGAAGAGGAGGTTGTAGAACTCATCCAGAGATTAGAATCAATAAATATGGAGAAAAGGGTAAAACCTAAAAACACATTGCCCAGAGAATGGAAATATTCTTTAAGTCAACCTAAAGAACTATTCTTAGGAGACCCATCTCAAGTTGTTAGAACTAGGAATACACTTAAAAAATAAGTAAACCACTCTACCTTCATTTTAATAATTAGACCCATCAATCAAAATTATGCCCTATATGAAAAACTTTGGATCCTAGCCATGCAAGAAGAGTAAAAATCAATTTGTTAATAATGATGTTTGGGAGCTAGTTATAAGTAGAGTATGGTTGGAACTAAATGGGTTT
Source organism: Dendrobium huoshanense (assembly GCA_016618105.1). Classification (NCBI taxonomy): domain Eukaryota; kingdom Viridiplantae; phylum Streptophyta; class Magnoliopsida; order Asparagales; family Orchidaceae; genus Dendrobium; species Dendrobium huoshanense. The sequence continues at coordinate 42,288,828 of CM028360.1, forward strand.
TAAAAAATAAAATGATTGATTCTAGAGTAGTGGTGAGGAATATGGAAAGATTGGTGGCTAAGGGGTATAATCAGATAGAAGTGAATTATTTTAAAGAGACGTTTTCTACTGTAGCTAGATTAGAGACCATTATAGTGCTACTAGCCATTGCTAATTTTAAGGGATTTATAAATGAATGTTAACAGTTCCTTTATGAATGGGTAATCATGAAAGATGTGTTTGTTGAAAAACCCGCAGGCTTTAAAAATTCACAATTTCCTAATAATGTTTTTAAATTAAAAAAGGCATTATATGGACAAAAATAAGCACCTAGGGCATAATAAGAAAGGTTAAGCACATTCCTACTAGAGAGAACCTTTGTTAATGGGAGCATAGACACCATCCTATGTTTGATAAAAGGTAGAAAGTAAATTACTGATTGTCCAAATTTATATTGATGATATTTTATTTGGATCTTTTGAAAAAAATCTTTGTGATGAGTTTTAAAAAATTATTAGTAAGGAATATGAGATGAGTATGACGGGAGAATTGACTTACTTTATTTGATTTAGCATAAAATAGAAGGATCATGAAAGTTTCCTTAGTCAAACAAAATATATTAAGATATCATTAAGAAATATGAATTGAATAAGGCTAAACCTATAACCCTCTCCATTGAGTTCCACTGTTTAGTTAGATAAGGATTCAAATAAAATATATATTGATAAAAAGAAATATAAAGGAATAATTGGATCACTTTTTTACTTGACTGCTAACAGACCTAATATTATGTTTAGTTTTGATCTCTTTGCTAGATTTTAGGCTGATCCAAAAGAGTCCACTTGACTGCTATTAAGAGAATCCCGAGATATCTCTTAAAGACATAAGATTTAGGAATTTGGTATCCTAGGAATAGCATCTCATTTGAAATCATAGAATATTCTGATTAGATTTTGCAGGATGTCGAGTTGATAGGAAAAGCACTTCTGGGTCATGCCAGGTCATAGGATAATATTTAGTTTCTTGGTCCAATAAAACTAAGTTGTAATGTCTAATGGTGAAGCTTAATGCATTACCTTAGGAAGTTGTGTGGCAACAGTCCTTTGGTTAACGTAAAAGATTTTGGATTTAGGATTACCTATATGCATAATTTTAATTCTATGTGATATTATCAGTGCCATCTGTAAGGACCAAACACATTGACAAAAGGTACCATTTTATTAACGACAATGTTATTAAGAAAGACATAGAACTACAGCATGTAGCCACTGAAAATCAACTTGAATTATCTTCAGAAAACCACTCACCTTTAAAACCTTGAGCACCTTAAGAACAAGAATAGGTGTGATAGATATTTATGCTTGAAATGATGTTTTTTTTACTATGTTTTATTATTCTACTTGTCGTAGTTGCTTGTATGTTTTTAGTTTATGTGATTTTCTTATTCTAGATTATTTGTTTAATGATTTCCTTTTTAGTTTTTACTTTATGGTTTTTTATTTTATATTATTTTTTTACTTCAATTTTCTTAAAAAAATTTTTTTGTTCAAAATGAAAATCAGATCATTGCACACCTCTGTTGATGAACTTGCTTTTAAAATGAGATTTTTTTCCTATTTTTATTTTGAAGCTTAGAAGCAGCGACTGACTTCTCTAAAACAGTTATAGGAAGAAACTATGATAATTATTTCTCTTCCTCAAACTCCTTTAGTGGTATACAATTGTTTTTTAAAACAAAATCTATTTCAAAATTCAAATTGGACTTTGAAATAGAGATATATTTTATCTTCCTACTGAAATCTATCTCATATAAATAATATTATCAGTCAGTCGATCACTTTCAAATTCTTTATAATCACGTTGTTGCATTTATCATTTGGATATGTTTCTATTATGTGGTTTACTCTTTCTTATATTAAAGAGGGAGTTTTTCTTCTCTTATATCTAGAAGATAATCTTACAGATTATATTCTTAAAGGTTATAAAAGGAAGTAAGCTCAAAAATGGAAATGAAAAGAGACAAAAAATGAGCCCAAATGAAATGATACGCAATGATCACCAAAATCAAAATATACACATGTTGTATAAAAAATTAAAAGATGTACAAAGTGTATCAAATAAATGAAAAGAGGCACAAAATGAGCCCACAAAGAAATAAAGCTTCCTACTTTCAAACCATTGAAAAACTTAAAAGAATTTGTCCCACTTCATATCTTCAAACACTTGATGATAGAAGTTTGTATTCATGATGCATTAACTTGAAATACTACTCTATCAGATAGTTTTTTTAAAATGAAGTTTGAAAAGATCACTTTTCCTTTCCAATTTCCTTTTATGTATTAGATTTTTGTTTAAGAATGAGTTTTAACCTGTAAAGAATCTGAGCTAGGGTTTACAAAATAAATTTTTTTAACCTTCTTGGATTTCAATGTTGACGATTCATTTGTTTCTAGTTTTTTTTAATTTAAAACTATGGTAAAATTGTCATTTACTGGAGCTATTTGTATTGGTCTATCATTCTATAATTTATTCTATTTCTTATTATTTTTTTCATTTTTTATCCTTTATGTGATGTCAAAAGGAGGAGTAGTTTGATATTTTGTTGGGTTATATTTTAGTGGTATTTTCTTTAATCATTTTTTTTCTGTCTCATTTTAAAAAAATAATAAAAAAAACCTTTTTTTTTTTTTGCTTTGAATTTATTAACACAATGTTTGCCATCATAAAAAAGGGTTAGATTATTGAAAATCTTGATCCAAGTACTATGATTTGGATGATAACAAACATTATTATTTCTTGAATATAGTTTTATATATCTATTTTAATTTCCCAACTCACTAACCTTTTAGGTGTACAAGTTCACTTGGAATGTCAATCAGTTTAAGATCAGGTAGACTAGGATTGAGTAAGTCTGTAACTTCTATTTGATTGCATCTTTTATCTTTTCTTCAGTCAAATGTATTATGATGGATTCTGAAGCTAAATAACCTTGCACACATACGCTCAGGGGGAGAATTTTTTTGAGTTAGAGTTTTTTCTTTTTTTTAATCATATCATACAGGATGATTTCAAATATTCCTGGATGATCGCTTAAACATAGAAACCCATAATAGAACATCCTACTAAAATGAGATAATTAACTCTAAAGATCATAGGCTTTTTTATTAGACAAAACCTCCTTATAACTTTTATCAGCTGAATGTGGATGGTGCTAGCTCGGGGTTAGGTTGTAGTGGTGTTATTAGAGATTCTTATCATAGTTTTATTACGGCTTTTTCTAGTCCTTCGTAGAATTGTGATGTTAATTATGCTATCCTTTTGGCTATTCTCCATTGTTTAAGATTATGCATTTCTCTCGATTTAACTAACATTGTTATTGAAGTTGATTCCAATTACTATTTTCAATTTTTAAATTCTGTTGAGGATGTGGTATGTAATTATACGTTCTTTTATCTGGTGAGAGATATTAAGAACTTGCATATCTATATGAACTATTCTTGTTCTTTTGCTCACAAGGAAGGAAATGCATGTGCTAACTGGTTTGCCAATTGAGGGTATGGCTTGAATTACTTTACTAATTTTACTAGTATTAACATCCCTGTTCTACTAAAGTTTTTTTAAGATTAGATAAAATTGGTATGCCCTATGTTAAACCTTAATGTTTTCTATTTGCTAGAGCCTTTGGTCTTGGGTTTTTTGGTCCAGGCTTGTTCTTCTCCGTTGTTGTCCTAGGTTTCTTTCCTATACTTGGTTTGTTTCTAGATGCTCGATCTCTATTTAGGGTGCATTTTTATTGCTTGGTCTTGTTTTTTTTTTTTTTTGTCTGAATTTCTTGATCCTTCCAGCTTTGTGCTGGGTTGTAGCACTCTGTTATTGTCCTAGGTTTCCAACTACATTTTTTCTATTCCTTGGATTATTGGGTGTCCTCTTAGTTGCATTATTTCCAATCGGGATATGGTTCCTGTTTACTCTAGGTTGCTTTGCTTGGCTGTCTGTTTTGGTGCTTTTTTTGTGCTGGCCTTGCCCATATGTCTCATGGGGGCTGAACTTCCTTTAGAACCTTTTGTAGTTGATGCATACTTCTTTCCTTATTATTTTAGTGATTGTGGTTTATCTCTTTTCATATTTTGTTGTGGTGTTTTTGAATTGTTGTTGGTGTTTTTCTATTAGTTTGTTCATTTTAGTTGAGAATTTTGTGGCTATGATCTTGTGCTGTGATTTTACCAGTTCATTTATTCATGGTTCTCTTATTTATTTCTCTCCTACCATTAGCTATTGCCATGAGACAATTTTTTGGTTGTATTTTATGGCTATAGGTTTCTATGGGAGTTATATTAGCGACTGGGGCAATATTGGTTCTATTTTTGGTTTCTCCTATTATTGGGTTGCTGGGTTGCTTTTAGTTATCTGGTATGGTTTTTAGGGCCTTTCCTCCAATCTATGTATTTTGCATATGATTGTTGGTTTGGGGCCCTATTGCAGTTTGGTTATTGGTGTTGGCTTGGGGACCATTTCTGAGTGTTGTTGGAGGCTTATGTGCCCTTTCTTTTCTCTCTTATGTTATCTTGCTTCTCTATCCTAGAGTTATTTTATTAGTGTGTGGGAGACACTTTTTTCTCTCTTGATAAACCTGGTTTGCTACAGTTTGGGGTTGATTGATAGGGTGTGGTTGAATGGGTTTGGAGGTAGGATTGAGTGGCATTTAGATTACCCAAGTGATGAATGTTGGTTCCAATTTATCGTGAGCTCTATCAGCATGTACCATTATTTCGGTTTTATGTGGTGGAATGGTTTGTAGTTCTTTTATTTGCATGCTTGAATTGTCCATCTTATTTTCATTCATGCATATGTTTCTTATGCATTGTAGTAGTTTTTTTCTCGTAATCTCAATATAGGTAATATATCTCCTTCTTATTCTGCTTTTAATTTAGTCATTTTCCCTTTATACTTCTATGTTATTTTATGCTTTAGTATTTTGTTTTGCAGCCTTCTGGATTCTCAGGTGAATTTGCTTATGGTTGTGGTCAAGATTTTTTGTAGAAAGATTGTGCTTCATGCTCATATCAGTATCTTTGTTTTTTTGATGCTTATCTATAACATCTCTAGCATGTATCTTTATTTTATAGGACCTTGTAACCGCTTTATTTATTTAAGATGTAGGACCCTCTGTGGGTTTTAGCAAAAAAAAAGAAAAAGATAATTAACTAACCATACAGGATGATCCAGATAATCCAGGATGATTAGTTATATGAATCAAATTTTTAGTATGTTTTTATAATTGTAATTTTTATGTAATCATCTAGGATGATCAACGTCATCATGGATGATACAAGACAATCATGCCTGAATTGATCCGATGATTATGAGAGCATAGTTAAATTATTCAATCAGATCATACAGGATGATCCACTATATTCTTCCTGGATGATCTATTATATTTTTGTTGGATGATACCCAGCATCTAGGATGAAAACCATGATTTTCCTCTAATCGTCTTGGTCAATCATCCATGATATCTTGAGACTTTTATGGGATGATTTATCGATTTCCATCCATATTAAACTAATCGTTCCAATTAATCACATAATCGTCGAGGATGATTTGTGTAAATTGTTTAATATATCGTACAATGCAAGGTTGATCGTGCAGGTCAATTGGGAAGTTTTGAACTAATCTTATAGGATGATGTCCCGATCAACCCTGATGATCAGTTGTGCAAAGTTAAAAATCACGGCTTTTTTAGAGCTCTACTATTTAAGCTTAATTATTTGTCCTTTGACAAATCTTTTGCTAAAGTTCTAACCTCAAAATGCTTAGAGAAGGAGAATGTGAGTTTGGGAGAGAGAAGGAGAATCTTGTGAGGGGGAGATAATGAGAGGAATCATAAAGGTTTCTCCAAGCAAGTATTCATTTTGCCTTATTCAAGCTTCATCCTTAGTTCCTTTGTGGGTCTAAGGAGATGATCATCAGCATCAGATCAAGTTCTCTGCCTACTCCAGGAGGGAGTAAAAGGATTTTAGGTTCTCTGCCTACTCCATGAGGGAGTAAAATGATTCTAGATTTTCTTCCTTCACTAGGAGGGTGAAAAAGGATTCAAGGTTCTCTACCTCATCAGGAAGGGTGAAAAGTTTTTGTAAGTGCTTCTCTGCCTTACTATGGGACCAAAAAGAGAGGCATTGAAGGTTTAGTGCAATACTTAGATGTAGGTCAAGTTGACTGAACCATTATAAATCTTATGTTGTTTCTTATTACTTTTATGCATTTTAATTTCCACACTTTAATTTTATGTGGTTGATTATATAGTTAAAATCTATGATTTTTTTTGTTAATATCAATTAGTGTGTTATTTTTTGTTTAAGTTTTAGTGGAAATTTAGGTATTCTATTTCTACTATTGTGTTATATTTCAATTCTATTTTTTATAGCTAGTTTAAAAAAAGCCATGCTTTGGATTTTGTTTTAACAATAATGTTTGTCATAATTAAAAAGAGCTAGATTGTTGCAAATTTGGATTCAAGTATTATGATTTTGTTGATAACAAACATTATTTTTTCTTTACAACTACTATTGGACATCTATTTTTATTTGTCAAGCTTACTAACATTTCAGGTTCACAAGATCACTTATAATATAAATCAGTTCAAGATCGGGTAGACTAGGAAAGAGTTTGTCTATAATTTTAATTTCAATATACTATTTACTTTTCTTGAGTCAAATCATATATCAGGTGGACCCCAAGCTAAGTAACCTTGCACATACACACTCAGGTGAAGAAATTTGGTGAGTTAGAGAATTCTCTATTTTTAACCTAATCATACCGGTTGATTTCAAATCATACTGGATGATTAGTTAAAAATAAAAACACTAATTAGGGCATCCCAATTTTAATAGTGACTAAACTAATTATACTACACAATCCATATCATACAGGATGAATAGTTTTGATTATGAAAATAGTTGCCAATCATAATTTAAGAAATATTTTAATTTTTAAATTTGTACTAATCATATAGAATGAAGTTGATTATCCTTGGTGATTATGGACAATCATTCCTAAATTAATCTTGTGATAAGGAGAATAATTATGGTAAAACTTAATTAGATATGATCATACATGACAATCATCAAGCAACATGTATGGGATGATAAGGGATTGCCATATATCATATGAGATGATTATAATATTTTTTCAACAAATTGTCCACGATGTATACCCCTTTCATACTGGATGACAGAGAAGTGCCTGGGATGTTAAGGCATCATCTAGCATCATGTTAGATAATGTTTAATTGTTTTATACTAATTGTCCAGGATAATATTTGTATCATAAAGGACGATCAACCTATTTCTCTGGAACTAATCGTTTAGAGTAATACAATTCATCTTGGTTGAAAGGGTTGTTTTGTAGTAATCGTATAGGACGATTAGTTGCACATAATTAAAAATTAGGGCTTCTTTTGAAGGCTCTCTATTTAAGCTCTCTAATTATCTCTTGAGATAATATTTTGTTGTGATGGAAATCTTAGAGAGAGCTTAGAGAATGAAGAGGGAGAGCTTGAGAGAGAGAGAGAGAGAGAGAGAGAGAGAGAGAGAGAGAGAGAGAGATAGAGAGATATCCTTGTGAGGGGGAGTTGTGAGGGATTCACAAAGGTTGCTCCAAGTAAGATAGTCATCATCTTCTTCAAGCTACTATCCTGGATCCTTGGTGGCTCTGAGGGAGATCTTCATCAACATCAAATCAAGGTTCTCTGCCTTCTCGAAGTGGGTGAAAAGAAAATTCCTAGATTCTCTTCCTTTTTTGGGAGGGGTAAAAGGATTCCAAATTTCTCTACCCATTCTAGGAGAGAGCAAAAAGATACCCAATTTCTCTACCTACTCTAGGAAGGAGTAAAAGGATTCAAGGTACTTTTTTTCACCAGGTCAGTTGAAGGTTTTTGTAAGTGCTTCTCTACCTTACCGTGGAGAAAAAAGGAGAGTCACTAACTGATTATTGCAATTCCTAAAAAGGAGGTTTTCGGGGAGTGGACATGGGTTAGATTTGACTAAACCACTATAACATTTGGTGTGTTCTTCCTTATTACTTTTTTGCAATTTATTTATGCACTTTTATATGATTTATTTTGTGATTGAAAACTCTGTTTATTTTGTTATCATGAAATGTCTTCTCTTTCGCATCAAGGGTTATTATTTTAATTTAAAATATTTAAAAAGGATAAATAGATTTTTCCTTTTTATTTAAGAATTTTTAAAACTGTCAATTCACCCTCCCTTCTTGGTTAGCCTTGGGCTAGTTCTTTAGGGATTCATAATCCACATGAACTTTAAATAATGCAATTTTAATACCATTAGTTAGACAAGATGATGAAGAATAACCTTCTTATACTAAAAACCACATGTGATAATCAATATATTACAAAAAAGTAGACAAACAAATTTTATAGAATTCAAAAAGTATATTATAAAATAGTGGTGAACAATTTATTCAATAATCCTCTATAGTGTTTTGATTACCAAAGTGCACCAATGATATTTTCTTGAAGATTTTAAAATCTAAATTTTTAGACCCACTTCTGATACAACTTGATAGTTCAAGAACGTTCTTAAAACATACATAAGAAATCTGAGATGCACCAATAGGGGGGGGGGGGGGTGTGAATTGGTAATTTTAAAATACCCACATATAGGAATTTTATTTTATTTTTTTGCCAAATAACTACTTAAACCACTAAATTCAGAGAGATAACTCAAAATAATATGCAGAAGAAATTTACATAAAATTTATATGATTAAAGTTTTATTTTTAATTTTTAACATATGTAATTATTCTTATAGCAAAAAGAAATAAACTCAGTGCAGTTGATTAATAAGATTGAAACCATTAAAATCAACTTGTAATGAAAGAAAATTGCAAGAAAAGCAAAATGTGGAAAATGGAAAAAAAATACACTAGAAACTTTATTGTGTTTTGTCAACCTTGACCTATGTCCCCTTCATGGAGTCATCTTCTTTAGGTATTAGATTAACACTAAGTGACTCTCCTATTGATCCCATAGTAAGGCGGAGAAACCCTTTCAGACTCACTTTCATCAAACTTCAAGCGGCGGAGTGCTGGATGCTTTATCACCCTCTAGTGATAGTACCCGACCTTGATATAGTTTTCTCTCTCCTAGAGAAGGAAGAGAACCTAAAGCTTTTTCTCCTTCCTAAAAAAGGCGGTGTACCACCAATTCTTTCCCTTCTGAAGAAGGTAAAGTAACTCCAATTTTTTTCTCCATTTTGGAGAAGGAAGAGTACCTCGAGGACTTGAATTCGAAGCCTCTTTTCTAAGAGATCATTCAAACACACACCAAGGCCTCAGGATGAGAAAGGGTATAGATAGCTTGGAGCAACCGTGTGATCCCCTCACACTCGTTCTCTCTCATGCTCAACCTCACCTTCTCCTTTCTATCAACCCCTAATTTACTTTCAAAAGAACCTCACTTAGAGTTCCTTCATCAGTCACTTAGTTGTCTCTATTTCAAGAGATTCTTCAAACATTGCTTAAGTATTAGGTTTCAAGAAATCCTAGATATTCAAGTTGGTCATCTCTATTTGTACAAAATGATTAGTTCAAAAGACTAGACCTATCTAGTATGATGAAAATAATCGTTCAAACAAATTATTTAGCTATTCAAACACATCATACAGTACGATCCTAAGAGCATCCAATATGATCTATTTATGTTCTCTATATTCATACAGGACGATTCCTAGGATGATTGAAAATCATCTCTATCAATCATCTCATATTGCTCTTATTGTACAATATTGTTAGTTCATTTTAAGTGATTCATCCTATATGATGTGAAATTCATACAATACAGTTTGTTTAAAAATCATTATTTTATTTTATACGATCTTTGGAACGACCAAAATTTGTTATTGTCAATCGTACAGTACAATTTACATCATATAGTACCAACAATATCATTTTTTAAATCATGATTTGATTGACTAATTATGGGAGTTAATTTAATAAAGATATCAATTTTTTGTACAGTATATATCACATCATACAGTACAATTAGTTCAAAATTTAAATTTTGAATATCTTACTTAATTTAAGTAGGTTTTTTAGATAACAACAAATCATATAGTACAATCTAAATTACACAGTACGATTAGTTCATAGAAATTAATCAAACAAATAGCTGTTAAACCCATTCTCTATATATTAATTGTATAGTATGATTATATATTGTACAATATAATTAATACAAAATATTTTAACTTTAAATTTGTCTCGCTTCCCATCTCAATATGCAGAGTCACCCAATTTCATACTCTTATGTGTCCAGACTCAAGAAAAAAAAAAGTACAAACACTTTTACTTAACATCCTATTAGATCCAATCTTTTGTTTCTAGTAGCCTTGAGAAGTGTATTTTATACTTGTAATATTTTTGCTCATAGACAAAAAGAATATCCAAAAAATATACTGAGAAAAATAACAATTCAATCAATAATGTTTATCATCATTAAAATAATAGAGTAGGGATCTTGGATTGCAACACTGACAAATCATGTATGTGTGTGAAGGAGGTTGCGTGGATTTGATATGTCCTATAAGAGTTTAACATTTAAGTTGCATGAATTTAAAGTGTTTGTTCATTAAGAGCCAAAAAGGATTATTTAAATAATGTTTACCTTGTAGGGATTTGGATTTTATTATTTAAGTTTTAAAGAGTTGAAATTGATTATTTAATTTAAAAAAATTTTAAGTTAATAACTCCAACAATGGAAGCTACTAACCTACAAATCCTAAGACTTATAATCAAAATATAATCATCTCCCATATTGATTAGTTGATTACATGAAGCCCTAAAGGTTTGTTGGTGATTTGTTAAGAGATAGAGAAAGGACCCTTTAATTCAGTACATATGCTCTCCAAGTGGAATCATGCATGATGTGTAGGTTCTTTGGTTTATTAATGTTTGATTATGTGTTATGAATCCTATACAACTATGCTTTCCACAAATGGGGGCTAGCGTTGTGTATAAAAGCCTTAATTTGTTATTAAAGTTAATTAAAACTCCATAATCAAATATGATTGTGCTCCTATAAAAGAAATCAAACACCACGTTAAAAGATTATAGGTTCATTTAAGGTGTATTAAAGATCTTAAAAATTAATCCAAAAATAGCCTAAAAAAAGAAGCAAGCATTAAAAATAAAAGATCTTATTGTTTAATTAATATTAATTATCAAATTTATTTTATTAAACAAAAATTTTAATCGAACCAATTATCAAATAAATTTTTTTATGTTTTAATTTTTATTGAATTATTTGGAATTTTGAATTGATAATTTAAATTTTAGTTAATTTTTAATTGTTATTCATTAATTATTAATGAATTATTATCTACTTTCATTCAAAAAATTAATTTAATTCAATTTATTAATTGATGAACTTTAATTTATTTCTATTAATTATTTATATTTAAATTGTATTTATTATTTTTATTTAATTATTTGTGAAATTGGTTATTTACTAAATTTTTAAATATCCTTATTATATACATAAAGTAAGGCTATTTAGTTTTCACCAAATTAACTACAAAATTTATAAAATTGATAACAATGGTTAACGGTAACAAATGTATCAAACTTTGAAACTTTGACATTAATTTTATTAATATTTAATTTTATATAAATTTCTTTAATTAATTTTTAATTAGTGATTATTTAAATATTAATTAGATTTTTATTAAAAGTGGATTTGGGTTTGTATTTCTTTGATTGTTGAGGTTAATTAGAGTTGATTAAAATTAACATCATAATTTTATGAATTTTATTTGAGTTATTATAAATTTTGGAAGAATTATCCCTTAATTAAGGGCTATTTTCTTATTTTTATTTTTGTAGACCAGTTAATTTTAAATCAGGGTAAAATTAACTCCTCTAGTGTATAATGTCACTAAATCCAAGGATTTAATGTTTCATCCCTATTTGATGTGTGCATAATTTCCTAATATTTTTTAATTTCTCTAGATAAAATTCTTAATTATTATCATTTGATGTCACAAAGGTTCAAATAGGTTTCAAAATCCATGTATCTAACCCTTGTATGCACACAATCAAATCATATCAATTTGGTGTCTTAAATCTAAATGCATTGGAAATAATGAATTTCTAAATATTCTTGCCAAATAATGATTTCAATATTTGGAAATTTAATTAGAGAACAATAATCCATAAAACTAATTCCTTAATACTATGATTAATAAGAATTATGTCATAGTCTATTTATTAAGTATATGTATTGTAATTTGAGAAAATTTGATAAAAAATGATATAATTATTTTCCACATATCCAACAAATTAGGTAAATTTTATTTTTGTCTCAAATATGATTGTTCACTAGTTTCATAGTGTATTCATTTGTATGAACTGAAACAAACTAGAATTTTTAATGATTTGTTTTAAAGAAATCTTTGTTAATTCATGGCCTAGGTTTTTTAAAAAATCATATATAAGTGAAATTGATTTGAAATAACTCTGAGAAAATTACTGAATATTTTAAACATTCAATAATTTATCTTAGTGAAATTTGAAATTCAATTATGTAAATATCTAAAGACCAAAAAAGAACTTTCCATAAAAGTTATAAATGAAATTACTCTCTATACATTAGTTATTTGTGTCTAATTTTTTTTTTAAATGAAAGGGAATTAAATTATGAAGAAAATGAGTATTTATTTTTTAATATTGGGTTAGTAACTAATTAAATATGATTTTTAAAAATTTTAAATAACTAAAATATATTTTATATTTGTTTCTTATTAAAATAACATGGCAACACTTACGGGGCAAAACCTTTACATAATGTGGCACATGGTTTGTTAACTCAAACGGATGTGGTCATTTGTGTCAGCCAACTTATTCAGCACAAGAGTGGGCATGGCCAACTGATCCATATGGTTTGAAAAAGATGGGCCTAACATTCTGTGGTATGTACAGTAGTTTGGGTTATTGGTCTTTTCCTTGAACGGGAAGCAGTCTTCTATGGTATGACCTAACATTCTGTCATATGGACAATAGTTTGGGTCATTGGTGTTTTCTACTTCTTCTGGCATCCTAGCCTCGGGTAGGTTGAAGTTGGGTCTCTTTATAAGACACTTCAAAAATTTTTAAAAGGAATATCATTTTTAATTCCATTAATAATACGTGATGGTGATGAATAACCAGTTAAAATCATATGCCACATACGAAAATCAATAAATTGCAAAAAAGTAGACATACGAATTTTCCAAAAATCAAATGTAATATTTTCAAACAATGGTGGTCTAGTGATTGAATATCCTTTCGCAAAAGTACGATTAGCCATGGATAGAAATTCAAAAGCTTTTAAAAACTTATTTTATGAAAACCGCTCTGATACCACTTGAAAGTTCGTTAAGGATATTAAGCCCTATAGAACTGGCCCAAGCTAATTTAAAAGAGAGAGGTGAATTGGAAAAGTTTAAAACCAAAGACAAAACTAAAACCAATATCACCACATAGAAAACCAACGATGCGGAAATTAAAGTGCGGAATTAATAAAGAAAGAACACACCGAATTTATAGTGGTTCGGTCAAACCTTGACCTACGTCCACTCCTTGGAGGCACCCTCCAAATATTGCACTAACACAAGTGTCTTTCCTTTAGCCCCCACAGCTAGGCGGAGAAGCCCTTACAAAATCACTTCCACCTCTCCCGGTGCGGCGGAGTTGCCAGGTCCTTTGACACCAAAGAGACTTCTTCTTTGGTGAACTTACCTCGAGACAAGCCTTGAATCCGATGGTACAAAGGTGCGAGTTCGCCGGAACAACCGTGTGGAACCCCCTCCACACTCCCTTGAGTCCCCCCTCACAGGATCTTCTCCCTCTCTCTCAAACTCCACCCTTTCCTCTCTCCCTTTCAAGCTCTCTCTTCAAGTTTCCCCCACAAGAACGAACCTCCAATGGCTGTCAAAGACACTTACAAAGTGCCATGCCAAAGCTTAAATAGAAGCTCTCAAAATGAGCTCATTAATGCAAGTTGCCGACATTATCGTCCAGGACGATAGGCATATCATCCTGGCCGATCAGTATAAATTAAGCTCATTAGCCCGGGACGATTTGAGACGATCAGAAGAAAATTGGTTACATCGTCCAGGCCGATCTCACGATCGTCCTGGCCGATTAGTTTAAAACTGATTTCAATCTTCTTGATCATCGCCCTGAATACAAGCTGTCCGATGTAAATCGTCCAGGCCATCGTCCTGGCTGATCATTCGATCGTCCTGAACGATGTGATCATATCAATCAACCATTAATGCTTTCCAAAGATACCAGATCAATTTAGGCATGATTGAGTTAGATCGTCCTGGACGACAATAATATCGTCCTGGCCGATTTCCTAAAACAAAGAATTCCTAATCTGATTATGGCTGCTAATTCTTTCTGAATTGAGATTATCGTCCTGGCCGATACAAGTATCGTCCAGGCCGATCTGTTGATGGCTGCCTTAATGAGGATGCCCTAATTAGGGTTTCTAATTTTAGGCAGATCGTCCAGGCCGATATTAATATCATCCCGGACGATGTTACCAAAAACAGAAATCATACAGGGAGCAAGAGAATTTCTACCAAGTTATAGCCAGACCAAATACAATAGACTCAAGAAAGGAAAAAGATTACAAACTGACATAGATCTAGTCTACCCAGTCTTGAGCTGGTTCCAAATTGCAGTCTGATCTAGTGGACCTAAAATGTTAGCACATAAGGCAATCATAGAGAAATAATAAATGTTTGCTATCATCAAAATCATAAACCATAGATCCGCAACAAACCATACTTAGGAGGAGAAATAGATCTCAGGAATTTGATGAAGTTGGTTTATCTTGGATTGGAGTTTGGCATAGTCTAGCTGAGGACTATAAACTTAGTGATTCTTGGATGGCAATAAAATTGTTTTTTTTCTTATTGTTAGGATATTATGAGTTTGTTCATCTTTATAAAATCATTTAGTTAAGTTTGATTTGTGTCCCAATAAAATTATGAGTGTGTTAGACTTTATCTTTTGTGTTTAGAGATTAAATTAAAAGTTTAGCCCATCACTATATCATTGAATCTTTAAGCAAAAAAAGGAGTCACCTTTACTCATCTATTGGGCCAAAACATTAGAATCACTACTCTACTATAGGTCTAACTTTAGAATAAAGGAAGATTCAACAATCACCTAACCATAGGTCCGATGGTAGAACAAAGAAACATTCCATAATTTCCTGACCATAGATATGACACTGAAGTGGAAAGGAAAAGGAGTCTCCAATTCTTGACCATAGACCCAAGATTAATAAAATCTCTACCCGACCATAGGTTTGTTAGTAGAGTAAAAAAATACTCAACAATCACTTGACTACGGGTCCGATGGTAGAGTAAAAATTACTTAATAATCACTTGACCATAGGTCTGATAGTGAAGTAGAGAGGAGTCACCTCTGGTCGAACATAAGCTATAAAATAATAGAGTCTCTCAACCTAAACATAGATTTTATGGAAGAGTAAAGAAAAACATAATAACCCCCTTAACAAGAAATACAAAATAGAAAGAAAGAAGAGATGCTAAAGTATACACCCCATAATACTACTAGTTAACCAAACATAATACCATATGTCCACCTCACCCTAAGCCTGATTATGAGACTGAAAAAAAAAGCTCAATATTCACCTAATAATAGTTCTCGCAGTGAAATGGATAGAAATAGAGTTACCTCTTCTTATCAATAGGACCAAAAATACCGGAGTCTTTACCTTACCAAAGGTTTGACTGTAGAACAAAGGAAAACACAATAGATCCATCTACACAAATGAAAGTCAAGGGTTAGAAATCAGCATATGATATATCACCCAATACTTTCAAAATATAGAGACATATACAAAATAAAATAATAAAAATATATAATATAAGCAATCATTTATAATAAATTAAAAGCCATGCTTAATATATATTTCAATGAATTTATTGAAAAATCATTTTAAAAGATTTAAAATTTTGATTCTTCGAATCATCATTTTAGTAAAATCAATAAGTTTGAGCCCATATTAATTTAACTTCTACTATAACACTGAGATGACCATCAAAAGATGGAAAAAGAAGCCCAACCCCGACGAATTCGCCAGATATTTGTCGGCTATGAAAAATATCTCCTCAGCCTCCCCACTTTTTTGGAGAGTTTTAACAGATTAAGTTCTAAGGTAAATTTTGGGAAGGCATATTAGGTTTGTAGATAAGGCACTAACTAGTGATTTCACCCTTATTTTGTGAGGACTTGAAGATCTGAGTTCTAGTTTTTGATAGACGCATGCCCTAATAGTTAATTATCCCTCCTTATAGGAAGAGAAAACTTTTAAATAAGTTTAGTCCTAAATCATATATGTAGAAATATGTGTTATCTAGCATATGGTAGCAGCATGGGTTTTGGCGTTTATGAATGGGATATTTAAAATTAGAAATTTTCCACCTTATACTTAAAATGGTTCATGGGGGAATGGATCATTGTCCCAATCAAGATCCCATAGTTTCATCATCCTGTGTCATCTTGTTCATTGGTCTACTTAGCAGAGGAGGTAGTCAATCCATCTTGATAGAAGGATTCTTGTTGGCATCCATGGGTTACTTCGTCCAAGGGTACCTTATAGACTTAGGGTGAATATTTTCTAAGGGGACTAATTTGAATCCCCCTTAGCTAACAAAGGTCTTTATGACATATATATTATATCCTATTTATTCATATGTCAAAGATTTGAGGTACTTGAGGAGCTTACGGGCTCTAGCCATGAACGTAATTTAGTGGTATCATTTAGTGACATACCACCCAGTTCAGGGGGACCCTATCATAATCATTTACCTGCGGTGCCATTTGGTGGAAAAACCATCAGTTAGAGGACACATGATACATTATTACTAGCAGGAAACTATTTAAGAATGAATCCTAGCGATATTCCAGACCAAATATTAGCTATTTGTGAGCTGAAGTTTATATTCAAAATTGTCCTCCTCAACAAATTACTATGGAGAATGGATGGATCTTACTTTGAGAGGTTGATGATTAATTTGTTTAAATATTTGGATTTCATTATTTTCTTGGAATTTTGAATTTTATGTGTATTTTAAGGTGTAAAGTAATTAGAATTAACACATCCGGTTGAGATCAACATTCAATACAACCATCATCAGGGTATTAATGACATTTGCATTTAAGAATCTATCAATTTATCAATAGAGGTTCGAGTTTTGAGGTTACTGTACATATTTATTAGGAAAATTTCTCTTGTTATTGACCTTCAAGCCCTAATATGAATGTAACAAAGTAAATATCTTATTCAATACCACAACTGTATATTTATTTGATGATTTGAGCCATGTCGACTCCTTTCTACCAATATAGAATGATTGGGGTCAAACATGGGGTCATCATTTGACTCGCTAAACATACCTAGATATCACATGTGTACTTGTATTATGCTCATCGAATCCCTGGCAGGTGTGTGATTGCACATTATTTTCTTTGTTCTTATGTGCATACACATTATAGTAGACATATGGGGCCTTTTTGAAATATTTGATGGGCATTCTATTGAAGCTCATTGAAGTTTATGTTTATCATAGATGCTGATATGCGTGTATATACACAATATCTACCAAATTTGTTTTCAAGTGAATTTTCATCTCCATTTGCAATGATTACAATCATCTCGTAACGTTCAATGCGTATTGCTTGTATAAATTAGCAAGAGACATAGTACTTGCAAATACATTAACATATTCATTACATATTAATAATATGTTCATAGAAAAAGGACATATCCATTGACCTATTGATTAACACTAGCAGTATGAGCTTTCCAATATTTGTTGCCTAACACTAGTTGTCATGAGCAGGTGGACCACTTTATTTTCAATAATTCTTCCACTATCATTAGTAGGTATTTTCACTTCAATTCTTTCACATTTTTTTCTTATAAATGACATCTTTGATGTACCTCTATATTCATAAGACCCATCACATATGTACGGTATTTACTTTTGTTGCTTGCGGATAACATATTTTTTTTTTAGTTAAAACCCTCACAAGGGGCTTACGCGTTAATAATCAAAATCGGTTACAAGGTCCTTAATAGGAACCTCCAGCTCTCTAATGCTCGAAAGAGCTACATATAACAAAATGAAAAGAAAACCTATGAGACGGTGGTTCTTATTACTACGATTACAAAAATAATACCAAAAGCACCTAGGTCTGTGAGTGAGCAGAACCCAAAAAAGGAAGCAAATAATGAAAGCATTCCGCTCAATCTTCCTGCAAAAAAACAAGTAACTATGGCCAAAAAAACAATAATAACCCAAAAAAATTGACCTTATAACCCGTATAATGAATTAGAATGGAATAATCTAAAAACCTGCAATTAAAAAACACCAGATTAGTAAAACCAAAGAAACCCAGAGCAGAATCATTCTTACCATCCTTTTTAATCAGATAAATCCGGATAATACTCTCCTTATCCATACAATGAGTAAACCAACAACCCGTGAGACTATACCAGTTCAAAAACATCCTCCAGTTCAAACCAACCAGCTCAACAAAAAACCAGTATAAAAAAGAAAAGGTATACACCTCCAGGCATTTCCCAGTAAACTCACCCATTAGAACCCAGCCAACAACAGCAGCCATCACCCCAGCAAGAAACAACTCCCCAGATTGAGAAATAACCCCAACCAGCAAAAATAAAACCGCAACTCCAAACAACCACCTCAACCCCAAAAAAACAAGACAAAACAGATAATAAGCAGCAACCAAAAACCCAAGGCTAAAAACCCCCCAGCTGGATAAAACAAACATGCCCCGCAAAGCAGAGGGCACAAAAACAACATAAAAGAGAAGCATCAAAAATAGACCGTAAAAACACAAGAGAGAGCCACCCATTAATTTTTTCTAGCAACAGGAATCCTCAAATTATCCTTTCTCACAAGCTCCCTTAATTGATCCGGCAAACAATTTGGTTCAAATAAGATATCAATACCAGAAGAACAACCCAAATTCGCTAACCAGTCAGCACAGGAGTTGCATTCTCTGAAAATATGGCTTAAGGTGCAGTTTAACTTAGACAAAGCAATTTTAATATTTTCTAATAAGATAAAAAAACCGCGGGTGAGCAGACAAATCCTTCTTAATAAGTTGAGTAACCAGCAAAGCTGAAAGTTCGATGGGATGTTAAGCCCTATGAACTTAGTCCCAAACTAACCAAGAGGGGGGGTGAATTGGTATTTTAAAAACTTCGTTTTTAAACAAAGAAATAAAGTAACATAAAACCAAATCACACCACGAAAATAATGCGGAATTAAACGTGCGGAAGCAAGAAAAGAAACACAGAGATTTATAGTGGTTCGGTCGACTCGACCTACGTCCACTCCTTGGAGGCACCCTCCAAGTATTGCACTACACAAAAAGTGACTCTCCTTTAGCCCCCCACGGCTAGGTGGAGAAACCCTCACAAGAACCTCCTTTTTGCCACCCCGGCAAGGCAGAGAACCTATCTCCTTTTGCTTCCTCCTGAAGCCGGCAGAGAACCAGAACCAACGGCACAACTCCTTACCTCTACCGACCCTTCCACGGACGAGAAACTCTAGACGAAGACGACGCAGAGAGATCCTTGAAGCAACCCTTGTGAAACCCCTCACAAGCTCCCCCTCACAAGATCCTCTCTCTCTCTTCTCTCTCTCTTTCTCTCCTCAAGGTCTTCTCAGGTCAAGGCAGCAGCCAAAGGTCTTGAAAAACGTTGAACAAGAGCTCTTTAAATAGAAGAGCTTCACAAGAGCTCATTAATTGCAAGTTGCCGACTTTATCGTCCAGGCCGATATGGACATCGGCCTGGCCGATCAGTACAAATTAATGAAGATCGGCCAGAGCATAGCCCTGAATGGAAAACAGGACGATTGAAAAATAGCTTGATCGTCCAGGCCGATCTTACGATCGCCCTGGCCGATTAGTTCAAATCAGAGGAAAATCGTCCTGACAATAGCCCTGAATATGGCCTGGCCGATACTGATCGTCCTGAAGTAACTTAAGGTTTTGACTAGATCGTCCTGGCCGATCTTGCGATCGTCCAGGACGATATGATCGTATCAATCATCCTTAATTACTTCCTTGATTTCCTGAACAATTATGGCATAATCTGTTAATATCGTCCAGGCCGATCCGAGGATCGTCCTGGCCGATAATTTAAAGATATGCTATACCATACTTGTCTATGGCGGCTATTTCTTTCTGTTTTGAGCTTATCGTCCTGGCCGATACACGTATCGTCCAGGCCGATCGGTTAACGTTGGCTGCCTTAATCAAGAATCCTTAATTAGACTTTCTGTTTTAAGCTGATCGTCCAGGCCGATCAAATATATCGGCCTGGCCGATATGAGTAAAAACAGAATTTCTAATTCTCTCAAGTGTGTGTGTGAAGGGTTACAAAGTATCAGTCTTTTTGGCTATTACAAGTGGACTCAAAAGATAAAAATAAAAGTACAGACTGACTCAACCCTAACCCTACGCATTCCTGAACTTGGCTCCTTTTTGATTGTCCGATCGTCGATTCCTGAAAAGTTAGAAGCAACAAGCTATCCAAGAAAAGCAGTGTTTGTCAATCATCAAAACATAAGACATGAAAAATAGATTTGCAACAATCTCCCCCTTTTTGATGATGACAAAACACAAGTAGGAAAATTAAAGATTCATTAAAAAAAAGGTTACAAACCACACATCCTATCCTACTCCCCCTTTTTGTCATCACAAAAAGAGAGTCCGAAAACAGTAAAAAAGAACAACAAACATCACGAGAGACTACTACAAAAAGACAAGAAACAATAAAGTACAAACTAAAAGAACGAGGGATCCTGATCATCAGATGGAGGAGGTGGAGGTGGCTGCTGAAAGTAGCTGGCAAGGGTAGTAAACTGAGCATTGAACCAGGCGATGTCCTGGTCATGCTGCTGCTGCTGGTGAGTGAGAAAACTGTCAAAACGAGCTAAGTCTTCGGCGCGATGATGCTCGTAGCGGGCGATGTCCTCAGAGTGTTGCTGCTCTTGGGCAGCAACATATGCATCAAACCTGGTCTCCCAACGATCAAATCTTGCAATCAGCTGTTCTACCGGTGAATGTTGGTGGAGAGGGACAGGGTCAGGAAAGGGAGCTGGAGCGGGAGCCTCCTCCTCTCTAGCCTCCCGTGGTTCGTCCGGGTGGAGACGAGTGCTGTGAAGGGTGCTGAAGGAATTGTTCGAGTAGAAGAGAGTTGGGAAATCTGGTGGATTGGGATATTGAATTTGGTATTTGGTCTCAAGAACATAGGCTATGATATGTCCTAAGGCTAGATTTGGCTTTCTTCTGTGGCCTGGGTCGCGAATTGTTGTGAGGTGATCAATGTAACGAAAAAATAGATCTGCAGTGTTAAATTCCCTATGTGCCATGATGTAGAAGGTAGTGAGGGAAAGTAAAGGGGTAATGTGGACACGGTCGCCGGCTTTTGGAATGACAGAGGTGCGAAGGACATGTTGGATTGTCCTAGCATCTCTGACTAGAGAGCTAGTCTCTCCAACATGGTAACGGGCATTGGTCTGGCGAAGAAAGTGGTTTGCCGTGGACCAGTCAAAATCAGGGTCAGGGGCAATAAGGTGCAGCTTATCTCCGGTGGTGGATAGCTGTAAAAGTTCAACACAGTCCTGATATGTGATTTCGACAGGGCGTCGATTCACATAGGAGGACAGGGCTGTGAAGGTAGAGTTTATGCGGAGGTTTGCAAAGAATTCTAACAGGAACTCAGAATTGAAAGGAAAAATAAGGGATAGGATGAAGCAAAGAGAAGTGTGGGCAAAGAGATCCATTACCGGGTAGGAAATGTGGGTCGGATTGATAATTCTTGAAACAGTAATTCCACATTCCTTATAGCGATGATAAGCAGCTTCATCTTCTGCTTCACGGAACCGAGGGTCAACCCTTGCCCTCGAGGAACTTCCAGAGGTCTGCCGGACGCGCTTCCCACCAGCCATATGAGAGAACTTTAAGCAGAAAATCAAAGGAGAAAGGATGAGTTGTGAGAAAACATGGCTGGATCGGCCTATATTTAAAGAATCGTCCATATCGTCCTGGCCGATCGCGAAATCGTCCAGGCCGATATGTGTCAATTATTACGTACAGGCCGATTGGTCAAAAAGGCGGTCCAATCGTCCGGGCCGATCAGATATCGGCCAGGCCGATTAGACACAGGCTATCGGCCCGAGGAGTCAGTCCGGACGACCGTTGAAAAAGCAGATCGTCCGGGCCGATGAGGTGTATCGTCCAGGACGATGCACAATAATTGATCGTACCGGCCGAAGTTAAAACGTTTTAAATGCTTGCCACGTGTATCGTCCAGGACGAACAGTGGATCGGCCCGGCCGATGGTCCAATAATGGATCGTCCGGGGCCGAATTTAAAGTTCAAAACGTACTGACACGTGGATCGTCCGGGACGGTCCAGTGTATCGGCCAGGACGATGCACATAGAATGCATCGGCCAGACAAACAAACTATCGGCCAGGACTATCACCAAGAGTTTGATCAAATCGTCCAGGACGATGATGTATCGGCCAGGACGATGAATTTCAGTAAGCACAGAAAAAGGTCAGCAGATGGATTTTGGAAAGAATTTGTCCTATCGGCCAGGACGATAAAAATATCGGCCAGGCCGATGTGACTTGAAATTGAAATTAAGAAAGGAATGGTGATGATCAAGACCCTCAAAAATAAAACAAAAGAAAAGACAGTCAAAGACACACAAAAAATAAAAATAAAACAAACACCGAATATTTTTGGATTTTAATTTTTCTATTTTTTTTTTGTTTTATGAAGGCATCATATGAGAATTCTTTTCTTGAATTTAAATTTTTTGAAGTTTCTAGGAGATCAAGAGGTTTAACAAAATCCAAATTAGAAGAAGATTGAAAAACTGATTCTATTAACCCTAGATCGGACATTCTTCAGGGTACAAAAAATCTCTTAAAAACAACAGAGTCCTAACTTGGAATAACACAAGAGGTTTTAAGAGATCAATCAAGACTTGTTAACAACTAAAGTATCTTATAAATAATAAACCAAAATAGTTTTTCTCAATCATGGAATTTGAAATCAAATCTTTGAATGTATCACATAATCAATGAGTTTTCTAAGTTTTAAGAGTTTTACCAAAGAGATCATAGCTTGCAATTAGTGGGCTAATTTTATGCCTCTTTTTACTTTTATTGGCTCTTTGAGCATCTTTTGATTTTTGATACACTTTTGTGTATTTTTCTTTTCAATTTGGCTTCATTGGCCTCTTTCCTTTTTGTCTTTTGCAAGCTAATAACTCTTTAATATACCCTTAAAGAAAAATACTTAGTTGTGAGTATATCCTCCAAATATTAGAGAATAGGGGCTCTCTCTCTAACATAGGGAAGAACAATTCACAACACAAAATCAAAATCACGTGATGACTGCAATGGTAAGATTTCAAAAGCTTGAATGATATCAAAGAATTTTGACTATTATGCATAAGATGATTTAATGTAGCAAGATTAGAACGATATCTTAAAAAACCATTGGTTAAACTGAGTTTAGACTTTTTGTTTTATAAAAGAAAAATCATGCCACTAAACAAGGTCAGAAGAAGGGAAAACATCAATAGTTTACTCTCTTTAGCTAATTTAAAAAAGCTAAACCCTATCTCCCAAAAAAAAACTCCAATTTTTAAAAGCTTGAAAAGTTTTTATCATACGGAAGCCAAAAATAAGGACCAAAAATAAAAACAAAAACAAACAATAAGCAAACTAAAGACAACAACAAAGTCAACACAAAAACTAAAAATAAAAGTCACACACAAAAACTAACGATTTCAAGCAAGTGATAAAACAACGGATTTTAGCAATTGAGCTGCAAGCCTCCTTATGTTCAGTTATCCTATGCTCCCACGAGGTCTTTGGTGAGAGCACTCCTGCAAGACTCAACAACAGTCAGTTTTAGGAACCCAAACAGATTTGGGCTCCTTCTTAGGAAATATAGAGTGCAATGCAGATGTGGTATGTATTGAATCATGCATCTTAGGTCTCCACACCCAATGTGTACTACGGTGAACTGTGCAAGTGTGTGAGATGTGTCCTAACATGCCACAAGTAAAACATTGAACTCCAGGAAAAGGTTTTCTTAAATGATTTGAGTAGAGATGCCTCTTCCTAGGTTTTGGCCTTTGATTAAGAGTTGGTGTCATCCTAGCTTTCTTACATGTATCCAAATCATTTTGAATTCTCAAGTTAGTTCTTTTCAATGTATCATTCTCAATCCTCAAATTTTTCTCAATCTCTTTAGATTTTTTAAGATCATCATTAAGTGAGGTGTGTGAAGCTTTTAATGCATTGCTTTTATCAATTAATTCCAAATGCTTCTTGTTTAATTCATCAAATTCATCAAGGAGAGCCATGTGATTTGAATCAATCGTTGCATGATCTTTGAGAAAAACTTCATGCTCTTTTTGTAGATTTGAATGTTCTAATTTTAGGCTAGCATGAGTTTTCTTTAATTTCCTATATGATGCATGGATTTTTTCACAAATTTCAAATAATTCATCATAGGTTGGTCTACATACCTCTTCCTCATCACTTTGGTTTTCTCCCATGAAACACAAGTTTGTTGTTTCTTCCTCTGGTTCAGTCTCAGAGGAATCAGTGCCAGATTCTGCCCAGAAGCCTCTTTGGATTTTCTTCTTGTCCTTCCTAGACTTAGCTTTTTCCTCACCTTTTTCCTTTTCTTTGCTTGAATGATCTTGAAGTGTAGGACAATCGGCTCTTACATGTCCAGGTTTCCTGCATTCAAAACAAACAACATCAGAAGATCCTTTAGTATGTTTATGATCCTTACCTTTTCTCCAACTTTGATGATGCTTTTGTTTCTTCCTTAGAAAGCTTTTGAATTGCCTTGTTATGAAGGCAACTCCATCGCTTTCAGACCCGGAAGATTCAGAATCCGATTTGTGTGCCTTCAATGCAATGGTTTTCTCTTTTTTCTTTTCACCTACATCAAGATTTCTTTGATTCACCCCTTGCTCGTAAGCAATGAGTGAGCCAAGCAAGTTATCAATAGAATAGGTGTTTAAATCTTTAGATTCAGTAATTGCAGTAATTTTTGCATCATAGGACGAAGGCAAGCATCTCAAAATCTTGTTAACTTTTTCATAGTTTGAAAGTTCTTTTCCTAGTGCATGCAATGAGGTAGCAATCTGAGTAAACCTAGTGTACATGTCAGAAATTGATTCATGAGGTTTCATACGAAAAAGTTCGTAGTCATGCAAGAGAATATTTAAACGGGATTGTTTAACTTCATTAGTGCCTTCATAAGTAATGCACAATTTATCCCAAATTTCTTTTCCAGTTTTGCAAGTTGAAACACGCATGTAATCCTCAGATTTTAAAGCACAGAAAAAGCAGTTCAAACATTTAGCATTTAGTTGAGCTAAATCTCGTTCATCAAAAGTCCATTCGGTAAAAGCAACTTCCGTTTTAAAACCATTAATTTCACGAGAAGGTGGAGAATAACCTTCTTGAATAAGCATCCACATGCGATAATCAGTAGATTGTAAAAAAGTTGACATGCGAGTTTTCCAGAAATCAAAAGGTAGGTTATCGAACAGAGGAGGTCGGGTAATAGAATACCCTTCCGTAGTGTTGCGATTCCCAAAGTTAGACATGGATCAAATTCAAAAAGTTTTTAAACTTTAATTTTCGAAACAGGCTCTGATACCACTTGAAAGTTCGATGGGATGTTAAGCCCTATGAACTTAGTCCCAAACTAACCAAGAGGGGGGGTGAATTGGTATTTTAAAAACTTCGTTTTTAAACAAAGAAATAAAGTAACATAAAACCAAATCACACCACGAAAATAATGCGGAATTAAACGTGCGGAAGCAAGAAAAGAAACACAGAGATTTATAGTGGTTCGGTCGACTCGACCTACGTCCACTCCTTGGAGGCACCCTCCAAGTATTGCACTACACAAAAAGTGACTCTCCTTTAGCCCCCCACGGCTAGGTGGAGAAACCCTCACAAGAACCTCCTTTTTGCCACCCCGGCAAGGCAGAGAACCTATCTCCTTTTGCTTCCTCCTGAAGCCGGCAGAGAACCAGAACCAACGGCACAACTCCTTACCTCTACCGACCCTTCCACGGACGAGAAACTCTAGACGAAGACGACGCAGAGAGATCCTTGAAGCAACCCTTGTGAAACCCCTCACAAGCTCCCCCTCACAAGATCCTCTCTCTCTCTTCTCTCTCTCTTTCTCTCCTCAAGGTCTTCTCAGGTCAAGGCAGCAGCCAAAGGTCTTGAAAAACGTTGAACAAGAGCTCTTTAAATAGAAGAGCTTCACAAGAGCTCATTAATTGCAAGTTGCCGACTTTATCGTCCAGGCCGATATGGACATCGGCCTGGCCGATCAGTACAAATTAATGAAGATCGGCCAGAGCATAGCCCTGAATGGAAAACAGGACGATTGAAAAATAGCTTGATCGTCCAGGCCGATCTTACGATCGTCCTGGCCGATTAGTTCAAATCAGAGGAAAATCGTCCTGACAATAGCCCTGAATATGGCCTGGCCGATACTGATCGTCCTGAAGTAACTTAAGGTTTTGACTAGATCGTCCTGGCCGATCTTGCGATCGTCCAGGACGATATGATCGTATCAATCATCCTTAATTACTTCCTTGATTTCCTGAACAATTATGGCATAATCTGTTAATATCGTCCAGGCCGATCCGAGGATCGTCCTGGCCGATAATTTAAAGATATGCTATACCATACTTGTCTATGGCGGCTATTTCTTTCTGTTTTGAGCTTATCGTCCTGGCCGATACACGTATCGTCCAGGCCGATCGGTTAACGTTGGCTGCCTTAATCAAGAATCCTTAATTAGACTTTCTGTTTTAAGCTGATCGTCCAGGCCGATCAAATATATCGGCCTGGCCGATATGAGTAAAAACAGAATTTCTAATTCTCTCAAGTGTGTGTGTGAAGGGTTACAAAGTATCAGTCTTTTTGGCTATTACAAGTGGACTCAAAAGATAAAAATAAAAGTACAGACTGACTCAACCCTAACCCTACGCATTCCTGAACTTGGCTCCTTTTTGATTGTCCGATCGTCGATTCCTGAAAAGTTAGAAGCAACAAGCTATCCAAGAAAAGCAGTGTTTGTCAATCATCAAAACATAAGACATGAAAAATAGATTTGCAACAAAAGCATCCACCTCAACATGAACATTATGAATACCATTAGACAAACAAAACTCCAAACCTTTATGAAGATCCAAAAGCTCAGCAAAAATAGCTTTACACGGATTAAGAGGCCTCGCAAAAGCCAAAATCACCTCGCCAGAGGAACTACGAATTAAGCCCCCCATGCCCCCAGATAAATGATTAACAGCCCCGTCAGTGTTAAGCTTAAAGAAAGGAAACTCTGGTTTCAGCCAATTAACAAAGATCACCCTATTGTGAACCAGAGAATCAGCAAAAGAAATACCAATACCCATAGCATAACTATGACAGTTTTTAAAGTCTTTTTCCTTCAACAGATTAGCACTGAAATATTGACAAATTCTAGTATTAACATTAGCAATGATGTCATTAGAATTAATCTTAATCCCCTTGTGTTTGGAATCATTTCTAGCCTTGCAAATGAACCACAAAATGAAAATCGGCAAAATATTATAAATATGACCCTTATCATTACTAACCCATTTAGAAAGCCTAGTATAGATGTTCTCATTCTCTGTAACAGAGTAAATTTTGTTAACCGCATTAGAAAAAAAATTCCAAACATTCTTAGCCGTATTACTATTAATAAACACATGCTCAATAGTTTCTATATTAAAACAACACTGACATTTAGAGGGAAGCAGAAAACCTTTGTTCCACAGACGGTTGTCCACCGGTAAGAAACCTTTAATGCATCTCCAAGCAAGAATAGAATAAGAAACCGGATTGCATTTATTCCACAAGGCCTTAAAAACATTAGAAATAGAATACTTAGATCTAAAATTGTCCCAAATTATATTAAGATTGAATCTGCCATTGGAAGAAGCATTAAAAATAACACAGTCAGTAGCACTTAATAGCAAAGGGATGCTAATAATATGAATGATCACCTCATTAGGAACAATATTACTCAACTCCGAAATGTTCCAATTACCGTCAGCCACTAAACTGGAAACTTTAGTATTAATAAGCGTATGAGTATTAAGAATGCTATCGATATAACCAATACCCAACCAATTATCCTGCCAAAAAGCAATGTCACCTTTACCCAACCCCCATTGCAAAAATTGCTCGGCTTCCCAACCAATTTTACACAATCTTTTCCAAACCAAGGAATCACCAATCTTAAAGGTACAATATAAAGGATGATTATCTTTGCAATACTTGAAATGCAAAAATTTAGACCAAAGACTATTATTAGCTCTAAAAGTAAACCATAATTTATGAGAAAAAGCATGCACCATATCCAAAATGCTCTTACAACCCAAACCACTTTCATTGACAGGACCACACACTTTATTCCAGGAAGCCCAGTAAATAGACGAATGCTCATTATTGGCTCCCCAGAAAAACTTGTTGATAATCCGTTCCATTTTCAAGCAGATCGCAGCAGAAGGGTGAAGAGTGTGAAAAATAAAGATAGGGATAGAGTTTAACACATGCTTGATCAACATTAATCTACCCCGAAAGAAAGGAATTTAGTGGTCCAATTAGAAATTTTATTATGGAAACTATTTAATATATCTTCAAAAATAGAATTCCTTTTCCTACCTTTAAAAATTGGGGTGCCCAAATACTTGATAGGAAAATTAACACAATTAAAATTACAAACTCTAATAATCTCATTTCTCTTATCAAGATTTATCAACTTAGAAGCAATGAAATTACTCTTGTTTCTATTAATGTTAAGCCCACTGATTTTATAAAATTCAACTAAAAACTCCACCAGAATTTTGATATTATTAATACAAGCATTAGAAAAAATTATGAAATCATCCGCAAAACAAAGATGAGATATATAAATACCTCCTTTAGTACGATACATCAAAGCCGGGTGTCTCATGAATAATTCCTCAAGACTTCTGGAAAGATAATCAACAACAATAATAAACAAACAAGGAGACAAAGGGTCACCTTGTCTCAAACCTTGAGAAGACTTAAAAAAACCGTGACAAGCACCATTAATAATGATAGAAAAGTAGCAATTATCAATACTATTTCTCACCAAACCAATAAACAACTCACTAAAACCAAACAAAGCAAGCACTTTATATAAAAACTCCCAATTAAGATTGTCATAAGCTTTAGTAATGTCTAACTTGCAGATAATATTACCACCTTTAGTTTTGATGTTAACATAATGGGCAATTTCTTGTGTAAGAAGAATGTTATCAAAGATACTTCTCCCTTTGACAAATCCCGTTTGATTTTGAGAAATAATTCTAGGAAGAATCTCCACCAGTCTAGAAGAAATAATTTTAGAAACTAATTTATTAAAAAAAGAACATAAGCTTATGGGTCTAAAATCATTCCAATCATTGGTACTATCTTTCTTGGGAATTAAAACAATGCTAGTAGAAGAGAAAAATTTGACATAAGGTTTCCCAAAAAAAAAACTCCTGAACAGCTTCAATAATATCAGCCTTGATAATATCCCAAGTTTTCACAAAAAATTTAGTAGTAAAACCATCAAGCCTCGCAACCGAGTCCTTTTTCATAGTTTGGATGACATTCCACATTTCCTCTTCCAAAGGAGGATTAGTCAACATGCAATTATCAATATCAGAAATGCATTTAGGAACAATGAAAGGATTACCAATATTCTGGGGGCTGAAATTACTATTGAAAATGCTTTTAAAATGATTCACACCAGAGTTAATAATAGAGGCATCATCCTCCAAAATCCTCCCATCCTTATCTAAAATTTTGAAAATGTAGTTCTTACTTTTTTTCTTGTTATACATAGCATGAAAAAATTTAGTATTTCTATCCCCCTCAATCAAAAATGTAGTAGTAGCCTTTTGTTGCCAATAAATCTCCTCTTGCTCATGAAGAGCAAAAAGCTTAAGCTTGGCTTCATTCAGACAAGAAATGTTACTAATAATAGGATTAAGAGCAACACTCTTTTCCAAATTAACCACCTCCATTTCAGTATTTTTAATATTATCAAAAATGTTTTTAAAAACATGCTTATTCCACCAACGGAGCACTTGTTTAAGTCTACTAAGTTTATGCCACAACTTAGCCATCCCAATTAAGTTATTAGAAGGAAAAGTAGGAGCTTGCCAATTCGTTC
This sequence comes from Dendrobium huoshanense, assembly GCA_016618105.1. Taxonomy (NCBI): domain Eukaryota; kingdom Viridiplantae; phylum Streptophyta; class Magnoliopsida; order Asparagales; family Orchidaceae; genus Dendrobium; species Dendrobium huoshanense. The sequence continues at coordinate 42,319,232 of CM028360.1, forward strand.
TGACCACATTTAAAAAATCCTGGTGAGAAATCCACATATTTTGAAACTTAAAGGAAGAAGAAATAAAGTTCTTATTAGCATTAATAGAAAGAAATAAAGGAGCATGATCCGAAGCAGTTCTACTTAAATGCTCAACATGAGTCATATTAAAATTAGCAATCCAATAATTGTTAAACAGCTTTCTATCAAGTCTTTGCCAAAGATTACCTCTATTCCACGTGAACTGGTTACCAAAGAAACCAATGTCATGTAAATCACAATGAGAAATCATGGAGTTGAAATCTTCCATAGCCTTAAAAATAGGCAAAGCCCCTCCCAATCTTTCACTAGCATTAATATTTGTATTAAAATCTCCCCCAATACACCACGGCCCCAAACAAGAAGAAGAAAAATAACATAATTGCTCCCATAAAGATAATCTGCCAATTCTAGAGCTAGCAGCATAAACAAAAGAAGCATTGCAATTAAAATTAAACATGTCAATATTAACATGAACAACTTGAATAAAGTCCCCTAAAATATTAATTTTAACAGAATTCTTCCACAAAATCTAAATTTTATTAGAACAATTAGCAAAATAATGAGAAAAACCCAAGTTAGAAGCAGTAGGCATAAGTTTATCCGACTTAATCATAGGTTCAAGTAAAACTAAAACGTTGATGTTATGAATTCTACAAAGGTTCTTAACTCTAATCCTAGAATCCTTACCCCCCACCCCTCTAATATTCCAGATAAGAGACTTAACCATTAGACCTACCTTTAAATTTAGTTTGAGTTCTAGTGAAACGAGGAGTAGCTTGTAGCACTCGTTTACCTTTTTTCTTACCTTTCTTCCTATTCACATTTATAAACTCCTCCTTCCCAAAGAATTAGAAGTAGATCCTTCACCCTCACATCTTTCAGATTCTTCGCCATTTTCACTATTTATAGACTGAGAAGACTTATTATCAACTCCCATACGAGGTGGGATAATTTCTCCTTCTTCACTATCACCAAAACCAGAATTAACATTATTCGGAAGTTTAGCATCAGTATTCAGAAGCTTACCATCCAGACAATTCACCTTAGAATTGGCAACATTAACATTGGCAACATTAACATCAATAATAGTGTCTTTAATGAGAACATTGTTTTGAAGCATAGATTCAATGGAGACATATAAATTAGGAGATAAAGCATCATCTTTTCTCACCACCGTTCCTTCCCCAACATCTTTCCCAGCAATAGCAACATCAGCATTTACAACATCATTAATTTCCACATGAGTAATGGGTTTCGAAACAACCTGGGCAGCAACCAGGCTGTCAGCATTAACCATAATAGGAGATCCATCCGCTAGCACAGGACCCTGTTCCTTAACAATCTGCTCAACATTTAATGGATTAGACACAGGAGTATTTTTTTTAAATCAAGATGAAGTTTAAAGCATTCACCAACCCCATGATCGTGCATCTTACAGTGTGTACAGAAATCTGCCACTTTTTCAAACTCTACCTTTTGCATGTAACCAAAATCCCTAGATCCAACCCAGATTTATTTCAAAAATTTCTTAGAAATATCAACTTCCACAAGTATACGAGCCACCGATGGCCTTGTCCTGGAAGCCGTGGCTTGATCAGTCTGCAAAGGTCTCCCAAAAACCGAACCTAGGGCATGCAAAACTTGCGGATTAAAAAAATGTAAACGTAAATTCGAGAAAGAGATCCACACTGGCACAATAGGCGATTCCTCATGAATATCAAAAAAAGGAGTCCATTTTAAAATCTTCATTTGACAATTACTAATAAAATAAGATCTTCTAGCAAAAATACGACTATAATCCATGTCATTCAACAGTTGTATGGCCACATGACGAGAATCCAAAAGACCGATAGAATAAAAGCCAGAAAGCTTCAGATTCGCAAAAAAACACCGAATGGTGTCCAGATTAGGTCTACGAATGTTAAACTTTCCTACTAAAGTAAATTTAAAAGGAGAAGCCAATTTTAAAATATCCTCATCAGACATGAGAACAGCAGGAGCACCATTAAAGACAGATTGAGTAAATTTCGGAGCATTCTCACCTTGGCAAAGATCCCCCGATAAAACATCTTTAAAAGACCTAGACGGAGTTTTAGAAGAAACATCACCTTCCAAGTTGAAGAAACCTTTACTTTTACCAAGAATCGGGCTAGCTACCTTCCCCCACGGGTTCGAGGAGGCCATAGCCGCCAGATTAAGACCCCAGAAGGGGGAAAATCGGCCACACAGTTACCAGAGCACCTCCAAACGAGATCTACTAGGAACGAAAAGGAGAAACGGCCTGAAGGAAAACTCGAGAAACCCTAAAATCACCAGGAGGCGGCTAGGGCGAGATGGAAACGCGGTGACCCACAATAATGAACTTGCGGATAACATGTTGTTGCATATCTATGCTCATTAAGAACTGACCCTACTTGTAATATATCAATAGTTTATACTTGTAGGAATTATTGTACTCACTTGAAAGACTAATGAGAACATTATATACCAATTTTTGTAATTCGTATGCAACCTGCAGTACTATTTAGGGAGATTGTACATTGGTTTTACAATCAAATTAAATCATCCTTATGATTAAATCATTTGCAAGGCAGAATATATTCACTCGTATTTTTGACTTCCATTGCAATTTTTATTAAATTCATTTCTTATTGTCTGTCTTGTCTTATAGATATCAAGTTACATATATTGTAATTTCCCCATCTCATCATATGGATTAAGTTATTATGCTCATTATACACTAATCTCCTTCAATTACAAGGGATCCATACACTTGCTTGCATGTCCACTTGTAGTGGCTGTGGTAAGATCACACTTTAACTTGAATTTGATACTCTTTTAATGAACTAATGCACTCATGAAACATTTCTGCTTTGTTCAGTGTTTACAAATTGACGTTGTAGAGATGTCACTAGATTTGTTGCATGTCTATTATATTTACTTATAAACTTGTCATTACATCCATCACGATCTCCTTGCATATGTTTGTTGGGTTGTGGCTAAATGTTTTGCAAGTCTTTAATTTTTACTTATAAGATGGACAATTGTATTACAAGTTCCTTTTACTTATTCGTATCTTGATTGATTGATCATAATAATTTACTTAGTTTCGTCATTTATGAACAAATTATCATATTCACTGAGAGTTTGCTTGTCGCTCATCAAATACTCCTTCATTGATGTTCAATTGAATAATCCATGTTTATTATTTAGCATGTATATCTTCATTATGATTTTACACTTGTCAAATTAAATTCTTGTTCCTTTTAGTTTGTTTATTTACAAGTGCCTTTCTATTTGAATAAAGTTTGGTTCCTTATATCTACAAGTATAATTGCCTTTTTAAATTGTTCAAGTTAAGTTAAAACTCCATGCACTTAGTTAAATTTAATTTGTGTCATCTGTCATTCAGTGCACGTGTCTAATTTATCATCATTTCCTTCAAGTTCAAACCCATTTTATGTTTAAGTTCATTTAAGTATATTATATCTAGGTAAAGTCCATACAAAGTAGTCACTTATATATTATCCTTTTGAGTTTAAATTAAGTCCAAATGAAGTCAAATATTCTGTATAATTTTTTGCATCCTCCTGGGTTCTCCCCCTTAAGAGAAAATTTTTGGAGTCTAGACCATCTCACCACACTACGAGAGCGTGTATGATGGGCATAGGGTGACACCATGACTGTATACTTTAATCCCATAATGCTATGAGAGCATGTACGGGGGCTTCAAAGTACCTGTTTGAAAATGAAATTTGCTTTTCAGGCCATGCTAGAAGTGTGAATACATGTACTTAGAGTCGTCTCTGCCATAATACCATACTGTGTATAGGGCTTAACTATCATGTCATATACGTCGCACCAATTTCCTCCTTCTAAGCTAAGGGGGTTTTCCGGCTCGACAAAAATGTAGAAAATAGGGTTTTTTAAGTTTAGGACTTATACTTGGCAATGTGATGACTTTAATGCACAAAATTTCTTTTTCATTTCCCCTCTTTAAAATTTTTTTTTCTCTACTCTTCTTCTTATTCTTTTGTTGAATATTCTCATTTTTTCTATTTTACCTCTATTTTTTTTTTTTTTTAATTCAATCTTCACTCTTCAACTCCTTTTTTATCTATCTTTTTTAATAATACTAAAAATAATAAACAACATATTATTAATTTCAATAATGATATTGTGTTACTAATAATAATACAAATAATAGTTATAATTACAACTAATTAACAAACATAATATTAACTAATTAAATAACAATAAAAATAGTAATTAAAAATAAATATATTATATTTTTCTTATACTTATGGCTTCAGTTGAGTGCAGGAGAAGACGTGGGCTAGGGTTGAGGAGGGTGAGTCATTGTTTTGCGGTGGGTTTTCTTTGATTCAATTTCTTAAGGTCGGTAGAGTGATATGAGGCGAGTTGGTCGGCAAGGAGCAGGTTGAGGTTGGCGTCAAATGAAAAAGGAAATGGAGGTTTTCAGGTTGGAGTCATAAGGATTGAGAGGCCGCAGTGGTTTTGAAGGGATGAGAAGGTGGTTCGGTAGTTTTACAAAAGAGATGGAGGTTGGGGAGGCTTGCATTTTGGATTTGACTAGGGCAGAAGTCGATGGGAGGCATTTATCAGAGCTTAGTGTTGGGATTTGAGTGAAGATCGGTAAGGTAGTGGCAGAAGCACACACACTCTCTCTCTCTCTCTCTCTCTCTCTCTCTCTCTCTCTCTCTCTCTCTCTCTCTCTCTCTCTCTCTCTCTCTCTCTCTCTCTCTCTCTCTCTTTCTAGACTGATATCTTGCAAATAGGGCAGGGGCAGAGAGATGAAGAGGTGTCAGAAGTGGGAAGTGGTTTTTGTGAATGAGGAGGTTCGTGAGTAGGAAGATCATAAATGAATGAAGCTTCTCATTGTCATTTTAATAACGCAAGTAGGTACCGAAGCTTGAGGTTTTGCACAAAAACTATCGGGAAGAAATGCGAATAGGCATTATGGGATTTCTTGTAGGATTTGTGCATATGTACAAATTTTTAACAATTTTTTTATTTCATCATAGAGGTTAATAAATTCCCCTAATGAAATGGTTCACATCTAGAGTGAATCACGTTTATTGCATACTTCTCTATATATTTTACATAAATGTCAAAAAATTATTATATTTTATGGATTTTGAAATATGTGTTTGGATGTTACGCTGAGGGCTTCATTTTGTGGATCTCTAAATATCTATCTCAGTATCTTAAAAATCTTTAGATGCACTTTTAGTTAATATGCTTGACAAGTTGCCTTTAGTCAATTCAGGATCCATAAGATAGTGATAAACTCTTCATACTCAAACTCGTAGAGTGTCACTTTGTAGATTTATAGCATAGTCACTTTGGGTTGATCTTTTCCCATCACCATAACTTTTGTTTCTCATATATTCTTATATGTTCAACATTTGTTAGTATTACAATCATATATGAATATAATATTTCTATTATGTAATTACAAATTTCATCAGAATTTGCTCGAGCTTTGTTGGTTTACCAGTTTGTAGGACTTTACTGCCTTAGGTCTCCTACATTTGTGTTCAGCTCATGTACACTCTCTTCCCTCTCAATTTTAGTTTTCACTTCACACTAGTTGTGAAGTGAAAACCCTAAACCCTAAATAAAAACTCGTCGAAAATCATACGGTCATACAGTTCATTCAATCACATGTCATTCACTATGTATGCAAAATAATGCACTTGAAACTATCCATTCTACCAAACTATCAATCAAATCCTTTCACTACACTTGCTCTGATACCAATTGTGAAGCCCCAATTATCCATAGTGAAAGGATTCGTCGACAGTCTTCATCAACCATCACTTCCTGCATCCTTGCTCTGACATGAAATTGTTAACCATATATAATGAGCTTCAAAAAGCCCAGCAGGTCACCAAAAACCTACCACTTAAATCAAAGCACAGTACTGAAATAATATGCATATCAATCAGTCAAATCCATAACAATTACTTGTACATGATCATTGAATCTATGCAGATACGAAAATCGGTAATCAATGCATGTTCGGTGGAATCCCAAAATCATCAGTAGAAGGATCAATAAACAGTAGAGAAATCCATAAGGCTCAATAAATCAATACATACGTCAATTCCATCATATCTGAAATATCGATCAAATCCATAGGGAAAATATCGTATCAGTAATATTAGTTAAATCAATATCGTGTCGATAGAATCAATCAAATCATTAATAAAGAAATCATCTCCAGTCAGTGCTATCAATCGGTATGAAATCATATAAAACAATCAATCAATACATCGCAAGAACAATTGAAATTAAATCAATACAGTAAAAACATATTCTATATCACATGGTTAATGTATCACATGTAGCATATCAATATTCGGTGTATCAATGAATCAATGGTATCAATAAATCTATAGTATCAATGAATCAATCATATCAGTGTCCGCAATATCAATGAATCAATGTAGTAACAATATCCATATCAATATCAGTATTCAGTGACATGAGTATGCAATATCAATGAAATCGTACAGTAACAGTAAACCCATAAATCCGTCAGAAAATCCATTCAATAGTAATAAATCAATTCCATATCAATAAATCAGTCAATCGATAAATCCATAAAGAAAGTATAAGAGCAGTACTTTACACATGCATTCCAGTATAGTAGTCTTACTCGACAAGTACAATCACTGGCTATTAAGGCATTTTTTGGTCTTGGAATATCGATGAATCATTGTATATCCGTTAGCTCAATAATAGAGTCGTCACTCTTTGCCCGTCGGCCGCCCGTCGGCATAATAATCTCCTTATGACTCTCAATTGTTGTAACAATGATCAATAGAGGATAACGCCAAAACCTTTTTAAAGGAAAGCCCGTCAAGCCACCATCCTGTACAAGTCAAATCAATCTCCAACCAACAGTTCAACCAGTCTTTACTTGTCTTTCAGTAATATAATAGTAATTCAATCATATATCACCATTTTAACAACATACCAAAAGTTACGCTGTAAAAATTTCGTCAATACAAAGATATGCATGTTTTTCGGTAACGGAAACACAAAACTGAGTAGAGAAATACCAAAACTCAAAATATTTGAAATAAAAAATAGGATTCAGATTCCTTACTGCGAGATAAAGAATTCTTCCAACTGCGTCGTTGAATGAAAATCGCTCTGCGGCCTCCGAAACTAAGCCTTTTCCTTTTCTTTCCTTCTCTTTCTCTCTCCTGCTTTTTCTCTCTCTCAAAATATCTCAAAATATCTCAAATCCTCTATTTAAATCAAGCAGGATTGTCCCGGATGATTCCCATTTGTCCCGGGATGAGTTTCTCTTGGGATAATTTTGTCCCGATGGATCGTCTCGACTCGTACAGGTTCGTCCAGACGAATCAGGCAAATTCTTCACATTTTTCTTCAGTTCGTCTCGTACTAAGGCCAGTTCGTCCGGACTAACAACACTCATAAAAATGAACTTTTGAGGGGTTTTACACTAGCCCTGACTATGTTTCATGTTTTATTCAGATCCCATTATTACTCTATACATATTCTAGAAGGAGCGTGACACTAGTTTGTGTGTTACTATAGGAGACATTATTTTAGGAACATTTTTATTTTTATAGCTTTATATATATTTTATATAATCTTCTTCTTTTCTATTGATGTTTCTATTGCTTTGTATAGGTCCCAAAAGCACATGATACCTAGTCTTTGGAAGAAGTAGAACAAGGCTGTGTACTTCCTCTTAAGGAATAAAATTAGAGATAAATTTTAGTCCTCTGCAACGAATGATGTTCTCTTTTTTTGTTGTATGTTGTAAGCTTATAAAAGTTGTAATTTATAAATTTGATTTTAAATTTTAAATTAATTAAATAAAGTATTTATAAAAATTCATTTATTGATGAGCTCTCATTTTATTGCTCTTGTTACTTCTATAATTGTGGAGTTCATGGCTTTAAAAACTCATTGTAGCTAATATATATGCTCTTTTGGCCATTTTGGTTTGAGTTTTAAGGCTTTAGTTCTTTTTTCCCTTTTCTTTATGTAGTGATCGTTGGACAAGGATTTCGTTATATATCATTATCAATTTATCAAGAGATTTATATACCTTATACTCTTTGCTTCTTCCTTTGATGAGCTTGATGAAGTAAATACTAGTGTCCTAAACCCATTAGGTTTATATCAGGTTGGTGGCAAAAAATTATTGGTCAAGAGCTTTGTGCATAATAGACTTGTTTGTAATAGAATCCTCTTAGTTGAACCTTAAGCTTTATTTGATCTTAAGGATATTTTTTCAATCGTTTTCTTTGAGCTTTCCAAAACTTATTAAAAAAAAATTCTTAGATCGTCACTTTGTTCTTAACAAATGTGTTGAAAGATTTGCATATTTGGGATTTTGTTGGTAGTACTTAATATAGGCAGTATATTGATCCTTAACTAGTTGAAGAGACATCAAACTAAGTCACTTGAGTTCTTCTGATTAAGTGAGCTATAATTTAATAGCTCTTCATCCTCTATTTGCTAAAATGTGAATTCTTATATTACGACTTTTCTTGTGCCAAGTTTAGTAGGCAAAGCCACCAAAGATCCGACCAAATTTGGGCTTGTTGGATCAAGTCTTTTAAAGCCATTAAAGCATCAGACTTGAGCTATGTGAAATGTAGTTTCTACTGTTGAATATTCTAAAGTTTGTAGATTTTGATTCTTTCTTTGTAGTTGAATATTTGGAGCCTATACTCATTTGATAATTACTCACGAGTCCTATTTTCCATAAGAACTTTATTTCTACAATTAGTTTGGAGAATTTAGTGGACTACGACTAGTTGAACTTATCTAGTCTAATTAGCCTTCATATTTTCTACAGTCCCTACTAATGGGTTAACGAAGTAGGGGTTCTGCTACTATGGCCTTTCTTATGGCTTGTTTTGTAGATGGAGCTGCTAGCAAATAAGTCATATTTATCTTATTGGATAAAACCTCTTACATCCTTTCAGACCTTATACTTCAAGCTGTCGAAAGACTTTAAGCCATTTCAGCTCGATTTGTCAGAGTGTGTAGTTACAAAAGTCACTTTCTTACTTTTGAAATCTTAATATATGGGAGAAGGTGGTGTCCCAAACATTTGGGAGGTAACATGTATATACTTAGAAAGGAATTTGTTGTATCCTTCTATCTTGAAGGAATATTCATGTTGATGATTTTAAATATTTATTCATGCATCTCATCATGTAGCACAATGTTGTGTAAGATCATTAGGGATGTTAAGCACTATAGAACTGGCCCAAGCTAACCAAGAGGGGGGGGGGGGGGGGGGGGGTGAATTGATATTTTAAAAATTTTCTTTTCACAAAGAAGTAAAATCTCATAAACCAAAATCACGCCACAAAAAATAAGCGCGGAAGCAAGAAACAAGAACATAGAGATTTCTAGTGGTTCGGTCAACTCGACCTACGTCCACTCCCCGGAGGCGCCCTCCGAGTATTGCACGACAATCGTGACTCTTCTTTAGCCCCCACGGCTAGGCAGAGAAGCCTTTACAAAGAACATTTTTTGCCACCCCGGCAAGGCAGAGAACCTATCTCCTTTTGCTTCATCCTGAAGCTGGCAGAGAACCACAATCAGATGCTGAATCCTTACCTCTACCTATCCTTCCACGGACAAGAAACTCTAGACGAAGAAGAAGCAGAGCGATCCTTGAAGCAACCCTTGTGAATCCCCTCACAAGCTCCCCCTCACAAGATCCTCACTCTCTTTCTCTCCTCAAGGTCTTCTCAGGTCAAGGCAGCAGCAAAAGATTATTCAAAATGTTAAACAAGAGCTCTTACATAGAAGAACTTTAAAGAAGCTCATTAATTGCAAGTTGCCGACAATATCGTCCAGGCCGATATGGACATCGTCCTGGCCAATCAGTACAAATCTCAGAAGATCGGTCAGAGCATCGCCCTGAATGCAAACTGGATGATTTAAAATTGCCTTGATCGTCCAGGCCGATCTCACGATCGTCCAGGCCGATCAGTTCAAATCAGAGGAAAATCGTCCAGAGCAACGCCTTGAATTTGTGCTGATCGATATTTATCGTCCAGAAGTAACTAAGATTTTTGAATAGATCGTCCTGGCCGATCCTGCGATCATTCATGATGATATGATCGTATCAATCATCCTTAATTACTTCCTTTATTTGTCTGATTAATTAAGACATAATTGTGAATATCATCCAGGCAGATCCAAGATCGTCCTGGCCGATTACCAAAAATTACAGAATACCTTAATTATTTATGGCGAAAACTTTATTCTGTTTTGAGCTTATCGTCCTGGCTGATACACGTATCGTCAAGGACGATCTGTTAATGATGACTGCCTTAATTAAGAATCCCAAATAGAATCTTTGTTTTAAACTAAATCATCTAGGCCGATAAAGATATCGTCCTGGCTGATGTGAGCAAAACAGAAATTGTAAGTCTCTCAAGTGTGTGTGTGTAGGGTTAATTAGCATCAGTCTCTTTGAAAATTACAAATAGACTCAAGAAGAGAAAAAGCAAATTACAGACTAACTCAACCCTAACCTACGCAATCTTGAACTGGCTTCGTTTGTTCGTCCGATCTTCGATTCCTAAAAAGTTAGAAGTAACAGACAGTCCAAGAGAATCAATAGTGTTTGTCAATCATCAAAACATAAGTCATGAAACATAGATTTGCAACAATCTCCCCCTTTTTGATGATGGCAAACACTAGTAGGAAAAACTTAGTAAAAATAATAGTTCATTAAAATTTCAAAGTTACAAGCACATCAAATTTTTCCTACCACATCCTACTCCCCCTTTTATCATCACAAAAAGAGGGACTTAGACACATAAAAGAAAAAGGAAAAACAAAAAATAATATAAACTAAAACAAAATGCAAGAAAACAGAAAACAGAAAAAAAACTAGAAAAACGAGGGACCTTGATCATCAGATGGAGGTGGTGGAGGTGGCTGCTAAAAGTAGATGGCAAGCATAGTAAATTGAGCATTGAACAAGGCGATGTCCTGGTCATGCTTCTACTGCTGTTGAGTAATGTAGCTGTCAAACCGGGCTAAGTCCTCTGTGCGGTGCTGCTCGTAGCGGGCCATGTCCTCAGAATATTGCTGCTCCTATGCAGCAACGTAAGCGTCGAAGCGGGTCTCCCATCGATCAAACCTCTCCACTGACTGGTCAAGCTGAGAGTGCTGGTGATGAGGAGTAGGATCAAGAACAGGAGCGGAAGCGGGAGCCTCCTCTTCCTCAGCCCCCCGACCTTCCCTATCTCCTGGGTGGAGACGAGTACTATGAAGGATAGTGAAACAATTGTTTGAGTAGTAAGGAGGTTGAAGGTCGTGACGAGCAGGATATTGAAGATTGTATTTGGTTTCAAGAATGTAGGCTATAAGATGTCCTAAAGCAAGGTTGGCTTTCTTCCTATGGCCTGGATCATGAATAGTTGTTAAATGATCAATGTAGTGAAAGAGTAGATTAGTGGTATTAAATTCTCTCCGGGCCATGATGAAAAAGATAGTCAAAGAAAGTAGAGGAGTGATGTGGATTCGGTCCACGGCTTTTGGAATAGTTGAAGTGTGAAGGACATGATGAATTGTCTTAGCATCTTTGACTAAAGAGCTAGTCTCTCCAACATGAAAGGGTGTGTTGGTTTGGCGAAGAAAATAGTTTGTTGTGGACCAATCAAAATTAGGATCTGAAATGATTATGTGCAGCTTATCCCCGGTGGTGGATAGCTGTAAAAGTTCTGCACATTCCTGATATGTGATCTCGACCGGGCGTCGATTCACATAGAAGGTCAAGGCTATGAAAGTAGAATTTATGCGATGATTTGCATAAAATTCTAGCAGAAGTTCAGAAGAAAAAGGGATAGCGAGGGTAAGTATGAAACAAAGAGAAGTGTGGGCAAAGAAATCCATTACCATATATGAAAGGTGTGCAGGATTGATTGTTCTGGAAAGGGTAATGCCACACTCTTTGTAGCGATGGTAAGCTGCCTGATCCTCTGCCTCCCTAAATCGAGGGTCCAGAGTGGCCCTCAAGGAACTTCCGGAAGCCTGTCAAACTCGTTTCCCACCAGCCATAGTAAGGAGTTAGTAAGGAAACACAAGACGAGAAGGGATGTGAAGTGGAAAACATGGTTGGAACGGCCTAAATTTAAAGAAACAATCATATCATCCAGGCCGATCGCAGAATCATCCAGGGCGATATGGTACAATAATTGCGTATAGGCCAATTGGTCAAAAAGGCGGTCTGATCGGCCGGGCCGATCAGATATCGGCCTGGCCGATTAGAGACAGGCGATCAACCCGAGGAGTCAAGCCGGACGACCGTTGAAAAAGCAGATCGTCCGGGTCGATTAGGTGTATCGTCCAGAATGATGCATAATAATTGATCGTACCGGCCGAAGTTAAAATGTTTTAAATCTGTGCCACGTGTAACGTCCAGGACGAACAGTGGATCAGCCAAGATGATTATCCAATAATGGATCGTCCGGGGCCGATTTTAAGGATTTAAACATGCTGACACGTGGATTGTCCATGATGATCTAGTGTATCAGCCAGGATGATGACCATAAAATGCATCAGCTAGGCTGAATTATGTTATCGGCCAGGACTATCGTCATGATTGAAACAGAGTTCGATCAGATCATCCAGGACGATAAATTAATGTCCAGGACGAAGAGTTATTCAAGCGCAGAAAAGTTCAGCAGATAGACTTTTGCAGAAAAGTTGTCCTATCGTCTACGACGATATGAAAATCGGCCAGGACGATGTGACTAGAAGTTTGATTTCTAGGAAAAGATGTTGATGAACAAAACCCTCAAAAATAAATGACTCATAATTCAAAGCTAGAAACAACAATAAAAATATTTTAAAAAAAGGCTAAAACCAAAAAATGAAAGTTTTTCTTTTTGTTAACAAAGAATCCATACATCAAATTTTTCAAACAATTAAATTTTAGAGATTTAAAAGATCAAAGCGTTTAACAAATCAAAAATCTGAAAAGGTAGACTATCCGATCTTGTTATTCCCTAGCTCGGACTTCTTTCAGAGCAATAATCGTCCTTTTTTAAAAACAAAAGATCTAACTCAGAAAAACTTTACTGGTTAAAAATAAGATTCAATCAAAACTTGGTTACAAATAAAATATTTTATAAATAATATACCAAAGTAATTTGTCTCAATCATGGAATTTGAAATCAAGCCTTTGAAAGATCAAATAACCAATGAGTTCTCTAAGTTTTAAGAGTTCAGAAAAGAGATAATAGCTTGTATTTAATGGGCTCATTTTATGTCTATTGTATATTTGATTTGGCTCTTTGAGCATCTTGATTTTTGATACACATTTGTGTATATATTTTTCATTTCAATTTTGCATCCTTTTCACTTTCCCTCTTAATTCTTCAAGCTAAATTATCTTTACCAAAAACCCTTAAAAAGAACCTTAGTTGTGAGTATATCCTCCAAATATTAGAGAATAGGAGCTCTCTCTCTAACATAGGGAAGAATAACCCACAAAACAAAATCATAATCATGTGATAAATGCAATGGAAAGATTTCATTTAACTTGAAAGATATATAAGGACTTTGGATATTATGCACAAGATAAATTATTGTAACAAGATAAAATGAATCATAGTTTCAAAAACCAGTTGTCAATATGAGATAGACTTTTGTCTAGAAAAGAAAATTATGTCACTAAAAGAGGTTAGAGGGAGGGAACCCATCAACAGTGTTTCTCCCTTTAACCGATTTAGATATGATAATCAATGACTTTAAATCTCCAAAATCTAAAAGCTTAAAAAATATAATCATATAGAAAACCAAATATAAAAAAAAAACAAAAACAAAACAATCTAAAACACCAAAAAGTTAGCACACAACAAAAATAACACAAAACTAATTAAAAAACATTTCAAGAAATTACGAAGCAGCAAGTTTAAGCGATTATGAGATGCGAGCCTCCATATGTCCAATTATCCTATGCTCACACGAGGTCTTTGGTGAGAGCACACCTACAAAACTCAATAACAGTCAGATTTAGGAACCCAATCAAGTTTGGGTCCCTTCTTAGGAAAAGTAGAATACAATGCAGGCGTGGTATGCTGTGAATCATGTACCTTAGGTCTCCACACCCAATGTGTAATATGGTAAATAGGGCAAGTGTGTGAGATGTGTCCTAGCATGCCACAAGAAAAGCATCTAACTCTAGGAAAAGGATTTCTTAAATGGTTTGAGTTATAATGTCTCTTCCTAGGTCTTGGCTTTTGATCAAGAGTAGGTGTCATCCAAGTTTTCTTAAGTGTGTCCAATTTATTTTTAATCCTCAAGTTTGTGTTTTTTAGTACATCATTCTCAACCATCAAGTCTTTTTCTTTCTCTTTAGATTTCTTGAAATCAGATTCAAGTGATGTGTGTGAAACTTTTAGTGCATCATGCTCATTAATTAATTCCGAATACTTTTTGTTCAAATCATCAAATTCATCAAGAAGAGCCATGTGATTAGAATCAATCGTTGAATGATCTTTAAGAATAACTTCAAACTCTTTTTGTAAATTAACAAGTTCCAATTTTAGGTTAGCATGATTTTTCTTAAGCTTTTTGTATGATGCATGGATTTTCTCACAAATATCAAACAATTCATCATAGTTTGGTTTACATACCTCTTCCTCATCACTTTGCTTAAGATGATCTTCCCCTATTAAGCACAGGTTTGTAGTCTCTTCCTGTGGTTCAGTCTCAGAGGAATCAGTACCAGATTCTGCCCAAAACACCTTTTGGACTCTCTTCTTGTCCTTCTTAAACTTAGGTTTCTCCTCACCTTTTTTCTTTTCTTTGCTCATGTGATCTTGAAGTGTAGGACAATCGACTTTCACATGTCCAGGATTCCTACATTCATAACAAACAATATCAGAAGATCCTTTAGAATGTCTATGATCCCTACCTTTTCTCCAATGATGCTTTTACTTCTTCCTTAGAAAGCTTTTGAATTGGCTTGTGATGAAGGCAACTTCATCGCTTTCAGAGCCTGAAGATTCAGAATCTGATTTGTGCGCCTTCAGTGCAACTTATTTCTCCTTCTTCTTCTCACCTACAACAAAATTTCTTTTATTCACCCCTTACTAGTAAGAAATGAGTGAGCCAAGTAAGTTTTCAATAGAATAAGTGTTCAAATCCTTAGATTCAGTAATTGCAATGATTTTAGCATCATATGACGAAGGCAAGCATCTTAGAATCTTGTTTACTTTTTGAATGTTTGAAAGTTCTCTTCCTAGTGCATGCAGTGAAGTAACTATCTGAGTAAACCTAGTATACATGTCAGAAATTGATTCATGAGGTTTCATATGAAAAAGTTTGTAGTCATTCAAGAGAATATTCAAACGAGATTGTTTAACTTCATTAGTGCCTTCATAAGTGATACACAATTTATCCCAAATTTTTTTACCAGTTTTACAAGTGGAGACACGCATGTAATCCTCAGATTTTAAAGCACAGAAAAAACAGTTCAAATATTTTGCATTTAATTGGGCTAAATCTCTTTCATCGAAAGTTCATTCAGTAAAAGCAATTTCAGTTTTAACACCATTAATTTCACGAGAAGGTGGAGAATAACCCTCTTTGATAAGCATCCACATGCGATAATCAGTAGATTGAAAAAATATCGACATGCGGGTTTTCCAGAAATCAAAAGGTAGGTTATTGAATAGGGGAGGTCGGGTAATAGAATACCCTTCCGTAGTGTTACGATTCCAAAGGTTAGCCATGGATCAAAATTCAAAAAGTGTTCAAACTAATTTTTTATGAATCACGCTCTGATACCATTTGAAAGTTCGTTAGGGATGTTAAGCCCTATAGAACTGGCCCAAGCTAACCAAGAAAGGGGGGGGGGGGTGAATTGGTATTTTAAAAATTTTCTTTTCACAAAGAAGTAAAATCTCATAAACCAAAATCACACCACGAAAAATAAGTGCGAAAATTAAAGTGCGGAAGCAAGAAACAAGAACACAGAGATTTATAGTGGTTCGGTCAACTCGACATACATCCACTCCCCGGAGGTGCCCTCCGAGTATTGCACTACAATCGTGACTCTCCTTTAGCCCCCACGGCTAGGCGGAGAAGCCTTTATAAAGAACCTCTTTTTGCTACCCTAGCAAGGCAGAGAACTTATCTCCTTTTGCTTCCTCCTGAAGCTGGCAGAGAACCACAATTAGATGCTAAATCCTTACCTCTATTGATCCTTCCACGGACGAGAAACTCTAGACGAAGAAGAAGCAGAGCGATCCATGAAGCAACCCTTGTGAATCCCCTCACAAGCTCCCCCTCACAAGATCCTCTCTCTCTCCCTCTCTCTCTTTCTCTCCTCAAGATCTTCTCAGGTCAAGGAAGCAGCAAAAGATTATTCAAAACGTTGAACAAGAGCTCTTAAATAAAAGAGCTTCAAAGGAGCTCATTAATTGCAAGTTACCGACAATATCGTCCAGGCCGATATGGACATCATCCTGGCTGATCAGTACAAATCTCAGAAGATCAGCCAGAGCATCGCCCTTAATATTTATGGCGGCAACATCTTTTGTTTTGAGCTTATCGTCATGGCCGATACACGTATCGTCCAAGACGATCTGTTAATGATGGCTGCCTTAATTAAGAATCCTGAATAGAATCTCTGTTTTAAACTAAATCTTCCAGGCCGATAAAGATATCGTCCAGGGCGATGTGAGTAAAAATAGAAATTCTAAGTATCTCAAGTGTGTGTGTGTGTGTGTGTGTAGGGTTACTTAGCATCAATCTCTTTGAACATTACAAATAGACTCAAGAAGAGAAAAAGCTAATTACAGACTGACTCAACCCTAACCTACGCAATCTTGAACTGGCTTCGTTTGTTCGTCCGATCTTCGATTCCTGAAAAGTTAGAAGTAATAGACATTCCAAGAGAATCAATAGTGTTTGTCAATCATCAAAATATAAGTCATAAAAAATAGATTTGCAACATGTTGATTCAAATAAATAATTAAAATGCCCCATCTCATTGAGACATTATTGAAATAATTTGGAATTTTGAGATTTTTTTTATCTTAACTCATAGCATGATGTTGACCCAAATAAATATTTGAAGTACCTCCTATCCTGCTAGGATATTTTGGATAGGCTTTATATTATGAGGTTTAAATATTTATTTTGAGATTTTGGCGTGCAGCATGATGTTGACTCGAATAAATATTTAAAATGCTCCTAGCCTTATGGGGGATTTTTGTTGGCTCTTTGAAATGCATTCTTGTACTACAAGGGAATTTCAAAATGTAAAGTGTATCTGCTAATAAAAATGTATAAAATATATAGTATATTTAATATAACATTTTCTTGGATAATTTATACGTGGTACTTCTTCAATTGTCTACCATTGATCAGTGGCAAGTTCCTTTGACCATGTAGGTCGATAAGGAGATAGGCTCCTTCCTAATACACATTATTAATGATGAAGTGGCCTTCCTACTTAGATACAAATTATCCACCAATTTTTAGTGTTGGATGATTTTCTTTCTCAGCACCAAGTTTAATTCCTCTTCTTAAAATGCCCAATGACACACCATTTAATTAAATGATTTATTCAATCTTTCTCAATAGATTTACAGGTTATGTTGATCCTATAATCTAATCTCATCGAGAGTATCTAGCACTTTAATTCTTAAGAAATTATTTTTCTCTTTTCTGAGATCATGTTGAATAGTAACACGTAGTAATGGAAGTTCAATTTCCTATGGCAACACTGTTTCAACTCTGAACTCTAGTGAATAAGAAGTGACTTTGGTTATAATTTTGTAAGTTGTACGATATGACCACAATGCCTTTGCCAACTTCATATGTCATTCTCTTTTCTTCTTGATAAGAATCTTCTTCAATAGCTTTACCTACTTCTTGTTGAAGGCCTCTGCGAAACCAATTACTCTTGGTCTGTATATAGATAAGTATTATCAGTCAATTTTATGTCAATCAATGAACTTATAAATATTTGTACTCCTAAATATTGTGTAATTGTCTGAGATTATACGAAACAACAGACTAAATCTATAGTAACATTATGGGTGAAGAAGTTGATCACATTCTTAGATGTAACTTCTTTAAATGGAGCAGCTTTTGCACACTTAGGAAAGTAGTTGGTTGCTGGAAAAATGAAGCGATTTCCCACTAATGATGATGAATTTATTAGCCTGATTATATATGCACCCTAACATTCAAATGGTAAGGACGCTATTGTGGGGTGCAGCGTATTTGGTCGTTGATGTACACCATGAATTTGATACTCTTGGCACCTTTTGGTATAGTCAATATATTGCCTCACAATTGTTGGCCAGTAGTATCCCATTATCTTAGTTTTATCAGCCATCTTGAGACCTCATTGATGTGCACCATAAAGTCCTTTGTGGACTTTCTCTACCACTTTATCTACTCCCTTTGTTCTTAGGCATCATTTCCACATTTGATTAAAAGCTTTGTTAATACAATGTTTAATTGACAAATACATATCATAACACTATAGTCTAAATTTTCATGGCTAAAGATTTTTCTATTACGAGTTTACTTTCTTTGAAGTAGTCGATGAATGGTTATCTCCAATCATTTTCTACTTCGACATCTAAGCAATGTAACCATGATCTAAGCATCTACTATTTTTACATCTTTTGACTAAATAGTGTTCTTCTGGTTAATTTTCAATATTGATCTATTAGGGTGGTTAAAGATCAACCCAGGTTATATCTTATTAGTTTTAATTTAGTATTACAAGATTGCTAGCTCTAAGACCTGGTGACTCTAGACACCAATCAATATAGGCTCTTTGTTGTATATATTTTCCACAGCCTTGAGTAATTTGGCTAGATAATTTTCTTTGACAATCTAACCCTGAGGAACTTGAGCTATCCTAAATTTTGGAATTATTTAAAGAGATCAAAAGCTCGCTAGTGGTAGTGGGCTAGTTCAAGTTTTCAAATGGTATAGATGCTCAAGAGTTAATTTATAAAAAGCTGAGAGTCATAACAAATTTAGAGATTTTGTAATATGATATTATTTATAATCTCTAGTCCTGCTATAAGAACTTCATACTTGGGTTCATTAATTAGTTAAGACTCAGTTAAACTTAAAGAAAGCCTCATTATGCCTCCCTAAAGCGATATAAAAATGAGACTGATGCCAGCTCGAGCTTTTAGAAGATTTGAAGGTAGGGGAGGTTTAATTGATGATGCCCCATCAAAAACATCTCTAAAAGTCATTGTTTTTCCTTTTCCTCAACCTGCATGATTTGTTTATTAGGCAAATATTCGTTGAGCAAGAAGTTTATATTAATTGGATGTACATAAGAAAATCTACTAAAGCTTATCCCTTTATCACCTTTTATGGCATACATGTGATATCAAACTACAATAATATCATTGACCTGCTAGCTAAATAACCTATCAAAGCTATCCTTATAATCAAGAACTTCAACAAAATGAACTTTTATATCAATGTAATATTACGATTATGCATGCAATGGTGAAGTTTCTAAATCGCAATATTCAGTTCCAGACAATACTTTTCAAATAGGGAATAATGTATTTTTGCTTCAGTTAGCCTTTGACTGATGTATTAAAGCACATTCTCCTTTCCTTCTTCATTATGATGGGTTAATTATGCTCTATGGAACACTTCTAATGTAGTTGTGTATAATATAAGAGGGTTCCCCTATACTGGCACTACAAGAATTGGCATTGTTAATAGATATCTTTTGATACAATCTAAAGCTTCCTAGCACTTTGTGCCTCATTTGAAGAGAATATCTTCCTTCATCCATTTATAAAATGGGTAGCACCTACTTAAAAAAATCCTTTATGAATCGTCGAATGAAAGCCAAATGTCTTTGCAACTAAAAGTTCATGAGGGTTGTGAAATCTGTATGAACAAGCTAGAGGCTAATCAAGGGGTGGGGTGAATTGGTTGTTTAAAGAATTTCTTAAGGCAAAAAAAAATATTTTTGAATATTTTAAAATAAATAATATTATCCTATAATGTAGAAGCAAAATTAATTTCACAATGACAAAAAATTAGGGATTTCAAACACAGAACAAATCATAGAAAAATACAAAAAATAAAATAAAAAAAATAAAACAAAAAGCACACCAAAATTATAGTGGTTCGGTTAACTTGACCTACGTTCACTCCCTAGAAACTTCCTTTCCAAGTATTGCACTAAAAGTAGTATCTCTTATTTTTCCCCCACAATAAGGCTGAGAATCCCTTATTAAATCTTTTCACTAACCCGATGAGCCAGATTACCTTAAATCCTTTTACTCCCTCCTATAGTAGGCATACAACCTAGAAATCCTTTTACTCTTCCTGTAATAGGCAAAGAACCTTGGAATCCTTTTACTCCCTCCTGGAGTAGGCATAAATCTTTGAAATCCTTTTTCACCCTCCTGGTGAAGGCAAAGAACCTTGATCTGATGCTGAAGAAAATGTCCACATATCCACCATGAAACTAAGGAAGATGCTTAAAGAAGATGGTGGAATCCTTACTTGAAGCAACATTTGTGAATCCCCCCAACTCCCCCCACAACGATATCTCCCTCTCTTCTCTCGCAAAACTCCCATTCTCTTCCCTCTATATACTCACTCTTAAAATAATTCAACCAAAAAAAGTTTTTTCCCAATGAAAAATACAATTGCTTAAATAGTGAGCCATAAAAAAAGCCCTAATTTTAATCTGGCTGCCTTGATCTCAAGTACGATCACATGATCTTCCTATATAATTAGTTCAAAAACCCAAATTTAGATAGTATAAATTGGATTGTTGTGCATGATTAGTTCAAGAGAAATAGACTTATCATCCCCGATGATTAAATATCATTCCAGATGATTAGTATAAAACTATTAAACATTATGTTGTACCATACATAGAGATGCCTTATCATCCCATATAATTCTCTATTGTCTAGTATGGTTCATTATATTCGATGATTAGTTGAAAATATTAGGGTCTTCATCTGGTATGATAGATGGAAATCACTTATTATCCAATGCATGTTCTCTGTCATCAAGGATGTCATGTATGATCAGAACGAATAATTTTACCATAATTGTTCTCCCAATGTATCATTAATTTAGGCATGAATGTCATTTTTAGCCCAAGACTATATGGTGTTACAGATTCGGCTTCATGGATTATGTTTTGATGATTAGCAAACACTCTTGCTTCTTTTCAACTGCCTTTTACTACTGACATTTTCAGGATTCAAAGATCATATGGAAATCAGTTTCAGCTCAAGACTGGGTAGATAAGGGTTGAGTCAGTCTGTAATTTTCTTTTCTCCTCTCTTGTATCAATTATAATTATTTGAAGTGACTGATGTTAAGTAACCCTACACACACTCTTAAGAGATTTAGAACTTGTTTTCACTCACATCATCCCGGATGATATTTATATCATCATGGACGATCGAGTTCAATATAGAAGTTCTAAAAAGGATTTCTTAGTTAAGGTAGCCGTAATTAACTGATCGGCCTGGACGAAACTTGTATCGGCCAAGACGATATGCTCAATAAAGAAAGAAATTGCTTCCATGATCAATTTAGGTATTTTGTATTTTTGGAAATCGGTCAGGACGATCGTGAGATCGGCCTGGATGATATCACATAATTATGCATAAATTATTCCAGGAATCAAGGAAGTAATTAAGGATGATTGATACAATCACATCATCCTGGACGATCACAGGATCGGTCAGGACAATCTACTCAAAAAACCCTTAGTTGCTCCTGGACGATAAATATCGGCCAGCACAAATTTAGGGCGATGTTCTGACCGATCTAGATCAGACAGCTTGAATTCAGAGTGATGCTCTGGACAATTTTCCTCTGATTTGAGCTGATTGGCCAGGATGATCGTGAGATCAGCCGGGATGATCAAGCCAATTTTTAATTATCCAGATCATCTTCAGGGCAATATTCTGGCCGATCATCTATGATTTGAACTGATCGTACAAGACGATATGATTATCGTCCTGGATGATAAAGTCGGCAACTTACAATTAATGAGCTCCTTTGAAGCTCTTCTATTTAAGAGCTCTTGTTCAACATTTTTGAACATTCTTAGCTACTGTCTTGACCTGAGAAAACCTAAAGGAGAGGGAGAGAGAGGGAGAGAGAGAGAGAGAGAGAGAGAGAGAGAGAGAGAGAGAGAGAGAGAGAGAGAGAGAGAGAGAGAGAGAGAGAGAGAGAGAGAGAGAGAGAGAGAGAGAGAGAGAGAGAGAGAGAGAGAGAGGAACTTGTGAGGGGGAGCCTGTGAGAGGGTTCACAAGGGTTCCTCCAAGCATTATTCCACTTCTTCTTCCCTAGAGTCTCTTATCCTTAGAATGGGTGGGAGAGGTAAGTTTTCGCAAGTGATCGTGGTTCACTGACTGCTTCAGAAGGAAGCAAAAGCTTATCGGGGGTGAGCAAAAGGAGGTGTTTTGTAAGGGCTTCTCTGTCTAGTTGTGGGGGCTAAAGGAGAGTCACGTTGGTAGTGCAATACTCGGAGGGCGCCTCCAGGGAGTGGATGTAGGTCAAGTTGACCGAACCACTATAAATCCTTGTGTTCTTTTTACTGTTTACGCACTTTAATTTTCTGGATTTATTTTTCTGTGGTGACTTTAGTTTGTGATAATTGTTCCTTTTGTTTAAAGATTTTTAAAATATCAATTCTCCCCCTCTCTTGGTTAGCCTCAGGACTAGTTCATAGGGCTTAACATCCCTAATGAACTTTCAAGTGGTATCATAGAGGGATTCATAAAAACTGAGTTTGAAAACTTTTGAATTTTGATCCATGGCTAACTTTGAGAATCATAATACAACTGAAGGATATTCTATTGCACGACCTCTTTTGTTTGACAACCTTTCTTTTAATTTTTAGAAAACTCACATGTCTACTTTTTTACAATCAACTGACTATCACATATGGATGCTTATTAAAGAAAGATATTCTCCACCTTCTTGTGAAATTAATGGAATTAAAACTGAAGTAGCTTTTACTGAATGGACTTTTAATGAAAGAGATTTAGCTCAATTAAATGCAAAGTGTTTGAATTATTTTTTTTGTGCTTTAAAATATGAGGATTACATGTGTGTCTCTACTTGCTCTACTGGTTAAGAATTTGGTACAGGTTGTGCATTACTTATGAAGGAACCAATGAAGTAAAATAATCTTGTTTGAATATTCTCTTGCATGACTATGAACTTTTTTGTATGAGACTTTCTGAATCAATTTCTGATATGTATACAAGGTTTACTCAAAATGTAACTTCTTTGCATGCCTTAGGAAGAGAACTTTCAAATTATGAAAAAGTAAAAAAAAAATTTAAGATGCTTGCCTTCCTCTTTTGATTCTAAAATCACTGTAATCATTGAATCTAAGGATTTGAACACTTATTCAATTGATAACTTACTTGGCTTACTCATTACTTACGAGCAAGGGGTGAATCAAAGAAATCTTGATGCAGGTGAGAAAAAGAGGGAGAAAACAGTGGCACTGAAGGCCAACCACAAGAACTCTTATTCTTCCGGGTTTGAGAGCAATGACATTGCCTTAGTCACAAGATAATTCAAAAGCTTTCTAAGGAAGAAGCACAAGCATCATTGGAGAAAAAGAAAGTATAACAAATATTCTAAAGGATCTTCTGTTGTTGTTTGTTTTAAAGGCAGGAAGCCTGGACATGTCAGAGCTGATTGTCCTACACTTCAAGATCACTCAAGCAAAGAAAAGGGTGAGGAGAAACCCAAGTTTAGAAAGGATAAAAAGAGGCTTTAAAGGGCGTTTTGGGCGGATTCTGCATCTGATTCATCGGAGACTGAACCTGGAGATGAAACAACAAACTTGTGCTTAATGGCAGACAATCATCTTGATCAAGAAGAGTTATATGAACTTTCATACGATCAACTCCTTAAAGTTTCTGAAAAATTTGTGCATCATATAGGAAACTTAAGAAAACACATGCTAGCTTGAAATTGGAATTTTGGAATTTATAAAAAGAGCATGGAATTTTAACTAAAGATCACTCAATAATTGATTCAAATCATATGGCTCTACTTGATGAATTTGATGAGTTAAATAAAAGCATTGTGAATTAATTGAAGAGCATGATTCACTAAGAACTTTACACACCTCACTTGAATCTGATTTTAAGAAATCTAAAGAAATGGAGAAAAATTTGAGGGTTGAGAATGATGTATTAAAAAGTACAAACTTGAGGATTAAATATGAACTGGATTCACTTAAGAAAAATTGAATGACACCCATATTTAATCAAAAGCAAAAATATAGGAAGAGGCATTATAACCCTAATCATTTAAGAAATCTTTTTCTTGGAGTTAGATATTTTTCATGTGGCATGCTAGGATACATCTCACACGCTTGCACTATTCACCGCAATTCATATTGGGTTTGGAGACCCAAATTGCATGATTCACAGCATACCACACATGCATTGCATTCTACTTTTCATGAGAAGGGACTCAAACCTGTTTGGGTTCCTATATCTGTCATTTTATAATTTTGTAGATGGGCTCTCACAAAAGCCCTCGTGAAAGTATGTTGTACCTGGACAGCGGATGCTCCTGACATATGACTGGTGATGCCAATCAATTTGTTTTGCTGAAGACCAAGACTGGAGGCAAGGTAACTCTTGGAGACAACACCACAAGAAAAGTGGTAGGCTCAGGTTTAATTGATAATTTCAAGAATCTTATGATTGAAAATGTTTTGTTTATAGATGGATTAAAACACAACTTGCTCAGCATCAGTCAGCTTTATGACAAAGGCTTCATTATACAATTTCTTGCAAATTTATGCATTATAAAATTAAGTAACAACACTATTTTGCAGGGAAAGAGGATCAACAACGTGTACATGCTTGATTTAAATTACATTAAAAATGCTGCATCATTTTGCTTAAAAACTATGGTTGATGATTCATGGTTGTGGCACAGGAGATTATGTCATGCTAGTATGAAAACCCATAGGAAAGTGACCCAAATAGAACTAATTAGAGGTGTCCCCAAACTCAAGTTTTCAAAAGACCACCTTTGTGATGCCTGTCAATTAGGAAAAAAAGTCCACTCCACTTTTCACCCCATCAAGGACATTAGCACCGCTAGACCTTTAGAAGTCCTTCAAATGGATTTGTTTGGACCCATTAGCACTGCCAGCTTGGGAGGAAAAGTCTATGGTTTGTGATTGTTGATGACTACTCGAGGTTTACTTGGACTAGATTTCTTTCACACAAAAAATGAGTCTTTTTAGGAGTTTAAAATCTTTTTTACTTGGATTCAGAAAAATCTAGGTTGTGAGATCTTGACCATCCATAGTGATATGGAGGAGAGTTTGAAAATGAAAGATTTGGAGATTTTTATGAGGATAAGGGGATTAGCCACAACATCTCAGCTCCTAGAACCCCTTAGCATAACGGGGTAGCTGAAAGGAAGAACTGGACTTTGGTGGAAGCCGCTAGAGCCATGCTTACTGATTATTCACTTCTAAATCACTTTTGGGCTGAAGCGGTTAACACAGCTTGCTATATGTTGAATTGGATAAATGTTATAGCCAAATTAGATTAGACACCCTATGAAATCCTTAAGGGTAGGACACCCAATCTTTCCCACCTTCATGTCTTTGGTTGTAAGGTTTTCATTCATAACAATGGGAAGTCTCACTTGGGAAAATTTGATCCAAAATCTGATGAAGGCGTGTTCTTAGGATATTCAAGTGTTGGGAAGTCTTTTAGGGTGTTTAATAAGAGAACTTTGATGGTGGAAGAGACTAAACATATTGTTTTTGATGAGTCTGATCCTAGAAAACCAGATGTTGATAATGATGATGTTGGAGAGATTACCACTGGAGTAGAAATTTTGGAGAAGGAAGTAGGTCACCCAAACACTGAAGGAGTAGGAGATGTCATACAAGGAGTAGAAAATTTAGATATGGAGAAAAGGGTTGAACCTTCGCACACCTTGCCTAGAGATTAGAGATACTCTACAATTCACCCTAAAGATTTGATCTTAGGAGACCCTTCTGCTGGAGTTAGGACTAGACATGGACATAGGAAGGAGGTGAACCACTCTTCCTTTATCTCAATGACTGAACCCACCAACATAAACCCAGCCCTTACTGATGAATTTTGGATTTTAGCCATGCAGGAGGAATTGAAACAATTTGTTAGGAATAATATTTGGGAGCTTGTAGAAATACCTAAGGGACAAAGTGTAGTTGGAACAAAGTGGGTCTTTAAGAACAAGGTGAATAATTATGGAGTGGTGGTTACGAATAAAGCAAGATTAGTGGCCAAGGGGTATAACCAAATATAAGGGATAGATTTTGAGGAGACTTTTCCCCTATAGCTAGATTGGAAGCCATTAGAGGGCTATTAGCCCTTGCCTGTTATAAAGGATTTAAGTTTTTTCAAATGGATGTTAAGAGTTCTTTTTTAAATGAGAAAATAAAAGAGGATGTATTTGTAGAACAACCCCCAGATTTTGAGAGTTCCCAATTTTCAAATCATGTTTTTAAGTTAAAAAAGGCTTTGTATGGTTTAAAACAGGCACCAAGAGCTTGATATGATAGGCTTAGCACATTCTTAGTAGAAAGGGAGTTAATTAAGGGGAGCGTAGACACCACCCTTTTTCTTAGGAAAGTTAGAGATGATTTGCTCATTGTTCAGATTTATGTGGATGATATACTTTTTGGATCTTCTGATAAAAAAATTTGTGATGAGTTCTCTAAAATAATGAGTAGAGAGTTTGAGATGAGTTTGATGGGAGAGTTGTCCTACTTTTTGGGGTCTAGCATAAAATAATTGGATGATGGGACCTTTTTAAATCAAACAAAATACATAAAGGATATTTTGAAGAAGTATGAGATGGATAAAGCTAAGCCAATAAATACTCTCATGACTTCTAGTGTTCCATTTGATAAGGACCCAAGTAGTAAGTCTGTTGATCTAAAGAAGTATAAATGCATGATTGGATCCTTACTTTACCTGACTGCTAGCCTACCTGATATAATGTTTAGTGTGTGCCTTTGTGCTAGATTTCAAGCTGACCCTAAGAAATCCCATCTGACTGCAGTTAAGAGAATTCTTATATATCTTTTGGGGATCCAAAGCTTAGGAATTTGGTATCCTGAACATAGCACTTCTTTTGAGATTGTTGGATTTTCTGACTCTGATTTTGCAAGATGTATGGTGGATAGAAAAAGAACTTCTGGAACTTGTCAATTCATAGGACAATCTTTGGTTTCATGGTCTAGTTGAAAGCAAAACTTTGTTGCACTTTCCACTGCTGAAGCTAAGTATATTACTTTGGGGAGTTGTGTGGCCCAAGTCCTTTGGTTGAAACAACAGGTATTGGATTTAGGATTACTTGTAGGCACCAACTCAATCTTTTGTGACAACACTAATGCCATATGTATTTCTAAGAATCTTATCCAACATTCAAGAACTAAGCACATTGACATTAGGCATCACTTTATTAGAGATCATGTGACTAAGGGAGACATTGATTTACACCATGTGATAACTAAAAATCAACTGGCTGACATCTTTACTAAACCACTGGCCTTCGACACTTTCAGCTCTTTAAGGATCAGATTGGGTGTAATTGACATAAATGCATGAACTTAATCTTTTACTCGCTTTCTTTTGCTTTTGTTCTTTTCATTTATTTGATTTGCTTTTCCTTTTTACTCTTTGTTTTTTTTTGCTTTACTTTCAATTTTTTGTTTTGTTTATTTTACATTCATTTTCTTTTAATTTGGTTTTCAAAATCATCGCTGAAAAGATATCGTATGCCTTGTCCCTGCTTTTGAAAATTTGTAGTCAATGTATTACATCTCTTAATCTATTAGATGGTAAAAATATACCGTTGATTGTGTCTTTTTCTCTAACCTATTTTAGTGGCACAGTTTTATTTTCTAATCAAAAATCTATTTCAAATTAACAATTGTGTATGAAATTAAGATCTTTTCTAATCTTGCTAAAGCAAATCTATCTTATATTTATAATGATCAAAGTCTTTTTGGCACATCAAGATTCCTCGTTACTCTTGTCATTGGTTATTGATTATGTTTTGTGAATTATTCTTCCCTATGTTAGAGAGATAGATTTTATTTTCTAATATCTAGAAGATATACTCATAACTAAGATTGTTTTTAAGAGTTTTTTAAAGAGAATGAAGCTTGCAAAAATAAAAATTTGGCCAATGATGCCAACAAAAGATGCGCAATGACGCCAAAATTAAAAAAAATATATACACAAATTGTATCAAAAATCAAAAGATGCGCAAAGCTCCATTCAATTGATAAGAGGCATAAAAAAAGCCCACAAAAAGCAAGCTGTCCTCTCCTTTCAAATCTTTTAAAACTTAGAAGATTTAATATATCAAAGACTTGATTTCAATTATTTTGCAATTGTGACAAATTTACTTTGGTTCATTATTCTATAAGAGATTTTTTCTGGAAACAAGTGATGAATGGATCCTTTTTTCTATCCAATTGAATTCTTTGAGTTAGGTCATTGATTTCCAAAGATAATTCTACCCTAAAAGAAAGTCCGAGCTAAGGGTAGTCATGATCGGATATTATACTATTTTATGGATATTTTTTATGTTGATTCATTAGCTCGCAATTTTTTTACAAATCAATCACATGGAGTACTACATCATGTTCATGCCTTGGTTAAAAAAAGAAAAGAGAAGTGTCTTTTCATTTGTTTCTTAGTTTCCTCCTCCTTTTTGAGATGTTAAAAGGGGGAGAGGGGTCTTTTATATGCTTGCACTTTCGATTCCATGTTTTACACTACTATTTTTGGATTAATTATCAAAGTGTTTGCCATCATAAAAAAGGGGGAGATTATAGCAGATTTAGTTTCATGGATT
Organism: Dendrobium huoshanense; assembly: GCA_016618105.1. Lineage (NCBI taxonomy): Eukaryota > Viridiplantae > Streptophyta > Magnoliopsida > Asparagales > Orchidaceae > Dendrobium > Dendrobium huoshanense. The sequence goes on from CM028360.1 coordinate 42,348,206, forward strand.
ATGTTTTGATGATTAGCAAACACTCTTGCTTCATTTCGACTGCCTTTTACTACTGACATTTTCAGGATTCAAAGATCGGACGGAAATCGGAATCAGCTCAAGACTGGGAAGATTATGGTTGAGTCAATCTATAATTTTCTTTTTTCCTCTCTTGAGTTAATTGTAATTATTTGAAGCGATTGATGTTAAGTAACCCTACACACACACTTGAGAGATTTAGAACTTGTGTTTTCACTCACATTTTCCCGGACGATATTTATATCGTCATGGACGATCGAGTTCAAATCAGAAGTTCTAAACAGGATTTCTTAGTTAAGGCAGCCGTAATTAATAGATAAGCCTGGATGATACTTGTATCGGCCAGGATGATATGCTCAATACAGAAAGAAATTTCCGCCATGATCTGTTTAGGTATTATATATTTTTGGAAATCGGCCAGGACGATCGTGAGATCGTCCTGGACGATATAATCAAGGAAGTAATTAAGGATGATTGATATGATCACATCATCCTGGACGATCTACTCAAAAAACCCTTAGTTGCTCCTGGACGATAAATATCAACTAGCATAAATTTAGGGCGATGTTCTGGCCGATCTAGATTGGACAGCTTCAATTCAGGGCGATGCTCTAGATGATTTTCCTCTGATTTGAACTGATCGAACGTGATGATTGTGAGATCGGCCAGGACGATCAAGCCAATTTTTAATCATCCAGATCATCTTCAGGGCGATGTTCTGGCCGATCATCTGTGATTTGAACTGATTGTACAAGGCGATATAATTATCGTCCTGGACGATAAAGTCGGAAACTTGTAATTAATGAGCTCCTTTGAAGCTCTTCTATTTAAGAGCTCTTGTTCAACATTTTTTAACATCTTTTGCTGATGTCTTGACCTGAGAAAACCTAAAGGAGAGAGAGAGAGGGAGAGAGAGAGAGAGAGGATCTTGTGAGTGGGAACTTGTGAGAGGGTTCACAAGGGTTGCTCCAATAATTGTTCAACTTCTTCTTTCCTAGAGTCTCTTGCCCTTGGAAGGGTTGGGAGAGGTAAGTTTTAGCAAGTGATCGTGGTTCTCTGCCTGCTTCAGGAGGAAGAAAAAGGAGTGGGGTTCTCTACCTTGCTAGGTGTGGCAAAAAGGAGGTGTTTTGTAAGGGCTTCTCCGCCTAGCTGTGGGGGCTAAAGGAGAGTCACGTTGGTAGTACAATACTCAGAGGGCACCTCCGGGGAGTGGACGTAGGTCAAGTTGAATGAACCATTATAAATCCTTGTGTTCTTTTTACTACTTCCGCACAATAATTTTCCGCACTTATTTTTCTGTGGTGACTTTGGTTTGTGAATTGTTCCTTTCAATTAAAGATTTTTAAAATACCAATTCACCCCCCTCTTGGTTAGCCTTGGGACTAGTTCATAGGGCCTAATATCCCTAACAAACTTTCATCTGGATCATCATATACGATATGAACTAATTTTGAATTATAAAATCTTACCAAAATTGTGATTGGTGGTTGATTTCTTGATTAAAATGTATCATCATATACGATAAGGATCATTTAGGATGATTATCTTAATCAATATTAATTAATAGAGATGCCCTAATTAGGGTTTTCTTGTAAACAGATCATCCAGTATGATATAAATCGTATTATACGATTAGTTCGAAAAACAAAATTTTTTCTTACTCTCTCTCTTGAGTGTGTGTGTACAAGGTCACTTAGCTTTTGGATCCACCATAGTACATTTTTTACTCAATAAAGATAAATTATTTTTTAAATTTAAATTATATACTAACTTAACCCTAATCTACTTAGTCTTGAGTTGATTAACACAAGTGATCTGTCAACCTAAAATGTTATCACACATAGAAAATAGATATGTAAATAAACTTAATTATCAATATATAGCACAACCAGAAAATAATAATAATTGTTATCATCGAAATCAAAGTACTTGAGCATAAATTGCTATGATCTCCCTCTTTTGATGATGACAAAATTTATTGTTATGAGTTTTTAAAAGTACTTTTCTATTCTCTACACTCCCCCTTACTAAGTTAATCTTTGAAAAAATAGGGGAGGTGATTTTTTAATTTTTTTTTTTTTTATTTATTTTTTATTTTTTAATGAAAATGCAAAATAGTAAACACTAAATATGAACACTAAATTGGAAACAAGCTAAACACTTAATAGGTTTTGGGGCTCGATCAATATGAATTAGGATGTTAAGCCTAATTAATTGTCCCAAGGCTAACCAAGAGGGGGGTGAATTGGTAATTTAAAAATTATACTTCCACTCTTAGATTTTTAGAAAACCTTTTTAATTATTAATGTAAGTAAAATTTAAAGTTTAAAAATTAAAATTTTTAACCAGAGTAAACAACTTGCAATGAAATTAAATGCGAAAGAAAAATAAGAAAGAACACACCAGATTTATAGTGGTTCGGTTAAACCTTGACCTACGTCCACTCCCCGGAGGCACCCTCCAAGTATTGCACTAATACCACAAAGTGACTCTCCTTTTGCCCCCACAGCAAGGCGGAGATGCTTGTACAAAATCACTTTCACCTTCCCCGGTGCGGTGGAGTAGCCGGTATCTTTGACACCAAAGAGATCTTCTTCTCGCCAAAACTTCCCTCAAGATGACCCTTGAATCTGATGGTACTGAAGTGCAAGTTCAACGGAGCAACCGTGTGAATATCCCTTACACACTCCCTTGAAATCCCCTCCAAGGATCTTCTCCCTCTCAAACTCCACCCTTTCCTCTCTCTCTTTCAAGTTCTCTCTTCTAGTTTTCTCCCAAAGAATGAAGACACAATGGCTATCAAAGATACACTTTGTTGACCTTTTACACTCTCCAAGTGTCGGCAGAGAACCGGACCAATGTTGTTGAACTTCACTTGAGAGCCTTTGCCGGAGCAACCGTGTGAATATCCCCTCCACACTCCCTTGAAATCCCCTCCAAGGATCTTCTCCCTCTTAATGATCCCTCTCAAGAGAAAACAACTCCAAAGGTACTTGTAATAGTTTCTAGGACTTCTTATATAGAAAGGACATGAAAAACTGCTAAAAAAACTACTAAAAACATGTTTTTCTGCGCACTGGATCGTCCCGTACGAAATTGAGTTATTACGGACGAACTGAGTAAAAAACTGTCCCGTACAAACCATTTATTCATCTGTACGAACCAATTTTGTCGTGGATGAAATTGGTTCGTCCCGGGATGAAAACTTTCATCCGGTACGAACAGTTATATCAAAAGTCAGTTTCAAAAACTGCAGAACATTGTCAGAAACTGCCATAGTCGGTTCCCATCGTCCTGGACGAACTGGACTTCATTTGGACAAAATTTTTACAGTGAGAAACTCATTTTTTGACGATAATTAATTTCATCTGGACAAAAATTTTACAGAGACCAGATCGTCCTGGACGATAATTATTTTCGTCCCGGACGAATAGGACTTAGAAAATTTTTCAAACCGTTCCTATTCATTCTATGTGCTCAATAGAAGATAACTGTCTGATCGTCCCGTACGATCTGATATCGTCCCGTACGATCAGTATAAATTTTATATGATCTCCTTATGTTTGTGTGTGTGTATGTTTTTATTCACTCAATTACAATCACTCCCTTTCAAATTTAATTCAAAGAAAAGTACAAGCTTCAAATTCACAAAGTATCTCATGTTGAATTTGATTTGAAGTCTTCGTAGTCTGGGGTTCGATTTTCCTGAAATATTAGTACACACAAGAGCAAAAACAAATCTTTCAAAAAATGTTAGGAGATAACAACACATAAAATAAATATTTGGAATCATCAAAACTATACAAGTTGCAATGAATGTAAAATATGAAAATAGCAACTTTCCTAACAATAGGAAACAAACTTTACTAATAACACACTACTCCCCCTTTTGAAATCATTGAAAGGAGGAATAAGAAAATAGTAAATATAATAAAATAATCACATCTCAAAAACATACAACAACAAAAATAAAAAGAAACAAGAAATCAAAAGGATTCTGATCAGGAAGGGTCCCAAAAACTAAAAAACTAAATTAAAAAGTAACAGAATATAAGGTAATAAAAATATGATAAGAGCAAACCAAAACACTTTTTTTCTTTTCTTCTTTTTGAATCAATCAACCTTAGTCAATGATAAATTTCCCTCATTATTTGATTTCAAAATTGGTAAGAAATTAATTGATAATGTGAAATCCAGTAATGTTAAATTTGTTTTTAAACGCTTAATCAGACTCCTTACAAGTCAAAATTATTTTTAAACAAAAATTTAATTCATAAAAGAAATTAGATAAGAAAAGTGATCTTTTAAATCTTCTTTTTTTAAAAAATATCTAGTAGAATAATATTTCAAAGTAAAGACTCAAAAAGCATGATTTTCAAAATATATTGTAAGAGATATCAATGCACAAGGAGTCTTCAAAGAGTTTAAGGATTTGATAAAAAGAGAAGATAACTCATAGTGGGATCAATTTGTGCCTCTTTCTAAAAATTTTGGTTTATTTTTCACATTTTTTTATTTTAGATACACTCTGTGTATCTTATAATTTTTGGCGGTCATTACGCATCTTTTTAAATTTGAGCTCATTTTGTTTGTCTTTTTATTTTGTATTCTTGGTTCCATTCAAAATCTTTAAAGAATTCTCAATTGTGAGATTATCTTCCAAGTATGAGACAAACTCACTCTCTCATAGAAAGAAGAGTTAAGCACAAAAGAAATTCCTATCCATATTATAAATGGAAATAACTTGATTAGAAAATTTTGAAATAGATTCATTGACTTGTAATAATATTCATATGAGATAGATTACTGTAGGAAGAATAAATAGATCTCTATTACAAAGTCCAATTATTAATTGTAAATAGATTTTGATTTAAAAGAAACTACAACACTAAAGGAGTTTAGAGGAAAATAGACAATCATCAATATTTCTTTTTCTAACTATTTTAGGGAAGTCAGACATAGCTTACATGTTTCTTAATAAAATAAGGCAAATTCAACATCAGAAGTTGTAATGATCTCTTAAGAACATTGAAAGAAATAAACAGAAAGACAAAATAGAACAAAAAAAAACACATAAAACCAAACATATAATTCAAATAGTGAAAAAATGAAACATAAAGAATCAATACTATGACATCTAATCTGGTTCTTAAAGAAGTCAACTAGTTGATTCTCATTGGATATATGGTGTAGCTCTATGTCTCCTTTGGTTACATGGTCCCTAATAAAATAGTTTCTTATGTCAATGTGTTTGTTCCTGGAGTTTTGGATTGGATTCTTTGAATGCAAATGGCACTAGCATTATCACATAAGAATGAAATTGTGCATGCAGGTAATCCTAAATCCAAAATTTGTTGATTTAACCAATGGAATTGGGCCACACAATTTCTTATGGCTATGTATTCAGCTTCAGCTGTGGAAAATACAACTCATTTTTCTTTTCTAATAGACCAGGACACTAAAGATTGTCCTATAAATTGACATATTCTAGAAGTTTTTTCTTCTATCAATCCTACATCATGCAAAATCTTAATAAGAATATCTTATGATCTTAAAAGAAGTGCTATCTTAGGATACTAGATTCTTAAATTTTTTGTTCCTAAGAGATATCTAAGGATTCTCTTAACAACTGTCAGGCTAGATTCCTTAGGATTAGCTGTAAATCTAACATAAAGAGTAACACTAAACATTATATCACATCTGCAAGAGTTAAGTAAAGGAGTGATACAATAATTCCTTTGTATTTCTTTTGATTAACTAGTTTTTCATTTGATTCTTTATCTAGTTGAAAAGTATAACTCATGGAAGTGTTTATTTGTTTGTCCTTATCCATTTTATATTTTTTAAGGATGTCCTTAATGTATTTTAATTGACTAAAGAATGTTCCATTATCCATCTTCCTTATACTAAATCTAAGAAGGTAGGTCAATTCTACCAGCATACTCATTTTAAACGCATTATTTATGAAAATTCATCACATAGATTTCTATTAGAAGATCCAAACATAATATCATCAACATAGATTTGGATTATAAATAGTTATTAACCAAGCTTTTTCAAAAATAGGGTGGTGTCTACACTTCTCTTAACAAATGCTCTTTATATTAGGAATGTGCTTAAATTTTCATACCAAGCTCTGAGTACCTATTTTAGTCCATATAATGCATTTTCTAATTTTAAAACATGGTTAGGTAATTATGAATTTTTAAAGCCTGAAAATTATTCAACAAACTTATCTTATTTTATCACCCTATTAAGTAAGGTACTCCTTACATTCATTTGATACACATTAAATCCCTTAAAGCAGGCAAAAACTAGTAGCACTCTAATTACTTTCAATTCACCTACATACATAAAGGTCTCTTAAAAGTCAATCCCTTCTATCTGGTTATATCCCTCATCCACTAATCTTTCTTTATTTTTAACCACTATACTAGAATAATTATTTTTTTTTTTTCGAAAAACCATTTAGTTCCAACATACTCTAATCCTTAGGTCTTTCCACTAGTTCCCAAATATCACTCCTGATCACAAATTTATTTAATTCTTCTTAAATGGCAAGGATCCATAATTCATAAGATAAGGATTGATTTCTATTGGTGGGTTTAGTCATTGAAATGAAGGAAGAGTGATTTACTTCTATTTTAAGTCCATGCCTAGTTCTAACACCTTCAGGTGGGTCTCCTAATATCGATTCTTTTGGATGACTTGATGAATATCTCCTTTCTCTAGATAAGTGTATTTTAAGGCTCTATCCTTTCTTGTAGATTTGTAGATTCTACTCCTTGGATGATTACTATAATAACTACTTCTTCTACTTTAGAACCTCTAGAATTATCAGATTTATCAAATACAACATAATGGTTCTTCTCTACTACCAGTGTTCTTTTATTGAATACACTATAGGATTTTCCAACATTTGAGTATCATAGGAACACTCCTTGATCATATTTGGGGTCAATCTTTTGTAGTAGAGACTTCTTATTATTCAAATTGAACACTTTACATCCAAAGACATGATGGTGAGAGAGGTTGAGTGTCCAACCCATTAAGAATTTCATAGGGTGTCTTATTTAGCTTAGATTTAAGATTTAACCTATTCAAAACATAAAAGTTGAGTTTATCGCTTCTATCCAGAAATATTTAAGAAGTGGGTATTAAGCTAACATGGCTCTAGCAGCTTTTACAAAGGTCATGTTCTTTCTTTCAGCTACCCCATTTTGCTGAGCGGTTCAAGGAGCTGAAAACTTGTGATCTATCACTTTCTCCTGACAGTAGGTTTCAAAATTTTCCTTCTAAAACTCTCCACCACGATCACTGTGAATAGTTAGAATTTTATAAGCTACCTTCCTTTGAGTCCAACTAGAGAATGTCCTAAATTTCTTAAATGATTTACTTTTATGAGATAGGAATCTAACCCAAGTAAACCTAGAATAATCATCAATAATTATATACCCAAAGACTTTCCCTCCTAGTATTGTAATGCTGACAGGTCCAAAGAGATGCATGTGAAGGACTTCTAAGGGTTTGCTAGTGTTAATGTATTTTGTTTAGTGGAAGGAGGATTTTACTTGCTTTCCTAACTAATAGGCATCACGTAAGTGGTCCTTAAGAAACTCTAGTTTATGTATGCCTCTTACTAAGTTTTTTTGAGTTATCTTTCTAAGGATTTTAATGCTTACATGACACTATATCCTATGCCATAACCATAACTCATTAGTAATTATTTTTAGTCAAAGAGAAATATTATATTTAATGCAACTTAGGTTAAGCATGTAAACATTATTGATTCTCCTTCCCTATAAAATAGCCTTTTCATTTAAATTATTATGCAGTTCGTAGACAAAAAATTATACTGAAGCCTTTATCACAGAGTTGGATGATATTGAGCAAGTTAAGTTTTAAGCCATCTAGAATTAAAACATTTTCAATAATGAAACATTTTGAGTTATTAATTATACTTAAGCACACCACTCTCCTGGTGGTGTTTTCACCAAGTGTAACCTTGCCTCCTTTCGTAGCCTCTAGCGAAATGAATTGATTTGCATCTCCAATCATATGCCTTCAACATCCGCTATTCATGTACCACATGCTGTCATGAGGCCTTTTGTGAGAGCACACCTACAAAATCATCATATGTTAGATTTAGGAACCCAAAAATTTTGGATTCCATCTTATGGAATAAAGAATGAAATGCATGCATACTATGTTGTGAATTTTAAAATTTTGGTCTCCACACCAAATGTGTTCCACGGTGAATGGTGCAAATGTGGGAGATACATCATAGCATGCTACATAAAAAATATTTAACATCAGTAAAAGGATTTACTAATCTCTTTCGGTTATGATTTCTCTTCCTAGGTTTAAATGATTCATGCTTTGATGATGGTTTTTGAAACTCTTCAAACGAATGCGATTTTTTATTTTTCCCTAAAAGAAGTTAGTTCACTAAAAAAAAATTTTGTACTCTGAAGAATTGAATTTTCTACTTTCAATGCATGCTCCTAATTATCTAATTGAGATGCAAGAGTTTGTAATTCCTTAGATGCATTTTTTAATTCAACTTGTTATATTTCTAAGGAATCATATTTCATAGTTATTTTAGAACGCTTCTTGTTTAAAATATCAAATTCATCTAACAAAGACATGTGATTATGTCCAAAGTGTAATGATCTTCTTTTAGGAATTCAAGCCCATTTGACATAATTGAAAGTTAGATGTATGGCTGAGATGTGATTTTTTAAGCTTCCTATATGCATAATGAATTTTTTTAGAAACTTCAAATAATTAATTATAGGTAAGATCACATATCTCCCCTTGATCAAAATAATCAACATGATCATCTGCCATTAAGCATAGGTTGGTTACCTCCTCTTTCACTTTAGCTTCATAAGAGTTTGATGCTAAGTCTTCCTAGGAAACTTTTTGAGTCATATGCTTACCCTTCTTAAATTTATGTTTTTCTTTACCCTTCTCCTTACTTGGGTGAGCTTTAAAAGTTAGGCAATAGGACTTCATGTGTTCTAGCTTTCTATATTCAAACCATATAATATTAGAAGAAATTTAAAATTTGTTACCATTCTTACCTTTATTCCATTGTTGATGATGTTTTTACTTATTCTTTAAAATCTCTTGAATTGCCAAGTCATCAGTGTAATTTCATCATCATCTTATCCAGTTGAGTCACTATTAAAATTATTGGCATTTAAGGCTATAATTTTCTCTTTTCTCTTTTCACCTGCATCATGACGCATTTGAATCACTCCTTGCTCATTCGATAATTAGTGACCTAAGTAAGTTATTAATGGAATAAACATTTAAATCATTACATTCAGTAATGAAACTAATTTTTAAATCATAGGATGAAGGTAAATAAAGCAAATTTTTTTTAACTTTTTCATAATTTATAAGCTCGCTTCTGTAAGGCATGCAGGAAAATAACAATCTGAGTAAATCTAGTATATATTTTAGAAATCAATTCACTAGATTTCTTACAAAATAGTTTATAATCGTGAAGAAGAATATTCATCCTATATTATTTTACTTCATTAGTTCCCTCATATGTTATGCATAGTTTATCCCAAATTTCTTTTTCAATTGAACAAGTAGAGACATATAATCTTTAGATTTTAAAGCTCAGAAAAAATAGTTTAAATATTTAGCAATTAGTTTTTCTAAATCTCTATCTTATTTTCTCTATTCAAAAAAGGGAGTTTAGTTTTTATGCCATCAATAAAGTGAAAAGGTGCATAATAACCTTCCTGAACTAACACCTACATGTGATAAACAATTGATTGTAAAAAAGTGTACATGCAAATTTTCCAAAAAATCAAAATGAATATTATAAAATAGAGGTGGTCTTGTGATTGAATATCTTTCCGTAATATTACAATTACCAAAGTTAGCTATAGATCTTTTTTCAAATGTTTTCTAAAAATTAATTTATGAACCTCGCTTTGATATCACTTAAAAGTTTGTGAGAGTTGTTAAATCTTTATGAACTAGCCTAAGGCTAACCAAGAGGGCCGTGAATTTATTATTTTAAAAAATTTCTTAAGGCAAAAAGAAAATCTTATTGAAATATTTTTAAATTTTTAAAACAAACAATTTTGTCCAACAATGCTGAAACTAAATTGATTTCATAATAAAAAAATCAGAGATTTCAAAAATAGAAGTAATCACAAAAAAATATATAAATCAATTATGAAAAATTAAATAGAAAGAACACACCAGAATTATAGTGGTTCGATCAACTTGACCTAAGTCCACACCTCAAAAAACTCCTTTCCATGTATTGCACTAAAAGTAGTGTCTCTCCTTTAGCCCCACAATAAAGTGGAGAAGTCCTTACAAAATCTTTCCACTAACTTGCTGAGGAAGAATACCTTGAATCCTTTTACTCATTCCTGGAGTAAGCAGAGAACCTTAAAAATTCTTTTACTCCTCTAAGAGTAGGCAAAGAACCTTGGAATCCTTTTAATCTGTCTTAGAGTAGGTAGAGATCCTTCGAATGCTTTTTGACCCTCTTGGTGAAGGAATAGAACATAAATCTAATGTTAATGAAAATCTCCCCAAAGCCACCAAGGAACTAAGGAAAAAAGCTTGAATAAGATGGTGGAAACCTTGCTTGGAATAATCATTGTGAATACCTCACAATTCCTACCCACAAAGATCTCTCCCTCTCTTCTCTTCCAAAGTTCTCATTCTTTCCCTCTTTAAGCTCTCTCTGAAGATAATTCAACAACAAAAAATATTTTTTGAAGAAAAATACAATTGTTTAAATTGTACGCCATCAAATTTTCCTTAATTTTTAATTTGGTGGCACTGATCGTCCAGTACGATCATACAATTATCCTGTACGATTAGTTAAAAAACACCTATTCACATAGTATGAATTGCATTTCCCCATGATTAGTTCAAGTGAAATAGAATTATCATCTTGGACGATTAAAATATCATCCCAAATAATTAGTATAAAACTATTAAACTTCATCTTGTATGATACCCGGTGATGCCTTATCGTCCCAAGCAATTATACTTTTTTTTTTTTATTTATTTTTTTTTATCCCAAGCAATTATATGTTGTCTAGTACTGAAAGAGTTTATCATCCTGGATGATTATTTAAAAAAATATATATGTGAGAAAATAAAATGATCTAACTTTACTTTATTATTTATGATTTAAATATAATTCTTTTATGTAAATATTTAATTTAATATAATATAATAGAATCTATATTATTTAGATAGAGAAAGAAAAAGAGAGAGATAGATTTTTAAAATAATTTTTTTTTGAAATAAAATAATCCTATTTTATTTATGGAAAATAATTTGCTTTATTTATATTTTTGAACATTCTCTTTCAATTGAATCTGTAAAGTCGGATATCAGACCGCCTCGAAAGACAGACTGATATCCTTCTATTGATTCTAAAGAAAGAGAACAGACAATTCGCTTTCCTAATCAGGTATGACATAGGGAATATATAAATCACCCAAAAGGACGATCCATATCTTCCATATTTACCTAATTAGATTAGTGAATTATCGATTCATCCCTAAAATCAAGTATATAGACGATATTTGATTTACTTATGAAAGTAAATCGAATATCTATTTATTTCTTGATTATAATGAATGAATCTAAACAAAAGTATAGATAAGGCAGGGTTTTCTATTTAAAAATAATAATTTTATCTTCTCACACGATTCACTTTATTTATATTTAGGATATATTTCTTCCAATTAAATCTACATAGTCGGATATTATACTGCCCCGAAAGACAGATTAATACCCTTCTATTTATTTTAAAGGAGAAGCAGTACAACTTATTCTCCTAATCAGGTATATATAGAGAATATTCAAATCATCCTAAAGGGATGACAAATACATTCTCTAATGGACCTGATTAGATTAACGAGTTGTAGTTTTATTTCTATGATCAGGTATAGAAGATGTTTGATTTGTTAGAGAGAAACAAATCAAATATCTATTTATTATCTAATTCTAGAAATAACTCCTAAACATGAATAAAACCTAATCTACTTCCACAGATCTTTCCCCTACCTCAGAAAGGAACTTAAGTAGGGTTTAGATTATTCTGGGATCTAGACTCCCTACAGGGGCAAGCCCCTGTAGTTAATTACCTCTCCTATGAGAACACTCTCGATTTAAATGAAGACTAAAGGGTTTCCAAAATTATATATATGTATTTAATTAAATATTTGGGCAATTAAATTTTCATGATCAGGCTTTAGATTATAGAATTGAATTTAGAAGAGTTAGAATTGATTAGAAGGAGGAATGTGCAGAGAGAAGTGTATACAATCTGGACTAACCACCTGCCTAGAGTGGGCTGCCAGCTAACAATCCTAATCACAACAATTCGCTGATGATGCAAGAGTTAAGATGGTTCTATCCTAGGAATCAAGGAGTGGTTCAAGAATTTAAAATAAATACAGAGTAATATGCTTACAAAAACCAAAAATCTACTTGTATGCGAATTATGTATGAAACAGTTATATATGAAAGAGCTGATTTTATTAATATAGCTTTCATCGGTTACACCCCAGAATTTGCAATAAAGTAATGGTGGCCAGGACCCACCGACAACAAATCTGGGTTCTAAACCTATGAGAAAAATAGAATTAAGTATAACTGCTTATGGTCTTTGGGCTCCGGTCTTCTATGGAATTCCAAAAAGGAACGTCCTTCTGAAGGAGGACATTACTTTTTGGAGCCCCATTTGTATATTTATAAGCAGTTATCTTTAATTCTTTTATAGACTCCAGACGTTGTACAGACTCAATCTATATACAATAATTCTAGGAAATAAAAAGTAGTACATCAAATTCTAGGAACATTCTACTATTGCAGTAATATAAAAGACAGGAAATAAATTAGTTATATAATGATGCATGTTATGAGTGCGTTGTGTACAGTTATAAATGCAGGAAAGTAAAGACATAAAAATAAGTACACGGTCCTCACTTTGTTCACTCCGCTCTCTGGTGTACAGTTAGAAAAATAAATATGTTATGCTATGCAATACAGGAAGGTAAGCAATCACACATAGGTGCCCTCTAGGCAAGACACCCGCAAACAAACCACAACAAACCACCGGCCTAACTTAGGCTAAAGTTGGTAGTCCTAGCAAGCATCTAAGTGTGTGAAGAAAGTTGTGTGACTTGGGTAAGTCCTAATGGGTTTATTTGTTCAAATTGCCTGTATTATTATGATTGATTTATTGTAGGTCAAAGGAATTTGGTTAAAGTTTAAATAAAGTATATTTGAATTTATTAAGAATTATTCCAATTTTAAATGTTGGAGTTATTTAATTTAGTTATAAAAAATTATAGATTGATAATTCCCTAAGTGCAGGAAATCATCAATTTATAAATCCTAGGACTTCCAGAATAAATAGCCGTCTTAGATAGAAGATAGGTATTTATTTTGAGAGTCCTTAAAATTTATTAAGGAGAGAGAAAGGGACCTTACAAATGTAATACAACGTGCCCTCCCGAAGGAATCTAGCATGTCGTATAAGGTCGGTGTATTATTATAATTGTTTGAAGATCTCCATATCCAAAATGTTAGTTCCCTCCTAAAAGGAATCATGAACAACACATAGGAGATCTTTTTGTTATTTAAATGTTTTAAGGGTCTTTAAAAGTCAAAATGCCCAAAGTCCTCCAAGAGGAATCCAACTTTAGGCATAGAAGACCCGAATCCATTTAATCTAAATTGATTATCAAATCTGATTGATTAAGAGAAATCTTAACCAATCAAATTATCAAACTAATTTAGATTAAAGGAGCTTAGAATTTAATTAAATAATTACTGAATTTTAAATAATAATATTCAGAAATCTTAAGAATTGGGGGTTTGTTGATTTATTAATGACTTGAGGTTTGATTTAAAGAGATTCGATTTTTAATATTGGTTGGATCCCACCTTTGTTTCACACTGAGGCCGTGAAGTTTATTTCACCTTCCTTGGGGCTAAGCTAATATCCTCGTAGGCTTGGGTTACCTAGTGGTACCCGGTATAGTTAAGTAGCTTAAGTTAGTTAAGAATTAGAAGTTAATGAATTTTATTAGAAATATGTTGGATTACTGATTTTAGAAGTTGGTTAGTCATTTTTAGAGTTTTAGAACAATTCTTGAATTTTTAGGGTTTTTTGGAATATTTTAGTCAATTAAAAAAATGGTCAAAAGTTAGCTTTTTATTAAAAGGTATTTTCTGTAAAGTTAACATTTTATTAAAATATTAGACCTTAAGACGATCAATTAGAAGGTAATTTTACTAAAATTGGATTTTTCTGGATTTAGTAATGAAGGTTTGAAATTTTGAACTAATTTTAACCTATAGTTGACCATTTTGTTGACTTTTTGAATTTAAAGGTTTTCTGGAATTTTTATACTTTTAATAACTATGAGGCCTTATTATGAGTTGAATACAATTGAGTTTGGTCAATTTCGATTTTTCTTGAATTAGTTATGGATTTTCAAAGTTTAGGCTATTTAATAAAATTTTTGAAATTGTTTAATTAAGGCCTTTTTTATGATTTTGCTCCAAATGGATTCCAAACCTCTTGAAATCAGCTCCAAAGGACAGGGATGACCTAAAGAGGGATTTCCAAGTGTTTGGGAATTTATTGGAATTTTTAATTATTATTAATTAATTAAAAGAATTAAATGTTAGATTTTACTTAAAATTAAATTAAGCTTTAATTTGCTTTCAATTTAATTTGGTTTTAATTTTCATTAGTTAAGGATTTGATTATGGTCAGTTAGAGGTATCATTTATATTTTTTGGATTTAATCTTGATTTATTACATTTTCTGGAAGTTTAGGTGATTAAGGATTAATTAGGGGTTTGATTTAGACTTAATGAAATTTAGTGAACTTTAGATTTGTATTTTGATTTTAAAAGATTTGATATGTGTTTGAAAGTTAGTTAGGATAATTTGGAGTTGATTTAGATTTTTGAAGATTTTTTATTTGGTTTTATTAAGATCAAAGAAAGAAGAATCCTTAATCTACTAGTTGTTTTGAGATCAATTAATGTCCAATCAAGATGTATTTGATTAGAAAGATATACGACACTAGTTTTCTATGTTTATGTTCAATCCCAAAAGGGATATATGTGGTTCTTCCTAGATTGATCTAAATTTACTAAGACACCACCTTAATTGTTGTCTTTAGTGTCACTAAGTTATAAGAATGAAATCAATGTCTACCAACCTTTTGGACACTAATTATAAACACATCAAAGTAAACATGAATAAGATAAAGAAGATAAGTGCTCCTAATACTCTACGGAAGGAATGTAGTGAATTATTATGGTTATAGGTTATTCAATGACCTATAAGCTCAAACAATTCACTACAAAAGAATAGATATATCAAATTAGGATAGAATGGTCTTAGGATAAACATATATATTCATTTATATCAATATCCCTAAATCAGAGATCAATCTAATTTGATATGATAATCATGTATAGTTCATTGTTTATTGAAATAAGATTGAGCATAAAGTTAATGGAAATTTTAATTAAACTATACATGATTAAAGTCCATCCTAACTTCAATGAAAGGGGGAACTTCCATTGATGCCATAGAGTCCTAACATGCTATGATTTGAATTTATTTGAATGATTTATGAATTTCCGATAGTCTAAGTCAAAGTTTGGCTTAGATTTTTATGAAAAATTCATAAACTAGTTGAGATTGCATCAAATAGGCTTAGGAAAATTACTGGAAGTCTACCCTAAACCCTACTACATCTCTGCCAAATTTTAGCTCAAGATAATTTGTATATTTTTATTTAAAAATAAAATAATAATTTCCGTATTATTGAAATTCTTAAAAAATATTACTAAAAATAATTTTTTATGATTTTTATAATAACCTACTGAAAAATACGAGCAAAACAAGCCCAAGAACTCTAGAAATGGATTAGAATTGAAATTCTAGTGAATTTTTGAAGTTATGGAGATTTTTTTTAATTAAAATATAGTATTAATCAACCGGGTCAAACTGTGGCTTTGACCCAGGACACGCGGCAGCAGGGGGTAGGACCGCGTGGATGGTGGCGGTCAAGTGGATCCCGCCACTAAACCAGCTCAGCGGGACTTTGAGCCGTCGGATCTACCACCGCACGGATCGAACGGCCGAGACTCAGCCCGCGGGATCAAATTCGATCCAGGATGATCGGACGGTGGATCTAACTCCCACTGCTTAGATCTACGATGTCGATCTGGCTGGACGAAGCTCTGACTAACCGCAGTTTCAAGGGATCGAGCAGGGTATAAATCAGATTTAATCTCAGCCGTCGATCTCATAAGAAAGGATCGAACGGCTGGCGGCTCGTCTCCCACCTCCGTCCAAACCGAAAACCCTACGGTCATTTTTTATCTTGTTTTCACAAAACACTGATCCAAATGACGTGAAAATTTTAACAGAGGTAGATTCGAGCTTAAGGAAGAATGGGGAGTTGTTTAAGAACCTAGAAAAATATTTAGGGTTTAGGATATATCGAGATATAGTGAATGGATTTGGTTGATTTAAACACGGTTGAACTTGTAGATTGTCTACCTGTTGATCTGCTTCAGACTTTAAGCTCGGAGAATCACCAGAATAAGAGTTGGGGAAGCTTGGATGAAGTTGGCTCTCGGTCAGTAATGGATGTCGCCGGCTTTAGCTGAAAACGTCAGGAAATGACTTGGAGAATGGAGAGGGAGCTCTGGGAAGTCAAAACGAAAACTCAGAGCATTTGGGGAGTGACTCGAATGCATGATAGCTTGGAATGAGGTGATCCCGTCTCTTTTCCCTATTCATCTATTTGGAGCGAAAACGAGGGGTTGGGATCATTCAGGGACGTGCCTTGGATGCTGGACACCTGGATCAGGTGGTTAGAAGCAGGGGAAAGGACTGTACTGGAGGTGGATGAGCTAGCCACTCCTTTGTTTGTCCTCACGTGGGAGGGAACGTCCAAGCTGGCTGGGCTTAAACCAAGGCTTGGGTTGAGTTAGATCAACTCCCAGGAAGGTTCTGGAATCATTTGGAAAGGCTGGATTGTCCTGGTTCGGGCTGGAGAGTTGAGTTGGTCGAGTTTGATCGGGTGAGCTCATTTGGGCTTTTAGAGGGGCTAGGAAGCAGGCCAAGGGTCGGGTTAGGTTGGGTTAGGTCCAGGGGAGGTTTTGGAGTTGATTGGGAAAGTTGGGCTAGGCTGGATTGGTCTGGATCAGGAGTCAATGGTCGGGTTGGCTAAGGGAAAGCCTTCTTAAGCTTAGAGTTGACTGGTTTGACCAGTCAACTCAATCAATGGCTGATGATGAGGCAATCTAGTGACCTCAAGAGCTGATTAGGGTGGATTAGGACCAAAACCAAATAGGAGAATGAAGATTTAGGTTTGATATAGAGTTTGGATTGGATTTGAACCAAGGTTAGAGTTGACTTGGTCAACTCTAAATGAAGTTGATTGGCCAACATCCAAAAGCATGTTTAGACCATGCTTAGGGTTGGTCTAAGATTTAAGAAGGGTTCAATACATTGAATGGGTTGAAAAGACCTATTCTAAGCCTTAAGGAAGAATTAGGTCAACTAGATTCACTGTGTCAACCAGGTTGACCTAGAGTATGGGTCTGAGCTGGACAGGTTTGAAATGATTTTTAGAGACCATTGGAAGTGGTCCCAAGGTCTGGAGAGGTTGATTTGGTGAAAATCACTATTTGAACCCTTAAGGGCCTTTTTGGGTCAACCCTTTGACTTGGTCAACCAGGTTGACTCAGGGGCTGGGAATGGACTCAAGAGGTTTAGTTAGACATTTGAAACTTGCTGCAAGTGGTTGTATTTGATTTGGAAGTCATTGGGTTTGAAATCACTATTTGAGCCCCCTTAGGGGTATTTTGGTCATTTTGACCCCTGGCCAAATAGGGGTCAAAGGGAACCCACCAAGAGGCAGTTTAATGTTCAGTGAGTCAGGATTGAAGGTCTAAAAGTGATTAGAGACTCTGGGGAAGTCTCCAAGGTCAGGGTATAGTGAAGGGCAGGTCCAGTGGCATAGGTTGTAAATATTTGAAGGTTTTACAGCCTTTGGAATTTAATTTAGTAACTGGGGTCAGAGAGCTCATAATGGGCTCAAATTTGGAGGGTTGATACAAGAGATATGCCCCATCAGTATGAAACTGACAGAACCTGAATAAGACTCCATTTCATTGGGTTTTGAAGTATTCAAAGATTTGCTAGAAAAGGCCTTTAGGACCAAGCCTTAGGACCTTAGATCTGAGTCTAGAATTGATTAGGTTTGTATTGACTTGAATCTGTATTGGGTTCAGAATCTTATTGAAGACCTCATACAAAAATGAGGTCAACAATATATAGTCTTTGTCTGGTATAATAGAAGATGATCTTTTATCATCCCATGCATGTTCTCTATCGTCGAGGATGATTGGATAAAAAAACCATAAATTTTCTCCTAATAATGGGATTAAATTAGGCATAATTGTCATTTATCATTCAGGACGATGTGGATCATCATGTATGATATGAAACAATTTTGAATTATAAAATCTTGCCTAAATTGTGATTAGAGGCAAATTTCTTGATTAAAATGTATCATCTTATATGATAAGGATCATCCATGAGATTAGTTTAATAAATCTTAATTAATAGAGATACCCTAATTAGGATTTTCTAATAAAAGATCATTTAGTACTATATAAATTGTATTGTATGATTAGCTCAAAAAATAGAATTTTTCTTACTCTTCGGACTCACTACCTTGAGTGTGTGTGTATAAGATTGCATAGCTTTCAGATCCATTACAATATATTTTAAAAGGTAAAATAGCTTTGAAATTGAAATTACTGATTGACTCAACCCTAGTCATCCCAGTCTTGAGGTGATTGACATTGAAAGTGATCTTTGGACCTAAAATGTTAGCACACATAGAAAACAAATATGCAAGTAAACTCAATTATCAAGAGATAGCATAAAAAGAAAATAATAATATTTGCAACAACAACGAGAAAAGCTATTGAAGGTTCCTTGGCAGTAGCATTTGCACCATTTTTTTTTATCTTGTTGTGGTCAAATTTGATGTCTCGATGTCAAATGACATTTCTTAGGAATTTCTCCAAAGAGACACCAAAGGAACATTTGAGTGGGTACATCTTCACATCAAATGTTCTAATTATCTCAATTACAATTCGTAGGTCATTTAAGTGGTCTTTTAATCATAGACTTTTGACAAGCAAGGTCATCTACATAACACTCAACCTTCTCATGAATTAGTTCATCAAAGATGCACATCATCGCCCACTGGTATGTATCACTAGCATTGTTCAAGAAAAAGGGAAAGACTATGTAGGAGAATATACTGATGGACATTCTAAATGATATGTGTTTTTCATCCTCAAGTTACATCATGATCTAATTATATCCTAATAATCCATCCATAAATTATAAAAAGTAATAGTTAGACGTGTTATCCACTAGTAGTTTTAACATTGGGAGCAAAAAGTGGTCTTTTGTGCACGCCTTGTTAAGGTCCTAAAAAATGATACATATATGAATATGGCAATTGTTGTTTCTAAAAGGGACATTATTGATGATCAAATCAGCAAATTTTTTTCATCTCAGATGAAGCTCGCTTCTATAAGCTTCATTCCCTCTATAATCACATGTTCTTAAATCTCCAATCTCATTTTCCTTGGAGCTTGTTTGATGGGTACTGCATTTAGTTTTATAGCTAATCTATGAACTACTATATCAAGGGAAAAAGTGGGCATCTCAGATTATATCCTAGCAAGTCAATCCCTAAATTTATAGAGAAGTTCATTTTGTCCATCCACTTGCTCTTCGGATAGAAGGGAACTAATAAAGGTAAGACGAGGGCTTACTTCAATCCATAATTTGGCTTCTTTTTGCTCATCCATAATAGCCGCAGGTCCACCAACTTTGAGATCTTATGGTGTTGGTTGGCTTTTACTGGTTGATCATTATAAATGTCAACTTCTTAGATCTCCTCATTGCTATCAATCATCCAATTTGACATTCCTACATATGATTGCTTGGCAAGTCTCTCTTTGGGTGTATTTTTGCATGATAAATCTGAGACATTTTCTTTCTATAATATACTTTCTTTTTAATGGATCAGGATTTCTTCGATGCAAGAGGCTTAACGAACTTGTTTGAAGGAATGAACATTATCTTGCTTTTGCAACATTCTTTTGATATTTTTGGTATTACACTTAGGCATTCTTGTAGGTTTTAACATTCCATAATCGATGAGCCTACGAAACCTATCATGATTTACTTCTTTTTCAAGCACTTCAATGCAATAGAATATGCTCCTTAGGCTAGCCCCCTTTTAAGAGGAGACACATAAAGGGTTTAGAGATATTCATCATTGTGCACCTCTTATGAAAAAATTTCCTTGAAGTATTATGGGAGAATACGCATGACTACTAGTACTCTATCTAAGATCGACATCCTACCTATTCTTATGGAGAATACATGTTACACTATGTTTATGTAGATAAAGTTGTAATTATAATCAGAATTTAAATAATATGCCTCCTTTCCCTTTTGTCATTAACTGGCATACCCTTCTAGATTTGTTAGGGGTGACATCATCTTAATTTGTGTCACTCCTTATATGAGGCACATGTTTTCTCTTTTTGAGAGTAATGAATGTTTTGCAAGAAGTTAGCATCATTTTCTTTCTCCCCACCTACTTAATTTCATCTTCTTGTTTGTGCCACTTAGCATCCTTGGAGTTTGATGCTTTATCCTCAAGGGATCTTGACGACATCAGCTTCTTTAGAATGGAGTATTTGGTATCTTCTTAGATTGTTACTTCATGGAATACAAAGGGGTGGATTTCAGCTAAGATCCTTGAATTCTTCTCCATCATTGAGGTACTTCATACTTATGTAGTATTGACGATACCATGCCATACTCATTTAATCATGGGAGACTTAAAAGCACCTTAAATAAGGAATCTGCATCCTTCACATAAAATTTGGCATTTATACGAAGCTCTCCAAATGTGAGGGAGAGCTTAAATGATCCCAAGTTTTTCTACGCCTTCATATTAAATCCATGTACCATCATCTTATCTTGCTCGAGGTGTACATCGAGGAACAGTGATCTTAGTTCTCTTAGGATCATGATATTTAGGGATGACCTCATATTAATCAGGATTTAACTGATTATCTTTCTTTCACTCTCTATGGTAGCATATATAGGGCAGTTATGATATGTCATTTCAAGCATCATGTTCTTTAGTGAAGGTGATAAATGGGTCATTACAAGCTTATAGGACCTTAATGAAATATAGATTTATGGAGTTAATTAGAGCAGCACCCAGATTTATATATTCCATCTATGATGCTATATCAAGGGTCTAATTCTCCTTCATTTGGAAAATACATTCCTCCTCCAAACTGTAATCCATCGCTGACACCATCATACAAAATTCAGGAGAAGACCTAAAATGCTTCTATAGGAATATAATCTTCATCATCTTTTTTTGCTTCATCTATTTTAAGCTCATACATAAAGTCTGCGAGCTTGATATGTTACCTTAAAGTTTGGCAATCTAAGTCCAAATTACTAACGACGCTCTAAGTTGCAGTCTTTTTTCTCCTAGGGCCTTTTTAGCTAGGTCTTCTTCTTACAGGACTTCATCTTTCTTAACTTTGAGGATCCAACTTGATTAGGTTATTGTCTGGAAATAGATGCTTCACTGTAGGCAATGCCTTAAAACCTAACACACGCTCTGAAAGAGATTTCCACTTCATACCCATGCTCTTTCAAGTTGTTTCAGGATTTTCACTATTTTCTAAGAGACCGCAGTCTACCACTACTCTTCTTAAGATGGTTTATTTTCATTTTTTCTTTCTTGAACCATGGGTAAAAATGAGGATGTGACCACTAGAGTTGATTCTTTTTTAGGATGAGCCAGCATATATTATGACAATGTGAGTTCCCTTCTTCTATTTTTTCATTCCAAATAGAACTTAAAGATGTTGCAATCTTCCATAGGATGAAAAATTACCCAACGATATGGGTAATGGTTTGGATCACCTATATGTTTTGAATCCTTGTATTCAATTCTTATCAAAATAACTTAGCAACACTCTCCCTCTTAAATGAATATTATTCTTTCATTTTATTCTTAAGAAAAGGGAACATTCGATCTCTAGTTTTTTCCATTTTCCTCGGGCATTCTCCTCCACCCTAATAAGCTCATTTCTTATCATTTCACCTAAGTATCAACTTTGGATAGGTTAGGGTTATAGGCCTCCATTTCTTTGTCTTCGTAATGTCTTGATTGTTTGTCTTTATGCACGCTGTAAACCAGCTATTTATCTTTATCAATTCTAAAGAAAAAAAAACCTCAACTCTTCTAGCACCCGAGGCTTTAGCCTTTTTGTGCTTATCAGAGTGGCTCTCTAATCTTGACAAAATTAGTTTCTTGAACTTCACTTGTCTATCCAAAAGTTACTTTAATGTTGTGATATTGGACATGAAAAATATCGGTTACATCTTGTCATTGATTTTTCACATTAGTAACTGCACATCATATTCTTCTTCAAGTAGTTATTCCCATTTTATACATAAATTTTGCCAACAAGTGATGTACTTGGTCACTAACTAATCCATGTTTATCTTATTTAGAGTGTGGTTAGTGATCATTATCATTTCGGTCAAGCTGGCAAATCTCTTCACAAACATAAATTCTAACTATGTGAATGTCTTCACATATTCATTTAGTAGTTCAACTTACCATTTAAAAGCATCCATTATTTAACTGCTGATAAATTTTTGGAAGAGTAGGGCGTCATTGTCTCTTGTATTCCCACTGGTGGGTTTGAATTGTTCCAAGTGTTGCATTGGATTATTATTACCGTTGAAGGTATTAAACATTGGGATAAAGTACCCTTTTGGGTATGGCACTTGGTTGTAATTGACATGAAAGGGATGGCCTTTACCCACCTGTTTATGTACTTGATCAACGACCATAATACTTTTGATCCTTTATCTGATTATTCCTTCCAACTGTGTAGCCATCACTAGCCCGAAAGTACTAGCTATGTTTTGCAGAGTAGGTTTTGGGTATCATTGTAGACCTCATGACCGCTTTCAGGAACTCCCCACAGTCTTGAAACCTAAAGCATGGAGTTGGTGGCATTAGTTCTTTGTATCATCCATATCAATTATATTACTTGGGCCATCATCTAAGTCATCATTTCATTCAACTGAGAGATTTTACTTTTCCCTAGCTTTCATTT
The DNA here is from genome assembly GCA_016618105.1 of Dendrobium huoshanense. Classification (NCBI taxonomy): domain Eukaryota; kingdom Viridiplantae; phylum Streptophyta; class Magnoliopsida; order Asparagales; family Orchidaceae; genus Dendrobium; species Dendrobium huoshanense. The sequence goes on from CM028360.1 coordinate 42,371,531, forward strand.
GTCACCTCATATATCTTCCCATATCAACGAGTGTGAAATCTTCAACCTTAAAAGGATTTTGCTCAGCCTCTTGATCTCATTATTCTTATTCTAAAGATGAACAACCTCTACCTCTGGTGGACTCAGAGCAGTGATGACATCAATATACTTGCCTAGGTAGGGGCTGCCAATTGCCTCCATATTTACCATCGTCATAGAAGGCCTCATTGCATTATTATGTCTCAATATTTAAATAACATCAGTGTTCATGGAATCATTTATTTCTTCCTCTTCCTCTTCTTGTACTCGGATATCCGAGCGATAGCGCCACTAAGTTTTTTGTTAATTATTGGGTAGGAAGATTTCCTAAACCTGTGGGCTGTGATCAAAGTCAGTTTCTTCCTTTGACCGGGTAGGAAAAAGATAGTATCCCTAAGAGAATTCTCTAGGGTTCTTGATCGTTAGGATGGATGTCATCATGGATCTTCTTTTGGACCCACTTCTGGCATTGTATGTTGGTGGGGGCAAATCTCCAAGAAGCTGCACCATATGTCTCACTTGAATCAATTCTTTTTTCTCTTCTTTCTTTTTTTTATTCTCTGCAAGGCTTTGGCCTCCATATTTATTTTCCCTTCCACTGAGACCTTGAGATGGTAGATCCTGGAACAAACAGTTCAGGTTTCATACCCCGATAATCATTAGGTGAAATAGTTTTCTTTTCTTCCTTTCCACTGCAATGGATAGGTGCTCTCCCGATGGGGTCTTTACTAGCCTCAATCTTAATGTCCATTAGAACCTTTTTCATTTTAAGTCCTTTGTCATTCATGGTCTTTAGGACTCAGTATACCCAGGCCGAAAGGGTATCGGGTTCCTTCTTCTTATAAGGAACTAAGACTTTATGATACTGCTCCTAGAGAGATTTATTTAGCTCCCTAGTAGAGCTATTCATCTTTACCCATCTTACATCTATGAAACCATTTCGGGTAGGGATATTTGCTTCTGGATCTGACCTCTTATGCTAGTAGGTTTCATGGATGTATTGGCAGTAGTAGTTATTTAGCCTAGAGCTCAGCATTCTTCCTTCTCCTATGTATTCTTATAAGCTTCCGTCTAGATGAGGAGGCTTTAGCATCATTCTTCTTGGGTGCATGTAACCTGATTAGCAAAGTTGTGGTGTTTATAGTCACCACTAAGATCCTTCCACTAGTTACAATCCTCTTGGTGGAAGAGGCATCCAGTTTAGAATGCCTTCCAAATGCCTAAATTCTTCCTCGAGGCTCTCCAATAGTAAGTCATTATGCTAGCAGATACACATAACATGTAGTAGTTCTAGTATTGGGTCTTTGTGTTAGATTATGCGCCTAACGTGTGATAGCTTCAATAGAAGGTAGTGTTTGTTATTGTACTAGTATATGCCTCCCACCTAGTAGACCCTTCAAATTATATGTTGTAAATAAGGATGGAGGCAACCATTGCAATGGCTAAATGAAATTATAACCCATCGAGTTGAATGGTGGCTCTAATGTTGCCTTTATTTATAATAGTATTTACAAGTTGGATACTAGCACATCATCTCAGTCGGATAATGAAGGTAGTATTTGTAGATTCATCTGCACAAATGAAAGGCAAGGGTTAACAATCAACATTTGATACATTACCACTCACTTTCAAAATGCAAAACTTATATAGAAGAAAATAATAAAAATAAACAATAGAAGAAAGCGAATGTATATTTCAAAATATTTGTAGAATGATTATTTTAAACAAATTAAAATTTTTATTCTTTGAATGATCATTTTAGGAAATCTATATGTTTGAACCCATATTGATTTTTTTACTACTGGAGAACTGAGCACGGAAATGACTAGCCAAAGATTGAAAAAGAAACAAAACCCCGGTGGAGTTGAAAAGAATTTGTGGGTTCCAAAAATGTGTGCCCCAACCTCCTTACACTTTCAGGGAGTTTTAATAGATTATGTTCAGGGGTAAATTTTGGGAAGGCTGATTGGGTTTGCGGTTAGAGAGAGAAGCTCCCGTTAGAGGGAGAAAATTCCATTTTAAAATTCCAAACTCCCAATTTTTATCATTTGATTCGGCATGTTTGTAGGACATGGCGGCAGATTGCCGCCGGCCATCACTGGCTTTGAATGCAAAGGGCACTTCTGTTGTTGGAATGGTTGTGCTTAATAGAAATGAGCAAGGTCATATGACTACAGGATTTGATCGCGAAGCAGTTGAAGCTCATAGAAGGAGATCTAAAGGTGAGTTAGTAATTAATTAGAATGTTGGTTTTGAAGTTGTTAAGGTTAAACTTGTTGAAGCTAAGGGGAAAGATGTATCTTTGAATGTTGAATGTGTGACGCCACGGGTATTAAAATCAATTGGATTTTCTCCATTAAAATATTTTGACCATGTGGCTTCTTCATCGGGAATAAAATGTTTTTTTAATAGATTCAGGAATTCAAATGAAATCCCTATTAATTGTGTGATAAATGAGAATTCCTTAAGTTCGATTAACAAAAATATTCATAATAGTGGTAAGCTGTCTGAGATTTCTTTGGAAAAAGTTGATTTGGTTAGTGATTGCAATGCAGTGCTTATGAATGAGAAAATGTCTCTGAACAATAAGGAAGTTAGTAGGTTGGACAATCCTTGGACTAAAAAATTGTATAACAAGTTGACTATCAGGAAGGAGGATGCAAGTTTTAACTAAGGATGTAAAAGCAGTAAAATTAGTGGAATGTACTGAAAACATGAATTCTATGAAACTTGAAAACTCATTGGTTGCAAAGGTATTTGGTAGAGAAATCCCTTCACATTTAGTGGCTTGGGAGTTGAGACGACAATGGTCTCTTTTTGGTCAATTCCATTTTACTACCCTAGGGATGGGTTGGTATTTGTGTTCATTCATAACATTGGAAGCTTTGGAAGGAGTTCTTTCAGGTGGTCCATGGTTTGTGAAAGGTCACATAGATGGAATGGAAAGGTAGTCGCCGGAGTTCTCTCCTTCTTTGATGAAAGGTCTTAGTTCATATATATGGATTAGAATGCCTCAATTGCCTCTGCAATGTTGGTATGAAAATAATGTGGCTATGATTGCTTCTACGGTGGTTTTACAATACATGTTGGATGGAAATATGTTCCCATGGGGTAGAAGAGAGTTTTCTAGAGTTTGTGTTCAAGTGAAACTAGGCAAACCTCTACCCCTGGGTGTTTGGGTGGAAGGCATGGTGGGAAGGTTTTTTCAAAAAGTGGAGTATGAGAGAATTTCCATTTTTGTTATGAATGTGGTATGGTTGATGATGAAAACAGAAGTTGTAATTAAGGTAGTATGGCAGAGAAGAGTAATGTGGATGATATAAGCAAGCAAGTTCAAGACAACCAAAATAAGTTAGCACAACAAATGGAGGATAATACAACTTATGGACCTTGGGTCCATGTTAATTACAAGAGGAACAAGAAGTATCACAAGGTTGTATCTAATGTGAGGCCGATGAAGAAGGCAATTGCTAAGAAAATCCAAAATAAACATGCTACTATTGAGACAAATAAAGTTGTAAATTTAGTGATCAAGGAAATGGAAAGTGATGTAGATGCTAGAGTAGAGAAGAATACAACAACAACATCAATCCTTTATCCCAATATGTGGGGTTGGCTACATGAATCCTTTTTCTCCATTGTGTCCTATTAAAGGTCAAATTCTCATTTAAATATAATAAAGAAAGGTCATTCCTAATATTTTCTAACCAAGTCTCTCTAGGTCTGCCTCTACCTTTCTTAACATAAGCCAAATCTAATACCTCTACTCTCCTAACGGGTCATTAGAAGGTCGCCGTTTCATGTGACCAAGTAGAGAAGAATATTGAAGATAATTTGTTGGTGGAAGAGGGTGAAATTACTTTGTAAAGTGAGATGTGTACTGAAAGCTTAGCAAACTCGTTGGAGTGCAGCAACCCGTCTGTTGAGATTCGTTGGTGTGCAATAACCTGTCTGCTGAGATGTTGAAAGAACTTGGTGATGACTAGGTAATAAAATCCAAAACTACTTCTTTTATCAGTATGGTTAATAAATTTCAATATTTAAGTGATTGTGTGGAGGAGAAGCTGTGCATGAGATAGTTAATAAGAAATCTGTGAAGTTAATGAGTAACAATTTAGAGGATGAGATTATTGTTAATAGTATCAAGCTGACACATAGGGTGTTGGAGAAAAAGGAGGTTTGTGGTAATAATGAAGGCACTAAAATTAAGTTAGCAAAAGAATTGAGATCACTTGGGGTAGTTAAAGTCTTACCTCGAGTCAAGATAAGGGAAGGGAATGTTAAAATAAGAGCTAGAGGCTCTTCCCTCTTAATGGATCAATGAAAGCTATTGCATTCTAGAACTATAGAGGGGCATAGAAGAGAGAGGCCTCTCTTTACTTAAAAGAGTTTGTAAAGGAGTTTAATGTTTTTTTTTTTGGTGGTTTGGTGGAGACTAAAATCTCTTCCTTAGATTGAATGGCTTTTTAAAAAAGGTTCGGTAGGCTTGTTAAGGGCAATATGTTGATGTTGAGATCTGATCTTTCTTCTTTCTCTATTCTAAAGTCTTCTGATCAGTGTTTAGGGAGACTTGGAAGTGCTTAACAAGGGGACCTGGATGATTTCTATTGTTTATGGTAGTAAGAGGTTCTCAAGAGAAGGGAATTGTAGGGTTGCCTTCATGAGTTTTCTCATAGAAACGTTCCTTTTGTGATTGGTGGTGACTTTTATTACGTTTTTTCTCAAGAGGACAAAAGAGGAGGAAGGAAGTTTGTTTTTTTCTCAATGTTTTAAAGATATGATTAATTTATGAATCTTAATGATTTTCATGAAATTGGTGTGGTTAGACCAAGGCTCACTTGGTGTAATAATAAAAGTAAGGGAGGAAGGATCTTTGAAAGGTTGGATAGGTGCTTGCTTAATTACTTTATTTTGTAGAAGATTCAAGTGGCGGTTGAAAGGCACATTGCTAGGGTGGCCTCAGATCATTCTCCTGTTATTTTAAAAAAAATTAATTCAGCCATTAGGAAGAAGAATTTTTTTACGTTTGAAAATATGTGGATTTCTTTTCATGCCTCTTCGTATATTATTTCTAAAATATGGAAAAAATCCTATGAGGGAGAGGATATGCAAATTTTAAACAAAAATGCAAAAGAATGTTGAAAGAATTATTCTTTTGGAATAAAGTAAAGTTGAAAAATGTTTTATCACTTAGTGATGGCCTGAAAAAGTAGGTGCTACAACTACAAGAAGTGGAGGCTATGGAAGGCAGTTTGTGTGATGAAAAGTTGAGGCTCTTGAGAACTAAAGTGGGTGAGCTTAATGTCTACCTTACTAGGTTGAATACTTGGTGGAGACAAAGGGATAAGGTAAGGTGGATGGAGGAAGGGGATTCTAACTCACAAATCTTTTCATGCTTTTGCACATGCTAGAAGAAAGGGCAACGGGATTAACCATATTAAAGGGATGGATGGAGTAGTGGTGGAGAAACTGAAGGAAGTGGAAGAGGGTTTTTTTTTTAAACTATTTCAAGGTGAAATGGAGGGAAAGAGATTGTTCTTTGATTAACTGGCCTTCTCCTTGGAGAGTATTAGATGATGATGATATAAACAGGTTGGATGCTGAATTCAACACTTCAAAACTTCTGGATGTTATCAAAAATTTGGCAGAGAATAAAGCTCCAGGTTGTGATGGTATAACTTGTTCCTTCTTCAAATCCTATTGGAGTATTGTTTGTGAAGATGTATGCAAAGCTATCAATAATTTTCTATCTTTGGGTTTTCTTTGTAATGAATGGAAAGAGACTTTGGTTGTTTTGATTCCTAAGTTCAAAGACCCAATTTCTCCATCAGGATACTGACCTATAAGCCTTTGCAACTCTATTTATAAGATTTCAGCTAAAGTATAATTAAATAGATTGCTATTGGTTGTACATAAGGTTATTTCAGGAGAACAAGTAGCTTTTGTGAAAGGAAGGTCAATTTCAGATCACCTGCTCTTGGATCAAGAAGTTTGCAACAAAATTTGGTGTTCTAAATCTAAAGATGGTTTAATGGCAAACAAAATTGATATAGAGCAGACATATGACAATATTTGTTGGGCAACTTTGAGGCAAATGCTGAAGATGTTGGGTTTTCCTTCTAAATTTGCAAATTTGATGTTGGAATGTGTGAGTGATCCAATATTCTCTATTATGATTAATAGATGCAACTCAAGGTGGATTAAAGGAAGACATGGATTTCGGCAAGGATGCACACTTTCTCTCTTATTATTTATTGTGTGCTCTCAATTACTATCTAACTCTTTTTTAAATGAAGGCTTGGATGTTGGTTTCAAATTATCACAAAATGCTCAAATAATTTCACATCTCTTGTACGTAGATGATATTCTACTTTTCTTAGATGCAAAGTTGAAGAACATCAATATATTGAAGAACTTGATCCAAGACTATTGCAAGTGGACCGGTCAAAAGGTAAATTTTCAAAAATATTCAATGTTGATGGGGAAATATATAGGAAGAAGAAGGAATAAAAAAATCTAAAAGTTGTTTAAAATTAAGGAGGTCGAGGGAATGTATTATTTGGGAATTAAAATTGATTTAAGAAGATTGAACAAATCTGATTTTCAACATCTTTTGGATAAAGCTTCAAAGAGACTGAATGCTTGGGGAAATTGATTCATCTTTCTTGCTGGAAAGATAACCTTGATGAAGACAGCCTTTCTTACCCCCCCCCCCCCCCCCCCCCCCCCTTTTTTTTATCTTCTCATTCTTTGGCTCCCTTGAGTATTTTGAAATAGTTCAACAAGATTTGTAGGAATTATATTTGGAATAAACATGATGGTTCTCATGAGCTTCATTTCATGGCTTGGAATGTCTTATGCAAACCAAAGGAGTATGGAGGATTGGGTCATTCTTTAGCTGTGTCTAGAGTGGAGCCTCTAAGAGCAAGATTTTCTTGGATTCTATTTGACAATCCTAATTCTTTGTTTAATAGGAACATTGTGGCTACATATGAGAATTGTTGGTGGAAGAGTGATGGGAAGAAGAGTTCTTTGGATACATGGAGGATTATAATTGATGGGTGGAATTCTCTTAAAGGAATCTTAAGGTGGAATATTGCCTCAGGTTCTTTGATTGATATCTGGAAGGATGTGTGGATTCTTGATAAAAGCTTAGTGAAATGGACTACGTTTGTAGTTAATTGGGATGAACATGATTTCACTTTAGATTCTCTTATGGTTAATGGAGCTTGGAACGTCCCTAAACTTTATCAATTCTTTGGAGAGGAACTTATGAACTTGATTAGTAAAATCAATACACTTCATAACTTGGAGGAAGATAGGATGGATCTTAAGTTTAAATTGCCTGGCAAATCCATATCAGCATTATCTTCAGCAGCTTGGTACATTGTAGATCTATGGGAAGAGTATGATCCATTATTCTACAAGCTTAAACTCAATCCCCGAGTTGAACTGTTTATTTGGAGGTTATGTAGGAATGCAATTCCCACTGTAGATTTTCTATTTTATAGAAAGCTTTCTTATTCAAATCTTTTTCCAAGAGACTGCCTTGAGGTGGAAAACATTGATCATTGTACAGCTACATGTCCAAAATTACTGCAGGTAATAAGTTTGTTGAATTCATGGGGATACAAGGTACCGGTTTTCTACTCTTTCTTGGACTGTGTGAGGAAACTGAAATTTATTTTGGTAAGGAATCCTTTTATGGCTAAGTTGTTTCTAACTTTGCTACTACATTCACAGAATAATAGAAACAAAGTGAAGCATGTGTGATGTGGAAAAAAGTGGTGCTGTTATTGCGGCTAGAGTCATAAGTTTTATGGATATTCTACATAAAGATAAAATCATTTTGGGTAAGTGGGGTACTAATCAGTCTACTGGATTGTTCAATTTTTGGCACCCTCCTCCTCCCAAATGGTTCAAAATAAACATTGATGGATCCTATATAAATCGAAAAAAGCTGGAATTGGTGTAGTGGTTAGATATTAATATAAAGGTAGATTTTTTATGGCCTTTGGTTGTGGTTATGTCCATTGGGATAGTGCACAATTGGAGCTATTGGCTTTTAATCATTGAAAAGTTTTATTCAAAATTGGATGTTTGAGGAAAATGGCATAGTCATAAATGGAGATAATCAAAATGTCATAAACTTTGTCCACACGTTGTATAAAATATCGAAGAAGATGATGGGATTTCAAATACATGAAGACCTATTATTCATGAAGAATTTTGATAAGGTGTTTTTTAATTTTATTAATCTTCAATGTAATAAGTTAGCAAATTATTGTGCTAACTTAGCTTGTGAGTATAATTTTTATTGGGATGTTATTAGTGAGAATAGTATTCCTTTATTGCTTTGTTAAAGAAGGAATGTGATAGACTGCCTTTGATTAAGTAGTTTGTATCTAGGTTTTTTCCTTATAATGCATTCTACATTTTTTCCCAAAAAAAAAAAAAAAGAAGATAAGATATTGCTTAGAGATTTTCACCCTTATTTTGTGAGGATTTTATGATTTAAGTTCTATTTTCCTTTAGGAGCAAACCTCTATTATTAATTACCCTTCCCGATAGTGAGAGATAACTTTTGATTATGGCTAGTCATTAATAATATAAGTTGAAATGCATGTTATATGGCATGTAGTAGTAGCATGGGTTTACGTGTTTGAGAATGGGATATTTAAAATTAGAAATTGGCCACCTTGCACTTAAATCAGATGGTTAGGGAATGGATGATGGTCTAATTCAAGATCCCATGATTCTATCATCCTAGGTCATTGTGGTCCCTGATCTACTTAGTTAGAGGAGTTAGTTAACCAACCAAGCAAAAGGATCCTTGTCGGCAACCATGGGTTGCTTCTTCCAAGGGAAACTTCTATTATTGGGGTAAATATTTATCTAAGGGGACAAATTTTAATCTAGCTTAACTTATAGAGGGTTTTATGCCCTATCAATTATATCTTATTCATTCTTTTCTCAATAATTTGATACCATTGAAAAGAATACGAGCTTTGGCTAGGACCATAATTTAGTATTTCCATTTCGCAACAAACCGCCGAGTTTAGAGGGCCTCAAACATAGCCTTTTACTGTGGTGCCATTTTGTAGTAAAAGTGCCAGTTACATGACATGCGTAATGTCTTTACTTGTAAGAGACTTTTTGAGAATGAATCCTAATGATATTCTCAACTAACCATTAGCTCTTGATGAGTTGAAGTTGATATTTAAATTTGTCCACCTCGGTAAACTATTACGGAGGGTAGATAGATCTTTCTTTAAGTGTTAAATGATTATTTTCACTTCTAAATATTTCGATTTCAGCATTTTCATGGAATTTTAAATTTTATAGGTATTTGAGGGAGTAGATTATTTGGAATTAACCTCTCTAATTAAGATCTACATTCAACATGACCATCATGAGGGTATTCATAGACATTTACATATTAGAATTGACCCTTGTCGACTCTGTCAATTTGTCGATAAAGGATCATATTTTGAGCCAGATTTATGCTTTAATTACATGAATGTCTCTTATTATAGTCCTTGAAGGCCTAACTTGAATGTATCCAAATAAATATCCTAGGCGATACTATGACTGTATATTTCTTTGATTATTTGAGCCATATTGACTCTTATCTACTTGCATAGAAGGATTGGGCTCAAACATGGGTTCTTCATTTAACTAATGCAGCATCCCTAGAAATCATGTATATACTTGTAACACGCTTGTCGGGGCCCATGCGAGTTTACACATTCATTTCATTCTTCTTGAGTGTATATACATTATAGTACATGTGTGTGCGCATTTTGGAACATTTAACGAGTCTTCTATGGTAACTTGTAGAAGTTTGTGTTTGTTATAAATTTTGATATCTATTTTGATTCTTTTGTATTTTCCCATATATAATGCCTTATGAATAAGATGTGTTTTCTATAGTAACTTGAAAAAGATTTATTTTACTGTAGCCTTTTGATATTGTACTCATAAATGATTTCTAGTGTATATGACGAGTCTTCTACAACTATCTTTATGAGCTCACATTTTGCTAAATATCATGTCTTCTATTGTAACCTCCTATTCATATTCATAGTTGGATTAAATATTTTGTCGAAATTCTCTTATACATATCTGTAGGTGAATTATCGTATTTATTATATACTTCTTATAATTTTTTGTAGATAATTGCATTTAATATAGGTCTCTTGTATTTTCCCTCACACAGCTTGTTGAGTGTATCACAGGTACTGTACGATGACCTGTAGGGGCATGCATTTTTTATAGAGTCTTTCTGCACTTGCCTACAAATGACATGTTGAATGTAGGCCTATGACTACAGAAGATATATCACATCTACATTATATCTACAAATGTTTCTTGCAAGTGAATTTTCTTCTGTGTTTGCTTTGATTACAAGTATCCCATAGCTTTCAATGTGTATTTCCTGTATATATTTGTAGGAGACATAGTGCTTACAGATACATTAACGTATTCATTGTATATTGGTAATTACATATCCATATGATTATTACTTAACACTGATCGTAAGTGTTTTCTTACATTCATTACCTATTGCTGGTTGTCACTAGTAGGTACATCACTGTATACGCACTAATTCTTCCACTATCGTTAATAGGTATTTGCATTTACTACGATTCTTTCACATTTTTTCTTATAGATGGCATCTTTGATGTACCTCTATATTCACAAAACCAATCACATCTGTAGTGTATTTAATGTTGTTTCTTTCAGATGATATGTTGTATGCATATATGTGTACCCAAAGAAAAGGCCCAACTTGTAATATATCTATTATTGTTGCTTTAGCTATAATTGTATTATCTTGCATGACTTATGCGAATATCATATTTCAATTTCCATCATTCGTATGCAGCTTGAAGTACTATTTAAGGACTTTGTACATCTGTTTGTAATAAAATTACATCTTCCTTCTGATTTCATCATTTGTGAATCAAAATATATTCACTTGTATTTTTGACATCGATTGCAATGTGTTATTACATTAATTTCCAATTATCTATCTTGGCTTATAGATAATGTGTTACATACATTGTAATTTACCCATCTCATCATATGGATTAAATCATTATGCTCATTATACATTAATCTCCTTCACTTAGAAGGGATTGATACATCTACTTGCATGTCAACTTGTATTGGCTAAGGGAGGGCCACGCCTCAACTTGAACTTGATATTCCTTTAATGAATTAATGCACTCACAAAACATTTCTTCTATGAGATGTTTGCAAATTAACGAAGTTGAGATGTCACAAGATTTGTTGCATGTCTCATATATCTACTTATAAACCTGCCATTATATCCATCACTATCACCTTACTTATGTTCATAGGGTGGTGGCGAAATGTTATTGCAAGTCTTTGAGTTTCACTTATGATATAGATAATTTCATTTCAAGTTCCTTTTCCTTGTTCATATCTTGATTTATTGAACATAACTTACTTTAGTTTCATCAATTGTGATCAAATTATCACATGCCCTATGAGTTTACTTGTCTCTTATCCTATACTCATTCGTTGATGTTTAATTGAATAATCCAGGTTTATTATTTAGTATGTATATCTTCATTATGATTGTGCACTTGTCAAATTAAAGTATGGTTCCTTTTACTTAGTTCATTTGGAAGTGCCTTGCTATTTGAATTATGTTTGGTTCCTTATATCTGCAAGTACAATTACAGGTTTAAATAGTTCAAGTCAAGTTAAAACTTCTTGCAGTTTGTTCATTTGAGTTTGTGTCTTTTGTCGTTCAGTGTACGTGTATAATTTTTCATCATTTTCTTCAAGTTCAAATCCACTTTATATTTGAGTTCATTTAAGACTATTGCATCTAGTTTAAGTCCAAGCTCACAAGTCTGTTGTTGTCCTTTATAGTTCAAATTAAGTCAAAATATAGTCTCCTGTTCAGTGTAATTTTTGGCAACCTCACAAAATTTTTCCCATTTAGGGGAAATTTTGGGAGACTCGCCGATCCCACCATGTTATGATAGCATGTATGGTAGACGTTAGTGACACTATGGCCATATATCTTCAATACCACCACGCTACGAGAGCGTATATTGGGGCTTCAAAATAGCTATTTGAAAATGTAATTGGCTTTCCCCTCCATGCTACAAGAGCATGTACACCTACTTAGAGATGTCCCTGTCATGCTACAAGAATGGGTACAGGGCTTACTCGACTCATCTTTTGTATTGTGCCGAGTTTCCTCCTACTATATTACTTGAGTGCGATAGGGATTTTCTGATACTACACAAACACCAAAAATTTAATTTTTGGTGTTTAGGACATATACCTGCACGATGTGATGATGGTAATGGTAATAACTCCTTTTTAACTTCCACTCATTTTTTTAAATTTTCTCGTCCGCTAGTATCCTTTTTGTTTTTTTTTCTATTTTCCCTCCTTTTTTCATTTTCTTTTGGAATTCCTTTTCTAATCTTCATATCCTTTTTTTCTATCCTTTTTTTTAGTAATACTAATAAAAAAAATTATAATATCAATAATGATAATAAATTACTGATTCATAATACAAAAATAGTTATCATTATAACTAATAAACAAAGATATACTAACTTATTAGATAACAACAAAAAAAGGAAATTAAAAACATATATATATATATATATATATATATATATATATATATATATATATATATATATATATATATATATATATATATATATATATATATATATATATATATATATATATATATATATATATATATATAGTTAAAACCCACGGAGGGGCCTACGCGTTAATAACAAAAATCGGTTTCAAAGTCCTTAAAAGGACCCACCAGCTCACTACTGCTCCAAAGAGCTACAATAAAAAAATATATAAAAAAACCTAGGAGCCGGTAGTTCCTTATCCTACGATTACAGAAATAATGAGCAAAGTAAACCGGGCTGTGATTAAACAGCACCCAAAAAAGGAAGATCCAATTAATCGCATTCAGCACGAACTTCCTGTAAAAAATCAAAATAGAAAAGGAAAAAACTGCAAAAAGGAAGAAAGAAGAACCTTGCATTCAATAAAGCTCCCAAATCCACTGGAGTTTAGTAATCTGCAAAAGATACTCCAAATAAAGATGTTAAAATCAAATGACATTAAAAGGTAACTAGCTGCCAGCAGAAAAATATTCTTATTCAATCAGATAAAACAGATAGCCGACTTCCACATCAGAGATTTAACCGTAAGGAAAAAAGCCAGCTAAAATGCCTCCCCTGCCCGACGAGCTTAAGAGTAATCTTCAACTACCAGATAAATTTAAAATACCAGGCCACCCTTAAAGTAATAATGGCGTTCATAACATTCCAAGACCTCGTATTTCTCCAAATATACCTCTTAATATCAGTAAAATGGTTGATAATAAGAATCTTAACAAAGCAAAGCACAGAAGTTAACATACTAATGGCCCAAGGAAAAAACAACTTAGGTGGAGTAATATCCAAGTTATGCAAATAGTTATGATTACCTATCATAATCAGACATGAAACAATCAGCCAAGGCATAACGATCCAATGCATACAGTAGCACATATCAACCAGAAAAAACCCAACATGCCTAACAAAACTACAGGGAGCGGTATTATTAGGCACCAAAAGAATACAGGAAACAGGAATCATATTCATAACAGTGATATCTTGAAAACAAACCATTTTATTGCAATGCTGCAAATCACAAGAGATCCCACAATACTTCAACTGATTACTAATACTATGAACTAAAATACAGTAAATGGACAGCAAGACGTAATAACATCCAGAAAGAATGGATATCACGATAATTAAGGAGTTACAAACTATAACAGCAGCAACCCAAACAGAAAAGGCAGTCAAATCCAAAATAAAAACAAAATATGATCTGAGAACACAATACTTAAACTTAATGAATATAAGGAAGAGCTATTTTATCCAATGTTATCATACCTTTCAAAATAGGATTTAAATTAGTAATATAAAAGTCTTGAAAGCTGTTAAGCTGAGAACCGTGGTTAGCCAACCAGACAGCACAACCATTAGCTTCACGGTAGATGTGTGAAATTTTAAAATTAATAGTGGAAATAGACTTTTTAATTCTTCTAATTAAGTAAAAGTTCTGAGGATTTCCTTGTATTTTATTATTAATAATTTGGACAACAAGATCTGCATCCACTTCAATCCAAACATAAAAGAAACCCAAATTGATACACTTGTTAATGCCCATAGCAAGCCCAGATATATATGGCTTCAGTTGAGTGCCAAAGATGGTGTGGGCTAGGCTAGAGGAGAGTGAGTCATCAATTTGCTGTTGGTTTTATGTCCAAAGCATAGAGAGAGTTCAGGTCGAATGCTTGAGGTCGACATAATGATTGGAGGTGGGTAAGTCAGCAAAAAACAAGTTGAGGTCAGCGTGGCATGAAGGAGGAAACTGAGGTTGTAAGGTTACAGGCGTTGGGATCAAAGAGGATATAGTGGTTTGAACGGGTTGAGTAGGGGGTTCGGAAGTCCTACAAAAGAGTTCAAGGTTGGGGAGAATTATCTTTGGGATTTACTAGGGAAGTGGTCAACGGGCATGAACTATCAGAGCTTGGCATCGGGATTTTAGTGAAGATCATCAAGGAAGTGGTGGAAGATCTCTCTCTCTCTCTCTCTCTCTCTCTCTCTCTCTCTCTCTCTCTCTCTCTCTCTCTCTCTCTCTCTCTCTCTCTCTCTCTCTCTCTCTCTGTGGAAGAGGAGTTAGATGTGGGAATATGCTTTAGTGAATGAGGAGGATCGTATGCAGGAAGAATAGAAACAAATGAAGCTTTATTAATGCATGTAGGTGTCGAAGCTCAAGGCTCTGTGTATAAATTAGGGGAAGATATGTAAACGACACCGAGCTATAAGACTATGGGATTTTATGCGGGATTTATGCATAGGTACTGATTTTTAATATTTTTTTATTTCATTTATCTCATCATAGTGGTCAAAAACAACATAAATTTAGGTTTGTCCTTTCATAAGGGAAACCAACTTTGCTCCAATGTGAGCTTTTATCCCCTTTTATTATTCACTGTTATAAATTATGTCCATCCCATACTATCAAAGATAACACATGATGGTGGGAATGTTTTCCATATCCATGGATTAGTTCTAGTATGAAACAATCTCTAATGAGTGGAATACAAAGTGGAAAATATGGTTTGTTTTGATAAGTGAAGACATATTTATCACATGATTAAAATCATGGGTGATAGATCTAATATATTAGGATTATAAAAAAATAATATATTTGTTTGATAATATGACCACATTCAACTCATGTGAATTAACTGGGAAACATAACTATTTTAAAGAAAATAGTAAATAAAAGACCCATATTGGGATAATGGTTCAAATCCATCACAACTGGCCAACATACAATGGCTATGGAACCAATATCTCATTTAATTAGGGGTTTAAGTGAATGGTTTTAATATCCTAGTCCACAAATGGGGGTGATAAGTAAAACTATGGAGCTAGGCTTGTAATGGATTTAACATCATCATCATCATCATCATCATCATCAAGCCTTTGTCCCACTAAGTGGAGTTGGCTACATGAATCCTTTTTCTCCATTTTTTCCGGTTAAAAGTAAAATTCTCGTAATGGACTTAGAGATATTAAATTTTTACTAGAAGTCCAAAATAAGATGAATAAATCATACAGCTCTTACTATGAATAAATGTATTACATAAGGAATAAAAAAAATATATAACTCATTCTTAAGAATGAGGAAAACCAAAGGGAGTCAAATATATTTATTTTGGTAACCCAAATCACACTCAAGATGATGAGTGAAATTAGAGAAATCAACTCTCACATGATATAAAATAAAGATTTTTTTCTTTGACACTTAAATAAGTGGTGTGCAAGGAGATAAGTGAAAATATTCCTATGATATTTTTTATACAACTCTTACGGATAACCTCATAGTTTGTAAGATGATCATCATGAGCTAAAGGAAGAGTCATTATGACCACAGACTACTAAAAATAGAAGCAATCATCTCAAATAATATTTAAGTAGGGTAATACTCATAGAAAGGGAAGTGATGCTTCTCGTAATGTGTAGAAGTTATGCATATTACTTCTTCGGGTACTGAATATTGATGACATGCATGGTGTAAACACCATTTTCATCTAAAATAGCTTATCGCCTTCATATACTTGCTCTAGGATGCAGGGGCCTTCCCAAGTAGGCTCAAACTTATCACCTTAGCGATGATGTGATATGATAGCCATATGCAAGAAAAAAAACTAAATCATTGGCCCAAAAAGCTAGAGGTCGAATAAGGAGATGATGTACCTGCGACATATTAGGTAATACAACTTGAGGTTATGATGAGCTTGTATATTTAACTCCTCCAAAACATTAACTTCTTCCAACTATAGTCCAACATTATCCTCATGAGAAAGCTTATGGCTTACTGCCATACATAATGAGGGGAGCTCAACTTCAAGTGGGAGGACTACTTTAACCCCAAAGGCTAGAGCATATAGCGTGGACTTAGTAAGAGTAATATATTATTCCATTCTATGAGCATTTTCTTATTAGTTGGACAAAAGTATATTAAAAGTCTTGGGTAATAAATAAATAAATAATGCTAATTGATAATATGATAGTGAACAATTTAGAAAATATTTTGGTACTCCTAAATGAAGGGCTATCATAAAAAATTATATTGCGTATAACACAAAAATTGTAAACAACAAAATTATGAAAGAAGTGCAACACATTCAATGACTTGACTTCCTTAAGGAGGATAACCTCTACCGACTTTGAGAAGTTATCAGTGATGGCCAGTATAAATTTATGGACCTTAGATGAAGCTTGGTCTACAGGAACCACTACATCTATGCCCCAAATTTAAAATGGACAAGAGGACATAGTAGGGTGTAACAAATTAGGGTATTGATGAATAACTATACCATGGATTTAACATTGATGGAACTTCTTAGCATTCTCCATACAAACATAAATAGTGGTGAACAAATAATAACTGTGGTTTTTACTCCTAACCTTTATCCTAGGTTTGGACTGATGATAAAAACACAACCTCTCATATATCTCATCCCTGACTTTTTGAGCCTCGTTATTATTGAGATTATGTCACCACATTTGGTCAAAAAAGTGTCAATACAAGGTGTCATTCACATAGAAATATGACAAAGCTATCTTCCTAATTTTAGTAGCAAGAGAGAGTGATTATATGGAAGTCTAGTCTATTTTAAATACTCAATGAAAGGGGCTCTCCAATTTGACTCTTCCTCAACATTAAACATAGTGAGGGTATGACCAGGAGGAGACAATACTATCGGGTATAAGGCCTGATGATGTTGGAACATTGATGAACAATGGGCTTCTAGCAGTGTCAACCAACTCCTAAGCAAGTTTGGCCAATGCATCCGCTCTACCAATTTTAGAATGTGGAATCCTAAGAAAACTCACCTCAGGAATAAGATATAAGAGCTCCATTACTCGATAATGATAAAGTAAAGTCATGCTTGAGGAGTTTGAAGATCCTAACTACATGATTTAAGCATCGTAGTGGTAGTTACCTAATTTTTGTTTTCCTATAAATAGTCACTTTGTTATATTTATAAGGGAGTTCAGCCACTTAGATAATTTTAACATAGTTCAGAGTGCTTCTCTAAGTTTCCCGTGGGGTGACAACTAAGGGAGTTTAGAGAATTACTTGATACCATCATTATAGTGTTTGATTTGTGTTTTTGGAATCAAATATGTAAGTAAAGAGAAGGAGTGTAGTGGGGATCCAATGAACCATTCTTGTGATATTTATTTCTTTTATTTTTTTCTATCATGCAATTAATGAAAATAAGTTTGCTTCAATTTTACTTGAACCTGACTATATTATCTAGTTTTGGATTAATGATGTAAATATCATATATATTACTAATGAGTTCTCTTATTATCAAAATGATTACAATGATATTTTCAATATTACCATATCATAATTTAATTCACATAGTGACCATATGTGTAGTTAAAATTATATGTAATATGGAGCCTCGGCGAACTGAAGTAAGCATAACTAGGAATATTGAATTAATATGTGTCATACCTAAGCATAGAGCATGAAATATATTAAATTCTTAAGGAGTTGTTATAACGTTAGGAAGTCGATGGACATCCTTTGTACCTACTAGCTCGACAGAGATCTAGCTAGGGATGCATATACTCTAAATAAAATCACAATTAAACGAGATTTATTAGGAAAAAAATTATTTATGTACAAAGCCAAGGTAGATTTTACCAAACCCAAATTAAATAAAGCCTCATCAAACATATAGGAAACATGAAAATTCACAATTAAAAATTTATTAGTAACATCCAAACTCTCAATCATCACCATAGGAACAAAATGTCCTATCATCTTAGACACTTTGACAGTAAAAAGTCCATTTAGAGTAATATTAAAAATACCAACTTGATTTACATGCTCGCTAAGGGGAGCTGAATCATAGGAATTACCATTCACATTAGTATCAGGCACCATAAATATAGTATTAGATTTTGCATTATTAATATCCAAAACATTTTCCATAACATGAGAAATAACTAACTACATAAGGGACAACAGGTAAAGAAACTAAACAAACTTTATTATTCTGTCATAAAAGGTATTTTCAATGTTAACATTAGTCAACGAATTTTTGCTTCAATAAAAACGGAGTCACAATAGTAGTAATAGATAGTTTATTTGAAAAATCTATTTTTTTTTTGGAATCGCTGCAGGGCATGAGGAACCCAAGGGCTCCTAGATAGAAACACTAGCCTCATGAACAACAGACCCATTAAACATATTGTCGGAAGCAACAATCATGCCATCATAACAAGGCTTAGAATTGTTTAAATGAACATTATCTAAATAGGGTTGAAAGATATGGCAAATAATTTTAAAGTGCCCCAATGATTTATAGTGGTCACAAAAGGGAGAAAAAACCTCCATTTCAATATGTTGAATATACCCTAGCTTATTTGGATAATCCAAATAGATTCAAGATAGTGTTTAGAAACATCAAACTCCTCTAGAATATAAGCAACAAATGACTGAGATCCCACTAAAGTGGCATTATTAATTTTAAGAGGGCGGCCAAATAGCAAATCTAATCCATGAAGGTTGCTGGGAGAAAATAAATGTGGATGAAGGTTAGAGAATGTCACCTATATCAAAATGATTGAAGATTTCATAGTAATGTCAATAAAAGGAGAAGAATTTACCAGTTTCATGTAACAATCATTGATAGAGAAAGAAATCTACAATAATCCAAGTCATTAACAATTATAATTAACATATGCCTAGGGCCCAAGATAGTTACAGAGAAATCAGCAATGGGCTTGAGAATAAATAAGAACTTACGGATTGAGTCAATAATGGGTCTCTAATTATAAAACTTACCAACCAATATAAACTTAAAAGGAGAAGAAAGAGCAAGGATTTCCTCATCAGAAATCCACAATGTTGGTAAGCCATGATGAGTTATAGTTTTAAGAGCAGGGAAACCATCTGAAGAGGAAACCATAGAAAAAAAAAGTCTAAGAAGGCATGAGAGTTCTTTTGTCCATTTAAAAACCAGGGTCATTCAATCGATTAGCTGACATTGCAATATCAATAAAAAAATTTAAGTCAATTGATAAAAATATAGAAGATGAGATACAATGGTTAGAAACTACTTCCTTGAACATGAATCAAGTAACGAGGAACATAGATAAACCTTTGCACGCGAGCTAAGAGAAGAGGGTGGCTAGGAAAAAATACTTTGCAAAGCACATTCCATTTACAAATTTGATGATATAAATATAGTTGTTCTTATATGAAGTACTAGAGTGATTTTAGGGTAATAACAATCCTCATAAGATTGTTACTTTCCTCATCACTATAATGCTTTAAAAAATTTACAAACTTTTATAGAACAAACCATAACTTAGTAAATCATAATCAAAGGAAGAGTAGTGTGTGACTCAGTTGTGTTAAAATACATCAATACTTTTTTTTCTTTTGGATTATGCTAGCAAAGTATGATGGTCCCATCCACCATCATTGCACGACTATGATACCTCTAAATATTATCACCCAACTACATTCTCCCTAACCTCCATCACCCATTTACTATGTTCCCATTGACCTCAGTTTCCCTGCTACAGTTACTTCAATCTTATTCTCTAGACTATGATCCCTCAAACACACTTTACCTGACTACAATCCCTCTAAACTCAGTCGTATGTCAACTATGTTCCCTCTGACCACCATAACATGACTACAATCCTCTGACTATCATCATCTGACTACAATCTTACCGACCAAATGAACAGGCTAAAGACTTTTTAAGAATATCTCTCATGCCACTAGAATAATCCAACTCCAATAATACAATGTGTTATATATGATATATGTATTTTAAAATATGCCAACACTTTCTTGTGAGGAAGGGCAAAATTCGTAATAAATTAGAAGCACTAGTGAAATTATTTTAGCTAGGTAACGCCCCATGATTTTTAACCTTTTCGGTGTTTTCCATGTAAAACGTCAAGTGTTTCTTATGACTTTTACACCCTTTTCTCTTATTTATGAATGTTCTAGATCTTTATACAAAGTTAGGATGTTAAACTTGTTATTTCTCTACAACTGTGAATGTTTTGACATGCAACAAATTACAAGATTTTCAATAAAGAAATGTAGAACTAGATTAAATGATACACAATTGCACTTAATTCCGTTATGTCCTTCTTTCTCACTCTCCCTCTCCCAAAGTAAAAAAAATGAAAAAATTACTAAAAAAGATCTCTCCCCCCCCCCCCCCCTAAAAGTTTAGCGAATAATTTATATTTGAATTCCATTAACTGACAACCGTGTTGGTTTGTGTTGCATTATGACACTCCAAAATGAACTAATGCCTTGGTGATTTACAAGTGCACCGCCAAAGTGATTTGATTGAATTGACATGTCATTTTGCCGACATAATAATATTAATTGTTATGTCGCAAAGCTTGAACGATCCAGCACTATGGCACTAAGGGTGGCAAGTCAGGATTGTGGTGCTAATATCCTTTGGCGTTGTGGTGTTTTGCTCTCTATATTGGTTAGGATCCCATGTTGTTATGATGCTCCAGGCACTAGTGCTTTAGTGCCAAATGGTTCAAGCATCGTCATTCTCCATAATCATCAATGATATAACATAAAAATTAAAAAAAATTCGCCTAAGAGACCTTAAATTATTAGTATAAAAATATAAAAGAGTGTTAATTATATATATACTTATTTTAGTTTGAACTATTTTTTTCTATAAATTGTTTAGTGTCTTCTATGCAAATGTATCAATTTCCATGAGCATTCAAGAACCAATTCCATATTTTAAAAGATTATCAATTAAATGATTTCACTCTCTTCAATGTTCGGCCTTGCTTGCCATCTTTTTCTACTCTTCGTTGCATTATATCCACATTCAAATTTGGATCCAACATAATTTTCAACCAATTATGCATTCTTGGTTGGTAGTAATGAAATGCATTTGCATATACAATTATATAAAAGCTAAAAATATAGTTCATACATTTCATTTTAGTAGTCATTTTTCATCATTTTCTTAGAAAATAAGAAAGTATATATATATATATATATATATATATATATATATATATATATATATATTTTTTTTTTTTTTTTTTTTTTGTATTTTTCATCATGCCATCAAAGTCATCAATCATGAATCAACTTGAATGATCAACTATGTGCACAAAATTTCATGATAGTGACCGTAAAAATAGACTAAAGAATAACCTTTCAAATAACTATACCATCTTGGTACAGAACATCTAATTCTGAAACATCTAAAGAGAAAGTAAGTTTCTGTATTCCAACCATCTTAAATAAAAGGAAAAAATTGATACAAATAAATACAAAAAAATAGAAAAAAATTAATAGAAAAAACAAAAAATAAGATAACTAGACAACTTTTAGTTTACCTAAAACTCTAAATGTTCGAAGCAATTTGAAGATGCTAACAACTCCACGACATCATGGTTAATTTTATTCATTATTTGCATACTCTAATTATTCTAAAAAATTGGTTTATAGGCTACATAATAACTTATTAAACAAGATAAAATGTCTAAACTCATGAGCTAACATGACTAGCTTATTACCAATTATAAACACCCCCTATATCCCCGAGGTTAGGGTTTGGGCGGCGTTTTCTCCCGAGGAGCCTCCTTCCCCCCGCTCGGCGGGGGATCTTCGTTTCTCTGGTTAAGGAAAGCCTCTCTAACCCTTTTCTCTGGTTTCTCTCTATTTCTTGTGTGATTTTCCTCTCGTTTTTTCTGGTTTTGGCGGCATGCCTCCGTCAAAGTTGAAAGATCCCGGTTTTTTTGGGGGAATCTCTCACTCTAAGTCTTTTCTTCAAGCTCTAGCTGGATCTTCATCATCCTTTCCGGATTTGAAGCCGTCTAACTTTCGTGGTCTTCCTGCTCTGTGGGTTTCCGATGAAGAAATTAGGGCTTTAGCGGAACCTTTTAGGTTTTCCTTAGTTGGTTTTTTCCCTTCGAAACGTCCTTCTCTCGATGCGATCAGGAATTTTTTTTTTAATTTGAAGTTGATTGGAGAGGTGTCTGTTACTGTTCTTGATTCTACCCACATTTTGATTAAGATGGCAAATGATTTAGATTATTGTAGAGTTTTTTTGCCACCGGTCTTACCTTGTTTTCAACTGTTTTATGAAAGTTACGAAGTGGTCACCGACGTTGGATATCGGTGTCGAGTCGCCGATCATCCTGATTTGGATTTCCTTTCCTAATCTTCGTCCCCATTTCTTTGCTTCGAGAATCTTGTTTGGCCTGGGGGAGTTATTCGGCAAACCCCTTAAAATTGACGAAGCTACGTCGGTTGGCTCTCGTCCTTCGAATGCTCGAGTTTTAGTTGAATTAGATATTACTAAAACTTACCCTAAGCAAGTGTGGCTGTGCTCGGATTCGTTAGGGTATGTTCAAGAAGTGGTTCTAGATGAGTTTCCTCAATTTTGTGGTGTTTGTAAAAGTTTAGGTCATCTTTCTGGTAAGTGTAAATCAATGGTTTTTACCGGTTTTCCTACTGCTGATGTTCTTGCAGAAAACTCTGCTCCTTTAGGTGGTGAGAATGGTGACAAGAGGGTTAAGGAAACTGTGGTTAATATTAATAAAGAAGATGCTGGTGTGAATGACGATAAGAGTGTTAAGGAAACGATGGTTAATGTTACTGAAGAAGATTATGAGGCTGTGGAGGTGATTTTGCCTTCGATCGATCATGTGGGGTGTTCTCCCGTTGTTGAAATTTCCACTGGTATTTTGGTTGATTCAGTGGGTGTGCAAAATTTTAACGGTGTTACTGTTGCTGCGGATGCTTTTTTATTATCACCTAATGCAATACCTTTTGTTCCTGAGGTGCTGGATGAGTGTGTTCGACAGGAAGTGATTTTGGATTCATCGGTTATTTCGTTGGTGCCAGTGGATAATCATGTTGCTGTGAATGTTGAAATTTCAGCTGGTTTGCCTGTTCAGGGTGCGGTGAATAATTTTGGGAATGCTATGTTGCTTGAAAATGAGGAAGGTGATGATGATGGTTTTGTGTCGGTTGTTGTGGATCAGGGTGGGACTGAGGCTGTGTGTCCGTCTCTGGGTAATATGGATGGTGTACCGATCCTCAACAGTTTTGTTGAGATTCCAGTTATTCAGGTGGATGCACAAGTGATGACTGACTGTGTGGGTAAGTCTGCGGACAAGGAGATTAGGAATCAGAATAATTGGTTATTTGATTCGTCTGAGGAGGAAGGTTATTCTGAATCGTTTGACTCGGATAATGATTTTACCTTGGATCGCTCTTCCATTGCTACTCGGGGGAAATTCTGGGGGAGAGGTCGTCGTAGAAGATGATTTAGCGTGTTTTTTTTGCTGTTCGTCATACTTTTATCCGCTGAAATGTTTTGGTTTGAATTTTCGTTATGCTGCGACGCAAGGCTAAGGGCAATGATGTGGATGGAGCTCGCGTCCCGGTCGTTTTGCTAGTGGCAACCGTGGGTGTTCATTTGCTTGCTGGATGGTCCGTGCGGGATGTCTTGGACGCTGGAAGCATCAACTGTGAACTGAGCCCGTTTTTAGCTTATATTACTCTAGTTTTTTGAATTTTTGTCTTCTGCTTAGTAGGATTTTGTATCTGTATTTTTTTTTTTTTTTTGGGTATTAATATATATGTTTTTTGTTAAAAAAAAAATAAAAAAAAAAAATAATAATAAACACCCCCTATATTTATAGCTAAAATAAAATTAAAGGACATCTATCACATACTAAAATCTATCAAGATCATTTTTTTATTATTATATTTGAAAAACATTTGATTCGGTTTATATTTTGCAATATTTAAATTATTAATATATTATGCTAATCTTAAAACATATCTAATAGTTTTAAAATTTATACTGCTCTTTTTTTAGTCAAGATTTCCTATGAAAATTTTCTCGCTTTCTTCTTCTAGGTGGCCAAATTAGAAATTACTTTAGATAGGGGAATTTCTGCAAAAGCTTAATTAGCATTTAAGAAAAAACTTAGGACCAAATTTCAATAGAATTTCTTTCCTCAAGAATAGATTGCACCATTAAAGAATTATTAACAATATGAGACATTTATGTGCAATGATTTTACATAAATATTTTTATTATGAAAAAGTTATTGCATTGCTTTAGATGAAAATTATTTTTTAGTTATGATTGCTATAAAATACGAGCTTTTATTTTGTTCGGTTGACCGGATGCAAGAAACATCCTGTCCTAGGCAAAAAGAAGGCGGTACCGAGGTGTACCGAGTTTTTTAAAAAACTCGGTACACCGCGGTACCGAGTTTTTTTGCCTACGACCGGATGCTCCTCTGCATCCGATCGGAGGACGTAATAATTGTTCATAAAATACATAACATTTCGTTGAATTGAAGTACCATAATAGCACCTGAAAACTTTTTCACACATTGAATTTTTTTTGGTAGGGTGAGTTCTCAAATTCGACCCAATCAACTTTGCTTTTGCAATAATAATAAATGCTAAAACTCTTTAAAGTAACTGTTTTATGCTCCAACTCAATTTCTGAAATTATATTATATATTGAGGGGTTTACATAATTAGATTATTTTCATATAAATAAAATAATGTGCAGGCCCGTGTGGGTGCATATGAGTCAAATTTGAGCTAGTTCAAATCTTTTAGCAAATGAGTTAAGGTTATTTGTTTTTGTTCAATTTGATAACTTGCCGAGTTGTCCACGACTATAAAATCAACTTGAAAGTTATCTATATGTTTTGATGTATCGATATGGACAATGGATACATACATAACACAACCTATAAATTATTAGTATATATTGAAGAAATATGACACGTGCCTTCATATGATGTTGTAAAATATATATTTTAAAAATTAAAAAACTTTGTGATATGTACATCGATCATACTTGCCTAACATTCGTATCAAAAATATTTTTATTTTCTTTTAAATTAGGCAAGAAATTTTTGTACTCAATGTGTTTGAGATATGTCACATGTTTTCTGTGCCATAAACGTATCAAATATTTCATATTTTTTTATAATAGAATATACGTCAATCATAGTTTATATATAATATACATAAACATCTTGTATTTGTTCATTTATTCATATTAATAGAAATGCATGGATATATGCACATATATAAATATAAAAATAAATTAGAATACATGCAAATATCTTAAAAAATTAATAAATAATGCCTTGTGTATATTTATTTCCTTAAATGCTCAAACTTATAAAAATTATTCAAGCTAAACTTTTTTATATAGCATTAGCACAATAAATAATAATAATTTTCTTATAACATCACATACGTGTAGTATCATTTGGATTTGCAAGGCATGTTTTCTACTCATAGGAAAAATGTTCAAACTATGTAGTGATTAAATATAAATTAATAGAATAAACATTAAAAAATTTAAGTTTAGATCCAATTGCCACAGAAGGTTCACCTGGCCTTATCACGTTGGTAGCAGTTGCCTACATGAAAAAGTTATTATCCCCTTTGTTTCAAAAAATTAAAAAACAAATATTTATTTTTCTTTGAATATGTATGGTTTGAACATTGCCAAAATAAGCGTAAGAAATTCATTATTACATTGCCAAAATGTGACTTTTTACAGGGAATTCAAGCATTATTTGGAAATTGTGCAAGATATCTAATTTAATTTTTATTATATTGCATTTGCACAGTGTATAACATGGCATTAGAGATGTTGTAATATGTGCAAAAATGCACTCTGTTATGTGAAAAAGCCATAACTATTATATTTTCTAGCCCCCACTTGTTAAAAGTAATTGTGGGAGGTTATGTAAAATTGTACAAACTTTTCTGGCCCCATCTTCTTAGGATAGATGTTGGAGGTATTCTATCCCCACTGTTTATATCCAAATTTAAGATGAAAAAGAGTGACATATGCAAGCATCTTGACATATGCTTGATAATAATTGCATTAAGTTGATGTTAATGAAAGAAATATAAATATAAATCTGAAATAAATGTTAAAATTTTCTAAAATTTTGAATTAATTTTGATGAAAAAAAAAAATCATAAGACAAAGTATTCTTTGAAGGATATTGAAACGTTTTTATATGTAGCTTTATAAGTTAGTTAAAATAATAAGTGTGCTCTCGAAACTCTAAAATAGTGTTTCACTCTTATAATTATCCAATTACTTTAATGTTTCTTTAAAACCTTATTTATTTATAGTGCAACTTAAATTATTAATTTAAGTATTGATATATGCGATGGGTTAGTATATAAAGTATATTGAGCTAGTTGTGCTCATTCTGCTCTTATAAATCCTTCAGAAAAATAGAAGAACTCGATTGAGAAGTAAAGTGAAGAAGTCATCGCTTTTTCATAATTTTAAGATTCACCGCGTTTCCATCTCGCCCTAGCCGCCTCCTGGCGATTTTAGGGTTTCTCGAGTTTTCCTTCCTTCAGGCCGTTTCTCCTTTTCGTTCCTGGTGGATCTCGTTTGGAGGTGCTCTGGTAACTGTGTGGCCGATTTTCCCCCTTCTGGGGTCTTAATCTGGCGACTATGGCCTCCTCGAACCCGTGGGGGAAGGTAGCTAGCCTGATTCTTGGTAAAAGTAAAGGTTTCTTCAACTTGGAAGGTGATGCTTCTTCTAAAACTCCGTCTAGGTCTTTTAAAGATGTTTTATCGGGGGATCTTTGCCAAGGTGAGAATGCTCCGAAATTTACTCAGTCTGTCATTAATGGTGCTCCTGCTATTCTCATGTCTGATGAGGATATTTTAAAATTGGCTTCTCCTTTTAAATTTACTTTAGTAGGAAAGTTTAACATTCGTAGACCTAATCTGGACACCATTCGGAGTTTTTTTGCGAATCTGAAGCTTTCTGGCTTTTATTCTATCTATCTTTTGGATTCTCGTCATGTGGCCATACAACTGTCGAATGACATGGATTATAGTCGTATTTTTGCTAGAAGATCTTATTTTTTTAGTAATTGTCAAATGAAGATTTTAAAATGGACTCCTTTTTTTGATATTCATGAGGAATCGCCTATTGTGCCAGTGTGGATCTCTATCCCGAATTTACGTTTACATTTTTTTAATCCGCAAGTTTTGCATGCCCTAGGTTCGGTTTTTGGGAGACCTTTGCAGACTGATCAAGCCACGGCTTCATGGACAAGGCCATCGGTGGCTCGTATACATGTGGAAGTTGATATTTCTAAGAAATTTTCGAAAGAAATCTGGGTTGGATCAAGGGATTTTGGTTACATGCAAAAGGTAGAGTTTGAAAAAGTGGCAGATTTCTGTACACACTGTAAGATGCACGGTCATGGGGTTGGTGAATGCTTTAAACTTCATCCTGATTTAAAAAAAAATACTCCTATGTCTAATCCTCCCAATGTTGAGCTGATTGTTAAGGAACAGGGTCCTGTGCTAGCGGATGGATCTCCTATTATGGTTAATGCTGACAGCCTGGTTGCTGCCCAGGTTGTTTCGAAACCCATTACTCATGTGGAAATTAATGATGTTGTAAATGCTGATGTTGCTATTGCTGGGAAAGATGTTGGGGAAGGAACGGTGGTGAGAAAAGATGATGCTTTATCTCCTAATTTATATGTCTCCATTGAATCTATGCTTCAAAACAATGTTCTCATTAAAGACACTATTATTGATGTTAATGTTGCCAATGTTAATGTTGCCAATTCTAAGGTGAATTGTCTGGATGGTAAGCTTCTGAATACTGATGCTAAACTTCCGAATAAAGTTAATTCTGGTTTTGGTGATAGTGAAGAAGGAGAAATTATCCCACCTCGTATGGGAGTTGATAATAAGTCTTCTCAGTCTATAAATAGTGAAAATGGGGAAGAATCTGAAAGATGTGAGGGTGAAGGATCTACTTCTAATTCTTTGGGGGAGGAGGAGTTTATAAATGTGAATAGGAAGAAAGGTAAGAAAAAAGGTAAACAAGTGCTACAAGCTACTCCTCGTTACACTAGAACTCAAACTAAATTTAAAGGTAGGTCTAATGGTTAAGTCTCTTATCTGGAATATTAGAGGGGTGGGGGGTAAGGATTCTAGGATTAGAGTTAAGAACCTTTGTAGAATTCATAACATCAACGTTTTAGTTTTACTTGAACCTATGATTAAGTCGGATAAACTTATGCCTACTGCTTCTAACTTGGGTTTTTCTCATTATTTTGCTAATTGTTCTAATAAAATTTGGATTTTGTGGAAGAATTCTGTTAAAATTAATATTTTAGGGAACTTTATTCAAGTTGTTCATGTTAATATTGACATGTTTAATTTTAATTGCAATGCTTCTTTTGTTTATGCTGCTAGCTCTAGAATTGGCAGATTATCTTTAAGGGAGCAATTATGTAATTTTTCTTCTTCTTGTTTGGGGCCGTGGTGTATTGGGGGAGATTTTAATACAATTACTAATGCTAGTGAAAGATTGGGAGGGGCTTTGCCTATTTTTAAGGCTATGGAAGATTTTAACTCCATGATTTCTCATTGTGATTTACATGACAATGGTTTCTTTGGTAACCAGTTCACGTGGAATAGAGGTAATTTTTGGCAAAGACTTGATAGAATGCAGTTTAACAATTATTGGATTGCTAATTTTAATATGACTCATGTTGAGGATTTAAGTAGAACTGCTTCGGATCATGCTCCTTTACTTCTTTCTATTAATGCTAATAAGAACTTTATTTCTTCTGCCTTTAAGTTTCAAAATATGTGGATTTCTCACCAGGATTTTTTAAATGTGGTCAGAACGAATTGGCAAGCTCCTACTTTTCCTTCTAATAACTTAATTGGGATGGCTAAGTTGTGGCATAAACTTAGTAGACTTAAACAAGTGCTCCGTTGGTGGAATAAGCATATTTTTAAAAACATTTTTGATAATATTAAAAATACTGAAATGGAGGTGGTTAATTTGGAAAAGAGTGTTGCTCTTAATCCTATTATTAGTAACATTTCTTGTCTGAATGAAGCCAAGCTTAAGCTTTTTGCTCTTCATGAGCAAGAGGAGATTTATTGGCAACAAAAGGCTACTACTACATTTTTTGTTGAGGGGGATAGAAATACTAAATTTTTTCATGCTATGTATAACAAGAAAAAAAGTAAGAACTACATTTTCAAAATTTTAGATAAGGATGGGAGGATTTTGGAGGATGATGCCTCTATTATTAACTCTGGTGTGAATCATTTTAAAAGCATTTTCAATAGTAATTTCAGCCCCCAGAATATTGGTAATCCTTTCATTGTTCCTAAATGCATTTCTGATATTGATAATTGCATGTTGACTAATCCTCCTTTGGAAGAGGAAATATGGAATGTCATCCAAACTATGAACAAGGACTCAGTTGCGGGGCCTGATGGTTTTACTACAAAATTTTTTGTGAAAACTTGGGATATTATCAAGGCTGATATTATTGAAGATGTTCAGGAGTTTTTTTCTGGGAAACCTTATGTCAAATTTTTCTCTTCTACTAGCATTGTTTTAATTCCCAAGAAAGATAGTACCAATGATTGGAATGATTTTAGACCCATAAGCTTATGTTCTTTTTTTAATAAATTAGTTTCTAAAATTATTTCTTCTAGACTGGTGGAGATTCTTCCTAGAATTATTTCTCAAAATCAAACGGGATTTGTCAAAGGGAGAAGTATCTTTGATAACATTCTTCTTACACAAGAAATTGCCCATGATATTAACATCAAAACTAAAGGTGGTAATATTATCTTCAAGTTAGACATTACTAAAGCTTATGACAATCTTAATTGGGAGTTTTTATATAAAGTGCTTGCTTTGTTTGGTTTTAGACACGGTTTTTTGAAGTCTTCTCAAGGTTTGAGACAAGGTGACCCTTTGTCTCCTTCTTTGTTTATTATTACTGTTGATTATCTTTCCAGAAGTCTTGAGGAATTATTCATGAGACACCCGGCTTTGAAGTATCGTACTAAAGGAGGTATTTATATATCTCATCTTTGTTTTGCGGATGATTTCATAATTTTTTCTAATGCTTGTATTAATAATATCAAAATTCTAGTGGAGTTTTTAGTTGAATTTTATAAAATCAGTGGGCTTAACATTAATAGAAACAAGAGTAATTTCATTGCTTCTAAGTTGATAAATTGATAAGAGAAATGAGATTATTAGAGTTTGTAATTTTAATTGTGTTAATTTTCCTATCAAGTATTTGGGCACCCCTATTTTTAAAGGTAGGAAAAGGAATTCTATTTTTGAAGATATATTAAATAGTTTCCATAATAAAATTTCTAATTGGACCACTAAATTCCTTTCTTTCGGGGGTAGATTAATGTTGATCAAGCATGTGTTAAACTCTATCCCTATCTTTATTTTTCACACTCTTCACCCTTCTGCTGCGATCTGCTTGAAAATGAAATGGATTATCAACAAGTTTTTCTGGGGAGCCAATAATGAGCATTCGTCTATTTACTGGGCTTCCTGGAATAAAGTCTGTGGTCCTGTCAATGAAGGTGGTTTGGGTTGTAAGAGCATTTTGGATATGGTGCATGCTTTTTCTCATAAATTATGGTTTACTTTTAGAGCTAATAATAGTCTTTGTCTAAATTTTTGCATTTCAAGTATTGCAAAGATAATCATCCTTTATATTGTACCTTTAAGATTGGTGATTCCTTGGTTTGGAAAAGATTGTGTAAAATTGGTTGGGAAGCCGAGCAATTTTTGCAATGGGGGTTGGGTAAAGGTGACATTGCTTTTTGGCAGGATAATTGGTTGGGTATTGGTTCTATCGATAGCATTCTTAATACTCAAACGCTTATTAATACTAAAGTTTCCAGTTTAGTGGCTTACGGTAATTGGAACATTTTGGAGTTGAGTAATATTGTTCCTAATGAGGTGATCATTCATATTATTAGCATCCCTTTGCTATTAAGTGCTACTGACTGTGTTATTTTTAATGCTTCTTCCAATGGCAGATTCAATCTTAATATAGTTTGGGACAATTTTAGAGCTAAGCATTCTGTTTCTAATGTTTTTAAGGCCTTGTGGAATAAATGCAATCCGGTTTCTTATTCTATTCTTGCTTGGAGATGCATTAAAGGTTTCTTACCGGTGGACAACCGTCTGTGGAACAAAGGTTTTCTGCTTCCCTCTAAATGTCAGTGCTGTTTTAATATAGAAACTATTGAGCATGTGTTTATTAATTGTAATACGGCTAAGAATGTTTGGAATTTTTTTCTAATGCGGTTAACAAAATTTACTCTGTTACAAAGAATGATAACATCTATACTAGGCTTTCTAAATGGGTGAGTAACGATAAGGGTCATATTTATAATATTTTACCTATTTTCATTTTGTAGTTCATTTGGAAGGCTAGAAACGATTCCAAACACAAGGGGATTAAGATTAATTCTAATGACATCATTGCTAATGTTAATACTAGAATTTGTCAATGTTTCAGTGCTAATCTGTTGAAGGAAAAAGTCTTTAAAAACTGTCATAGTTATGCTATGGGTATTTGTATTTCTTTTGCTGATTCTCTGGTTCACAATAGGGTGATCTTTGTTAATTGGCTGAAACCAGAGTTTCCTTTCTTTAAGCTTAACACAGACGGGGCTGTTAATCATTTATCTGGGGGCATGGGGGGCTTAATTCGTAGTTCCTCTGGAGAGGTGATTTTGGCTTTTGCGGGGCCTCTTAATCCGTGTAAAGCTATTTTTGCTGAGCTTTTGGGTCTTCATAAAGGTTTGGAGTTTTGTTTGTCTAATGGTATTCATAATGTTCATGTTGAGGTGGATTCTTTGCTGGTTACTCAACTTATTAAGAAGGATTTGTCTGTTCACCCGCGGTTTTTTTATCTTATTAGAAATATTAAAATTGCTTTGTCTAAGTTAAACTGCACCTTAAGCCATATTTTCAGAGAATGCAACTCCTGTGCTGACTGGTTAGCGAATTTGGGTTGTTCTTCTGGTATTGATATCTTATTTGAACCAAATTGTTTGCCGGATCAATTAAGGGAGCTTGTGAGAAAGGACAATTTGGGGATTCCTGTTGCTAGAAAAAATTAATGGGTGGCTCTCTCTTGTGTTTTTACGGTCTGTTTTTGATGCTTCTCTTTTCTGTTGTTTTTGTGCCCTCTACTTTGCGGGGCGTGTTTGTTTTATCCAGCTGGGGGGTTTTTAGCCTTGGGTTTTTGGTTGCTGCTTATTATCTGTTTTGTCTTGTTTTGTTGGGGTTGAGGTGGTTGTTTGGAGTTGCGGTTTTATTTTTTCTGGTTGGGGTTATTTCTCAATCTGGGGAGTTGTTTCTTGCTGGGGTGATGGCTGCTGTTGTTGGCTGGGTTTTAATGGGTGAGTTTACTGGGAAATGCCTGGAGGTGTATACCTTTTCTTTTTTATACTTGTTTTTCGTTGAGCTGGTTGGTTTGAACTGGAGGATGTTTTTGAATTGGTATAGTCTCACGGGTTGTTGGTTTACTCATTGTATGGATGAGGAAAGTATTATCCAGATTTATCTGATTAAAAAGGATGGTAAGAATGATTCTGCTCTGGGTTTCTTTGGTTTTACTAATCCGGTGTTTTTTAATTGCAGGTTTTTAGATTATTCCATTCTAATTCATTATACGGGTTATAAGGTCAGTTTATTTGGGTTATTATTGTTTTTTGGCCATAGTTACTTGTTTTTTTGCAGGAAGATTGAGCGGAATGCTTTCATTATTTGCTTTCTTTTTTGGGTTCTGCTCACTCACAGACCTAGGTGCTTTTGGTATTATTTTTGTAATCGTAGTAATAGGAATCACTGGCTCATAGGTTTTCTTTTCGTTTTGTTATATGTAGCTCTTTCGAGCATTAGAGAGCTGGAGGTTCCTATTAAGGACCTTGTAACCGATTTTGATTATTAACGCGTAGGCCCCTTGTGAGGGTTTTAACTAAAAAAAAAAAAGTGAAGTGAAGAAGCGAGCTTATGAGTTCTAGTGTTTGAAGTACAGATTTGTAATAAAGTCTATTTGTTGAGATGTATATACTTTCATGCTTTGTATTAATGTAATAAAGTTTTAATAGAATGAAATGTAGTTTATATTACTTTTTATAATTTAAAACTTAGTACTTCTGGTTGGTGTTATTGATGATTGAGAATATATTATAAATTTAAATAAGTCAAACCTTTCATTAGATCCTATACCTTTCATTAGATCCTAGGGCGTTACAACAACATACAATAATTTTGGTAAGAGTCTACTTTTTCAGCACTCAAATTAAATTTTGATACTAACATCATCTTGCTTAAGTCTGGTAGAATTAATATATCTTCAAAATTTGTTTCTTTCAGTACGTAGCTTAAGAAACTGGTCGAAACATTTATAAGAAATATTTATTTTATCTTAATAATGAGCATACAAATGGCAATAAATTAATAACTTAGAATGAGTGGTGCATCCATCGGAAATTAGTTGTTGAGCTACACATAGTAATTTATAGAAGTTGTGCACAATAATATTAGGTGCCTCTTTTACATGTTTGCTAAATTGTAGGATAGTTGCATTGAATATCATCTCTTTAAATGTCCTTATTTTTCTTTCTCTACTATTATGAAACTTATTAAAGAACCACATTGAGATTCAAAATGTTGCTTTTACTCTTCATATGAAGTCTACGATCAATAACCTTGCAAAAATCCTCTATTAGATTATTCTAACATAAGCTCATAAAATGTAAGGTAGGCTTAATTTTTGTTCTTCGAACAAGCCACTTAAACTATCTATTTGATATAGATGATGGCAATTAACATGCCTTTTGAATGAAATATTTGGCTCTTTAGATGAATTAATTTGTTAGTGCCTATTATCAAAGTAAAAATCTACATTGTATATATTATCACGTAACAAAGAGAGTTAAATTTTTTTTAAAATGTTTATATAAACGTAAATTTTTTATAATCTTTTGATCTATATTTATTGATAAATTTTTAAAATCTTTATATAAACACCATTTAGTACGCAATGAAGCCTTTTTCTCATTTTAATTGAAAAACCAAATTACCATTAGTAAAATTTAATAATTATTGTTTATAAATACCATTTTTTAACATTTTAATTAAGTTTTTAGAACTTTTATAAACACCTAATTTTTGCAAGAAAATTTATACAAATTAGTGATCACATACAGACCTAAAATAATATAATAATATTATAGAAATTAGATTATATCAAAAAGTTTCTCAAATTTGAAAAAAAAACATTTAAAAAAAAGAATGATGCGAAAAACAACAATAAAAATAACATCAAGCTTTTATCCCACTACATAAGGTCAGCTGTATGAATCCTTATTCTCCATTGTCATATTAAGTGTCAAATTTACATTTAAAAAGTACATAAACTTATAAATTTTATGCCCTTTTTATATAAAATCAAATGAATCTAAAAATAAATTGATTAAAACTATTCAAAAAGATAAGGATTTACCTTTAGATCCCAAAGAACTGAGAACATTTGTGGAGAAAATGCTTTGGATGAGCACCAAGGTTAGACATATGACATGGGGAAAAATGGTGTTGGTAGGGTCACATTATGTTAAATGGAGAGGAGTCCTATATGTTGGGATTAATGGTTGTTTCTTTGTGGAATTTTTGGAGAATTTTAGGTAGACATATCTAATAAAATTTTTGCTAAAAATTTATACTAGAAATAGTTACATTATTTTCATGAAAATTTTTCCTCTAACGTCTTCATGTGATCAACATACAAATTAGTAGAATAAAAATTACAAAAAAAAAAGAAACAACTCAATAAATGTATCATAAATTTTGGTTTGATGATGAGTCATAAAAAATATTGATGATAATCTTTACATAATTAAATAAAAAAAATTAACTTATTTCAACTTTGTAAAATTTATAATCTTTTATATTCTCATACTTAATCATATTTTATGCATAAAAATCTAAAAGACTTAAACTTGTAACCTAGACGCATGGATCTTTAATTTGTTCCATTATCAAAAAGTTGTATGCAACATCAACTTTGAACCTTTTTAAGTAGGCTCAATTCACTCAAGTCTAGGTCTTTTTGCATAAAAATACTTAGTTAACAATTTTTTTTCGAAAATAGTAATATGCAAGTGAACATAATTTTTTTTCTAAAATAATTATAAACAAGTACACGTGTCGTGTCAAGTAATAAAGAAGTGAGTTTAGTATTCTTACAATGGGGAAATTTAAGTTCCCAGTAATAAGCTTATTACTATATTCACTGAAAGCAAGATTTATCTTACCATAGCCTAAATGTTTTTGCAAGTGAAACAAATCAATTATTCTATACCTAAAATGAGTTCTAAAGTTCCAAATAATCTGAACATAGGATAGATAAGAATTCATATTCACATAGATTGGTCTTCCAAATTTGTACTGTGAATTAGAGCAATATTAACTCCACGTCACTAGGGATTTCATTGGTGTTTTAGCAAAGCCATTTGCTTCATCATATTTTTAACTTCTTCTTAGTAATTCCAATGTCTTATGCAAACATAAATCTATATTTGCAAGCACTTTCTTCAAGTTCCCCTATTTATTCTACTACGCCTACATAAGATGTAGATCTCAATATATTTTAACCTTGTCCACGACCATTACACAACTAAATTAAGTTCAAAGGAACAAGGAAATCAACAAAACTCTTTAAATTCATAGACCTATTATATCGAGCACGTTGGAGAAATAAACATCGTAGGCCTAGAAAAGTAAATTAGCCAAGGATTGAACTAAACATAATAAGGAAATACTTCATTGTAATTATAGAAATAGTTATAAGAGATTGAATTAAGAGATATCAAACCATATTAATGGTACATAATTGCTCTCAAACTCCTTGTGTTCTTCTTTCTCACTCTTTCTCATGCATAATACAAAAAGTGAGCCCCCCCCCCCCCCCTCCCTAATATCTCTCCCCTAAAACCTTACCCAAGAATTTATATTAGAAGCCCGATAACTTATCCTAGCTTCACAGCATTGGGTTGATTAACACTAAAGCTCTACAAAACTTACTAAGGTTGTGATGCTTTACAGAAGCATTGTTAAGGTTCTCATACTGAATCGACTTGTCAATTGTGTGACATGATGGTATTATCTGCTCAGCCGAGATGCTTGGACAATCTTGAAATTTGGTACTAATGATGATGATTTGATGTTGCAGTTCTTTGCTCTCTATAATAACCAGACTCTCATGTTTCTTTGGTGCTCCAGGTTTTGAGGCTTCAATGTTGAGTCCAGTAATTAGGTTGTTAAGCCAAAGTAAATGTCCCACGGCTACCAAGAGGGGGGTGAATTGGTAGTTTTAAAAATTTTAAACCCTCTTAATGATAAAGTTGAACCGAAATAAAATTTTCTTTTAAAGTTTGTAGAAAAATGTTTTTCAACCACAGAGTTGTTTAAACTGAAATTTAAAGTGCGGAAACGTAAACGCAATAAAGTAAATGACACCAGATTTATAGTGGTTCGGTCTATAACCAGACCTACATCCACTCCTCAGAGGCACCCTCTGAGTATTGCACTAATACCACAAAGTGACTCTCCTTTAGCACCCACAGCAAGGCGGAGAAGCCTTTACAACACACTCTTTTCACCACTACCCGGTGCGGCAGAGAACCGTCGTCCTTTCACACAATCCACAGTGCTGGCAGATAACCGTCATCCTTTTACACTCTCCTAGTGTGGGCAGAGAACCCTACAGCTGTTCACACTCTCAAAGTGTAAGCAGAGAACCCTTCGGCTGTTCACACTCTCCAAGTGTCGGCAGAGAACCCTTCGGCTGTTCACACTCTCCAAGTGTCGGCAGAGAACCGGATCTCCTTGACTGATCTTCTCACAAGAATCTAGAAGGAAGAAGGAAAAGAGTGAAGAAATCCAATTTCACAAGTAGAGACTCTTACCTTTGTAATCCAAGTGAAGCCTTCTCGCTCCAGTGGTAGGAAACCTCCTTTGAATGCTCTCTTCCACTCTCTCCTTGGCTATTCTCTCAAGAGGCACGAAGATCAAATGACAAAAAGATTAGGTGGCAGTCTAATTTGGACTATTTATACAAAAGACATGAAAAACTGACCAAAAACTGCAAGTTTCCAATTCTGTACGCAGTGGATCGTCCTGTACGATCCTGGATCGTCCTGGACAATTTTACTTAAACGATCTGAAATGACCCAATTTGTATATGTGTAAGAATGACTTCGTACAGCTGATCGTCCTGTACGAACTAGGTTCGTCCAGTACGAACGGTTATTACAAGGTCGGTTCTAGAAACTACTGAAAACTGTTCTAAGTCGGTTAATCGTTTGGACGAAAATTTTCCAGAGACCCGATCGTCCTGGACGATTAATTATTTCGTCTGGACGAAAATTTTCCAGAGGACCATTCGTCGCGGACGATAATTTGTTTTCGTCTGGATGAAAAATTTCCAGAGGCCTGATCGTCCGGTACGATATTTAATTTTGTCTGTACAAAAATTTTCCAGAGCACTGGTCGCCTCGTACGATGGTAAAATTCGTCTGGACAAAAATTTTACAGAGAACCCATCGTCCGGGACGATAATAAATTTTGTCCTGGACGAATAGGACTTAGAAAAATTTTTCGAGCAAATTCCTATTCGTTCCATGTGCTCTATAGGAGATAACTGACGGATCGTCCAGTACGATAAAAATCGTCCTGTACGATCAGTATAAAATTGTATGATCTCCTTATATGTGTGTGTAAGTTTTTTATTCACTCAATTACAATCACTCCCTTTCAAAATTAAATTAAAGAAAATGCAAACTTCAAATAAACAAAATATCTCATGTTGAATTTAATTTGAAGTTATCGTAGTCATGAGTCGGATTTTCCTGAAATGTTAGTACACACAAGAGCAAGTGCAAATCTTCTAAAATTGTTAGGAGATAACTATACATTTGAACAATAATGTTTGGAATCATCAAAACTACATAAGTTGCACAAATATAAATCATTCAAATAGCAACTATTCAAACAATCTCCCCCTTTTTGATGATGGCAAAACAATTATTATTTGTATGGTTTCAAGTTAAACAAATCTCCTATCTCCTAAACTCCCCCTGAATTGATGAGTACATTAAAATAAGGAGGCATAAAGAACAAAATTTTTATTTTTCTAAAATTTTAACACAAAACAACTACAAAGTAAAAAACTTGCAAACAGAACAATCAAAACAGAAAACAGAAAATACAATAATTTCTCCCCCTTTTTGACAACAACAAAA
Source organism: Dendrobium huoshanense (assembly GCA_016618105.1). Taxonomy (NCBI): domain Eukaryota; kingdom Viridiplantae; phylum Streptophyta; class Magnoliopsida; order Asparagales; family Orchidaceae; genus Dendrobium; species Dendrobium huoshanense. The sequence goes on from CM028360.1 coordinate 42,410,394, forward strand.
AGTGAAGAAGAAAAAGACAAGAAATGTACGTAATTATATGAAATTCATTTTTAAAATTTAATCTAAATTGTGATTGACATAGGGTATGCAATTTTAAACTAAAGATATTAGGTCAATCATAGAAATTCATACAATTTAAGAGCTGATATAACATTATAAGTAAGAAGAATTTATCAAAGACATGATTCAATTTAGACATTTGACTATAGTAAATCATTACAAGAGAGATGTATAAAAATTCTATATTTCAAAGTTCAATAGAATATAAATGAACATAAGATCAATTTGAATTAAGAGATTGAACGAATTTGGAAAGAAGAGAATTACCTCATGTGGCGCTTTGCGCATCTTTTTCAAAATTTGGGGCACATTTTTGTGCATTTTTTCTTGGTTGGGCTTATTTTGTGCCTCTTTTTCACTTTGCAAATCTTTGTGAATTCCTTTTGATTTTTGTACATTTGTACAATGTTCAAGAGTAATTGAGACCAATTCTTTCTAAAATCTATAATCTAAAATTTCAAATATTTCTAGGTGCATAAATATCACTTGAGCATAGCAATACAAAATAAGAGAACATCTAAATTGCAATAGTAATATTAACTTTTATGTAGTCTAAATGAATAGACATGAATTTAAAAGTTCTAATTACAACAAATTATAAACAACTTATAAATTCAGAAAGTCTAGATTTTCTAATATAGATAATCTCAAATTACAATCGAATTTAAGCACTATGTAGATTAAATAATACTAATGAAATTCATAAACATTAACCACATTTCAAAATAAATCTAATAAAAGAAAACTCTCATTGATACTTAAGAAACAGATTACATAAAAAGAAGAAAAAATACATTGAACTTAAAAAAGAAAAACCAACATAAACACAAACACTTAACAATAAAACAGACACGATAAAAACAACAAAAAATACAACATACACACATAAAAACATTTCTACTGTTCTGGAGGAGGAGGAGGAGGAATGCCGCCAAAAAGGTTGAAGTAGGAGGCCATCAACATTACATTGGTATTAATTCCATGAACTTCATCTTTAATATTACCAATGTCTTGTTGCTGCTGCGTAAGTTGAGCATCAAATTGTTCAAACCTTTTATCAATGTGAGTCTCTAATCTTTCAAATCTCTCAATCAGATTTTGGTAATCTGATTGAGAAGCAGAAGCTTGCACTCCTTCTTCTTCTTCCTCTTCTGAAGCACTGGCATGTGCTTTTTCTTTTTCTTTTTTCTCCTTGAAGAGCAATCTGAATGATGCATCGTTGTAGTAAACTGGCTCTTCATATTCTTCATCAGGATGCACTATATTGTATTTTTTTTTCCAAAATATAAGTTATTAAGTGTCCTAATGAAATGTTCTTCTTCCTCTTCTCATCTGCATGTCCTATTTCTGAAAGCCCATAGATATGGTCTATGATAAGTTGGGCTTCGTCAATAGGATGTCTTTCCATGATTAAAAAGGTTAGAACAGATAGGAGAGGAGTAATGTTAATCCTATCACCAGCTTTAGGAATAATTGAGGATCTAAGGATATGCTGGATGATTCGGGCATCTTGGGTCATACCGGAGACTCTAGCAACATGATAGGTTATGCCTATTTCTCTAATCACCCTATTGATTTGAAACCATTTGAAGGAGGTTTCTGACATTAGGGTGTGGGCTCTATATCCCTCAATTCTTAAGTTTAAAAATGCACCAAGGTCGTGCTTGGTGATCTCAACTTTTTGCTTAAAAATATAAGAACTAATGGTGGAGTGGTCAGAATTGAAACTCATGCTTGCTAGAAAGTAATGGTAGGTTTGCTTATTGTAGAAGTGGACGAGAGAAAGAATGAACTGAAATTGGGTTGAGGCGAAGAGGTGCAATAGCCGAAATTTCAACTCAGTTTGAATAAGAATGCGAGACAGAGTGATTTTTGCGGATGCAAAACGAGAAAAAGATTCCTCATTCGCCTTAGAAAGAAAGTTGTCTGGGTCATTCCTATTTGGTTTCTTCACCAACACCTTTTGTCTTTTGCTAGAGGAGGCCATTGTTGATTTGATGTAGAAACGGATTGAAAATGAAGTTTAGAAGTGTGATTGTTAAGTTAGAAAGCCTTCATATTTAAAGAAAAATGATACGTTCGTCCTGGACGAAAATATTCGTCAATATTCGTCCTGGACGAAAAATTATCATTCGTCTGGACGAAATAATTTCGTACAGATGATCCAATTCGTCCAAAATGTAACGGTTTTTCGTAATCAACATAACTTACGATGCGTCCCTTCGTACAGGCTTTTTGACTTGACCGATCGTACAGACGAAAAATTTTCGTACAGACGATCAAAAAGTAAATCGTTTTAATGACTCTTGAAAACCGTCCCCTACAATGAACCGACACATGTTCGTCTGGATGAACGAAAATTTCGTACATACGAAGTTCATATTAAAAACTGTCTTATCCACTCAACCGCTGCATTCAATCGTCCCGACGTTTGAGAGAAAAGAAAAAAAAATTCGTCCTGGATGATCAACATATCGTACAGACGATCTAATTAAAAACTGCTCTCAAAACGATTAAAATTTGCGCAAACTGTTCCTTCACACATCGTCCCGTACAAAATATTTTCGTCCTGGACGATTTCCTCCAAAAAAAATTTTATTTTTGAATTTTTTAAATTAAGAAAAACAACAAAACAAAAAAAATATTCAAAAACAGAAAACATAAAACAAAACCATAAATCCAAAAACAATTCATTCAAAACACACAAAATTTCACAAAATCAAAAAACAAGACAAAACAAATATCAATGTTGCAAAGACATTTTGTTTAAGCATTCAAATCAATAACACCAAGCCTTGTTCTTAAAGTACTGAAGGTATCAAAGGCTAAAGGTTTTGTAAAAATGTCTGCAAGTTGATTTTCAGTTGAAACATGTATGAGTTCAATTTCTCCTTTGGATACATGATCCCTTATGAAATGATGCCTTATATCAATGTGTTTGGTTCTAGAATGTTGAATAGGATTTTTGAAAATGCAAATAACACTAGTATTGTCACAATAAATTGGAATAGTGCCTATAGTTAATCCTAAATCAATCAACTGTTGTTTTAACCAAAGTACTTGTGCCACACAACTTCCTAATGCAATGTATTCTGCTTCTGCAGTAGATAGTGCCACTGAATTTTGTTTTCTACTAGACCATCAAACTAATGAATTTCCAATGAATTGACATGTTCCAGAAGTGCTTTTCCTTTCCACTCTACAGCCTGCAAAGTCAGAATCTGAGTAACCAATAATTTCAAATGAAGAGCTAAACTTAGGATACCAAATTCCTAAGTTTTGAGTTCCTAGAAGATATCTTAAAATCCTTTTCACTGCTGTCAAATGTGATTCTTTTGGATCTGATTGAAATCTAGCACATAAGCAAACACTAAACACAATATCTAGTTGGCTAGCAGTCAAGTAAAGTAAAGATCCAATTATCCCTCTAAATTTCTTTTGATCAACAGATTTTCCCTTAAGGTCCTTATCCAACTGAACTGAAGAACTCATTGGTGTACTAACAGGTTTAGCATTGTCCATTTCATATTTTTTGAGGATGTCCTTAATATATTTAGTTTGACTAAGAAAAGTGCCTTCCTCAAGTTGCTTAATGCTAAATCCTAGAAAGTAATTTAAATCTCCCATTAGACTCATTTCAAATTCACTACTCATTGTTTTAGAAAAATCATCACAAAGATGTTTATTTGAAGATCCAAAGATGATGTCATCCACATAAATTTGAACAATAAGTATATCCTTTCCAATTTTCCTCAAAAAGTGAGTTGTATCCACACTTCCTTTTTCAAAAGATCTTTCAAGTAGGAAGGTGCTTAACCTCTCATACCAAGCCCTAGGTGCCTGTTTCAATCCATAAATATCTTTTTTAATTTGAAAACATGATTTGGAAATTTAGAATTTTCAAAACCTGGAGGTTGTTCTACAAAAACATCTTCCTCAATTTCCCCATTTAAAAATGCACTTTTGACATCCATTTGAAATAATTTAAAAGCTTTAAAATAGGCAAAGGCTAGTAAAACCCTAATTGCTTCAAGTCTAGCTACAGGGGCAAAAGTTTTCTCAAAATCAATTCCTTCAATTTGATTATACCTCTTAGCTACTAATCTAGCCTTATTTCTAATGACTACTCCTGAGTCATTCATTTTATTTTTGAACACCCACTTGGTTCCAACAACACTTTGATCTTTTGGCCTTGTAGTTAGTTCCCAAACTTTATTTCTTACAAATTGATTTAACTCTTCTTGCATGACCAATATCCAAAATTCATCTGAAAGTGCTTGATCAATATTAGTGGGTTCAATAGTTGAAATAAAGGCTGAATGATTGACTTCCTTGTTTAATCCACGCCTAGTTCTAACACCCTCACTTGGTTCACCTATAATCAATTCCTTTGGATGGTTTTTAGAAAATCTCAAATCTCTAGGCAAAGGGTCTTCTCTTTCTAAATTTTCTTCCACATTTTCTTCCAAATTTAATCTATCAATCTTTTGGGAGTTTTCTTCAATTTCTTCTTCAACAATATTTGGCTCTTCCATGTTTCCATTTTCATCAAAAACAACATGTGTGGTTTCTTCAATGACTAAAGTTCTTTTGTTGAATACTCTATAAGATTTTCCAACACTTGAATATCCAACAAAAATTCCTTCATCTGATTTTGGATCAAATTTTCCTAAGGCAGATTTTCCATTATTATGTATGAATACCTTGCAACCAAATACATGCAAATGAGACAAATTTGGTGTTCTACCTTTTAGCAACTCATAGGGTGTATTATTCAAATTTGATCTCACATTCTCCCTATTCAGAACATAGCATGCAGTACTAACCGCCTCAGCCCAAAAATATCTAGGAAGTGAGTATTCTGCTAACATTGCTCGGGCGGCTTCTATTAATGTTCTGTTCTTTCTTTCAACTACTCCATTTTGTTGAGGAGTTCTAGGTGCAGAAAAATTGTGATCAATCCCCTTTTCTTTACAGAAATCTTCAAATCTTTCATTTTCAAATTCTCCTCCATGATCACTTTGTATAGAAATTATTTCACATCCTAGTTTTCTTTGTATCCAAGTTGAAAAACTTCTAAATTCTTCAAATGATTCACTCTTATGAAAAAGAAATTTAACCCAGGTGAATCTTGAAAAATCATCTACTATAACAAATCCATATATCTTTCCTCCTAGACTAACAATGCTTACAGGTCCAAAAAGATCCATGTGAAGAATTTCTAAAGGTTTACTGGTCCTAAGATCTTTATTGGACTTAAAAGAGGACTTCACTTGTTTTCCTAATTGACATGCATCACATAGATGGTCGTTGGTAAAGTCTAGTTTAGGTATTCCTCTCGCCAAATTTTTTTGGGTAATTCTTCTAAGATTTTTCATACTAGAATGATAAAGTCTCCTATGCCAAAGCCATGATTCATCAGAAACAGTTTTCAAACAAAAAGTATTAGGAGATTGAATACAATTTAAATCTAGCATGTAGACATTATTTACCCTTTTTCCATTTAAGATAATTTTCCCATTTAGGCTAATTATGCAGCTAGTAGGTAAAAATTTTACATTATAGCCCTTATCACATAGCTGACTTATGCTAAGCAAATTATGTTTTAAGCCTTCAACTAATAAAACATTGTCTATGAAAAAGTTTTTCAAATTTCCAATCATACCTGATCCAACCACTTTCTTTGTGGTATTATCTCCAAGTGTAACCTTGCCTCCACTCCTGGCTTTCAGCGTTATGAATTTAGCAGTATCTCCAGTCATGTGCTTTGAACATCCGCTATCCAGGTACCATATACTCTCACGAGGTCTTGTGTGAAAGTATACCTGCAAAATTCTCAAATGTTAGACCTGGGAACCCAAACTAGTTTGGGTTCACCTTTATGAAATTTATAATCAGATGCATGTATGATATGTCTAGGTTTATGCATCTTAGTTCTCCACAACAAATTAGGTTTCATCTTTAAAGTGCAGGTGTGAGATATATGTCCCAAAAATCCACAATTGTTACATTTAATATTAGGAAAAATATTCCTATGTTTTCTTTCATATGATTGTCTTCTAAGGGATTTCATGAATTTATGATAATATTTAGGATTTGTAAATCTTCAAGTTTAGGGGGGTTCCTATTATCCTCGAGAGCTCTTATAGTGAGTTTGTAAAATGAATTCATATCCTCCAAGATTCGATTGGTATAATTAATTCTACATGTCTTGCTCTCAGATTCATCCTTAAAATTCTTAAATTCTTTTTCAAGTTCAGCATAGGATGATTTTAAATTCTCAAAATTTTTATTCAAGTCATCATATTCATCAAGTAGTTTCATGTGGTTGCTATCAATTAAAGCATGATCTTTCCTAAGGATTTCGTGTTCCTTATTAAGCTCTTCCAATTCTAAAACTAAACTAGCATACATCATTTTCTTTTTCCTATATGCATCATGCATGTGTTCAGAAACTTCAAACAATTCATTATAGGTTAAATCACATACCTCTTCTTGATCTGATTGTTCAGCATTATCTGCCATCAAGCAAAGGTTGGTGACTTCTTCTTCTTTTTCAGTCTCAGATGAGTCTGAAGCTGAGTCCGCCCAAAAAGCCTTTTGAAACTTCTTCTTGCCCTTCTTTACCATTGGTTTCTCCTCTACCTTCTCCTTGTTAGGAGTGGCTTTGAGTTTTGGACAATCAGTCTTTATATGACCTGGTTTCCTGCATTCATAACAAATCACTTCATTAGAAACCTTGCCATTTCTGTTATACTTACCTATATTCCATTGCTGGCGTCTCTTCTGCTTCCTCTTTAAAAAGCTTCTGAATTGTCTAGTCATCAGTGCAATATCGTCTTCATCCTCAGGTTGTGAGTGTTCACTTTCTGACTCTTCCACATTTAGTGCAATATTTTTGTCCTCTCTTGGTTCACCTGCATCAATCTTTCTTTGACTTACTCCTTGCTCGTAAGCAATGAGTGAACCAAGAAGATTGTCAATGGAATAAATGTTCAGATCTTTAGACTCTGTAATTGCAGTAATTTTAGCATTGTATGCAGTAGGTAAACAATGGAGAATCTTATTAACCATTTCAGCATTAGTTAATTCCCTACCAAGTGCATGCAAAGAGGTGACAATTTGAGTGAATCTTGTGTACATGTCAGATATAGATTCATTAGGTTTCATGCGAAATAATTCGTAGTCATGTAACAAGATATTGAGTCTTGATTGCTTAACCTCATTTGTCCCTTCATAAGTAATACAAAGTCTATCCCATATGTCTTTTTCGCTTTTACAAGTGGAAACTCGCATGTAGTCTTCAGATTTTAAAGCACAAAAGAAACTATTTAAAAATTTTGCATTTAATTGTGCTAAGTCACGTTCTTCAATAGTCCAATCTGCATAGGGTGTTTCTACCCTAATTCCATCAACTAATCTAGTTGGTTTTGAGTAACCTTCCTGGACTAGCATCCACATGCGATAATCAAGTGACTGTAAGAAAGTAGACATGCGTGTTTACCAAAAATCAAAAGGAATATTGTCAAACAGTGGAGGTCTAGTGATAGAGTAACCCTCAGGTGTGTTTCAGTTTCCAAATGTAGCCATCTACGTTAATCAAAAAGTAGTTCAAACTTATGATTTTGAAACTATGCTCTGATACCACTTGTTGAGTCCAGTAATTAGGTTGTTAAGCCTAAGTAAATATCCCACGGCTACCAAGAGGGGGGTGAATTGGTAGTTTTAAAAATTTTAAACCCTCTTAATGATAAAGTTGAACAGAAATAAAATTTTCTTTTAAAGTTTGTAGAAAAATGTTTTTCAACCACAGAGTTGTTTAAACTGAAATTTAAAGTGCGGAAACGTAAACGCAATAAAGTAAATGACACCAGATTTATAGTGGTTCGGTCTATAACCAGACCTACATCCACTCCTCAGAGGCACCCTCTGAGTATTGCACTAATACCACAAAGTGACTCTCCTTTAGCACCCACAGCAAGGCGGAGAAGCCTTTACAACACACTCTTTTCACCACTACCCGGTGCGGCAGAGAACCGTCGTCCTTTCACACAATCCACAGTGCTGGCAGAGAACCGTCATCCTTTTACACTCTCCTAGTGTGGGCAGAGAACCCTACGGCTGTTCACACTCTCCAAGTGTAGGCAGAGAACCCTTCGGCTGTTCACACTCTCCAAGTGTCGGCAGAGAACCGGATCTCCTTGACTGATCTTCTCACAAGAATCTAGAAGGAAGAAGGAAAAGAGTGAAGAAATCCAATTTCACAAGTAGAGACTCTTACCTTTGTAATCCAAGTGAAGCCTTCTCGCTCCAGTGGTAGGAAACCTCCTTTGAATGCTCTCTTCCACTCTCTCCTTGGCTATTCTCTCAAGAGGTACGAAGATCAAATGACAAAAAGATTGGGTGATAGTCTAATTTGGACTATTTATACAAAAGACATGAAAAACTGCCCAAAAACTGCAAGTTTCCAATTCTGTACGCAGTGGATCGTCCTGTACGATCCTGGATCGTCCTGGACGATTTTACTTAAACGATCTGAAATGACCCAATTTGTATATGTGTACGAAATGACTTCGTACAGCTGATCGTCCTGTACGAACTAGGTTCGTCAAGTACGAACGATTATTATAAGGTCGGTTCTAGAAACTGCTGAAAACTGTTCTAAGTCGGTTAATCGTTTAGACGAAAATATGTTCGTCTGGACGAAAATTTTCCAGAGACCCGATCGTCCTGAACGATTATTTATTTCGTCTGGACAAAAATTTTCCAGAGGACCAATCGCCGTGGATGATAATTTGTTTTCGTCTGGACGAAAAATTTCCAGAGACCTGATCGTCCGGTACGATATTTAATTTCGTCTGTACAAAAATTTTCCAGAGCACTGGTCGCCTCGTACGATGGTAAAAATCGTCTGGACGAAAATTTTACAGAGAATCCATCGTCCGGGACGATAATAAATTTCGTCCTGGACGAATAGGACTTAGAAAAAATTTTCGAGCAAATTCCTATTCGTTCCATGTGCTCTATAGGAGATAACTAACGGATCGTCCAGTACGATAAAAATCATCCTGTACGATCAGTATAAAATTGTATGATCTCCTTATGTGTGTGTGTAAGTTTTTTATTCACTCAATTACAATCACTCCCTTTCAAAATTAAATCAAAGAAAATGCAAACTTCAAATAAACAAAATATCTCATGTTGAATTTGATTTGAAGTTATCGTAGTCTGGAGTCGGATTTTCCTGAAATGTTAGTACACACAAGAGCAAGTGCAAATCTTCTAAAATTGTTAGGAGATAACTATACATTTGAACAATAATATTTGGAATCATCAAAACTACATAAGTTGAACAAATATGAATCATTCAAATAGCAACTATTCAAACATTCAATACCTAATGGAAGGGATTAAGCTATCTTCTCTTGAGATTTTTGGCATTTTACTATCACAGTGCTCTAAAGTATGGCACCATAATGACACTTTAATCATAGCTCATTTCACCTTCATTATGTTAATTTCTTATACAAAATGATAATGTAAGGAAATTTTTCTTACAAAATATGATAATTTAAACATAATTTTTTTTTTCAAATTATCATTAATAAAATTTTACATTCTTATTATCATTAATAAAATTTTACATTCTTATTATCATTTGTCTTATTTCTTGATACATCAATGTTTTGATTACATCGTGAATATGTTTCATTCAATATGCGTCATATGAAGGTCATGATGAATAACAAGTAACAACCATCATGATTGTTGAACATAAGGGGAGGTAGCGACCAAAGGTGGAGTGATGACGTACTTTATTTACATAAAAATATTGAAAAGTATGTGATACATTCTTCATTTTCTTAAGTCAATCAAACCACTTTGTTGATGGATGTTTTGTTATGATCCTTAGTTTTGTGGATCTTATTAACCAAACAAGAAATAAAGGATAAATTCTTGCTCTTTTATTATGAGATTCTTGCTTTCCTATTCATTATATCAGTCTTTTTTTTCAATAATTCTTCCATGATGATGAATGATGATTGATTCATTATATCATCATAATGAGTCATGATTGATGCACCAAAATAGGGTGTTTTAAGAAATTAGACGCCTAACTCTAAGGAATATTCACCTAATATGAATACAATTTTGATTAATCTTTTGGCTAGTATTTATAGGTTAGCCAATTGTATAAAATATAAGTACTTTTAAGTTAGAAGGGAGGGAGATTTGGATTGAAAGTCTTAACATATGTCGAGTGGCATCACTAATAGGTATTGAGAAAAACTCAACATAATGACAATTGAACTAGTATCGGGCATTCAAACTTGAATTTTGCTTATCATTACTATTTTTTTGAAATTAAGAATGCTTAGTATAATTTTTGAGTAGGAACTAGAGGTGCGGGGAAGGGTGGCATGAATAGATGTTGTGTTGTTGAAGGGGACGTGGGGGACATAATTGGTTTGGATGGTGAGATGATGATGGTGCCGACGGTAGGGTGGTGGGTGGAGGGGAATAGAGGTGGTAGTGGAGGGTAGCATGAAGATGGGGTAGTTGATGGGGAATATATGTGGGACTATGAGTGGGGAGCATAAGTAACCAACATAAGTAATTGAGAATATTAGAGGAGAGAAATGGGAGGTGATGTTGAGAGTGGTGTTCAAGGAAGTGAGAAGACGTGGATACCAAGACATAGCTTGGATGGTTGTGACAACGTTTAATAGATGAAAATAATTGAGTAGAAGAAGTGGGGGTTTGAGCTAACGTAGTTCAATTTATTTGATAATTGTAATTCGTCAGCCCATCTCACAAATCCCTAATTGCTATGGTGAATTCTTTTAAAGGAGGACCTAGTTTTAAGTACAATTTAATTCCTCTAATTTTTATTATTACTATAGCTAGCAAAATACAATCATAATTTGTAGATTTTTTGCTTAAGATAAATAAATTATCACCAATATCTATATGGGTAACACACAATTGTAGTTCAACTTAATAATCAGGTTATCATTGATAATGGGTGGTACCATTACAATTCATCTAATCACCAACACTTTCAAGTAGGGGTGTCAAAATGGGTCTGCTGGTCGGGTTAGTGTCAAAAACAAAATTGACCAGGGTTCAAATAGGTTGACCATAACCTGACTCAATTTTGTAAAAGGGTCGGAAATTTAGACCCGGAGGTTATTGGGTGGACCTAACTAGACCTGCTAACCCATATTTTTTGGGTCAAGTGAGAATGGATGAGGATTGTCGTAACTTGCGAGCTAGCGAGCTAGAGTGCGGGAGTAAAGGAGTGGGCATGAGGGAGCAGGCTTAATGGGGGCTTGATTTTGGTGCAAAGTTTAACGTAAGAGCCAAATGCTAGGATGACGAGCAAGGCCAGCTACTTGCACGAGTATGCGAGACGGCAAGAGGGTGAGCTTGGCCAGTGGTCTACACTATCACGAGCATGTGAGAGGTGGATATTTATCTTGAGTAGAAAGTTGGAGGTTAGATCCGGGTCAATTCAATTCTCATTTGGGTTTTTGAGTCAACCCGACCCTGACCTTTTTTTTTAAATGTGTCGGCTTGTTGAACCCAAACTTGACCCGTCTTGAAAATGGGCTAACCTAAACCAATAGTTTTTTGGGTCAAGTATGGGTTGTTTCAAATATTGATACCCCTACTATCAAGCTTATATTATTATTGACTTTGGGTAAACCACAACCCTTAATGACATAATATAATAAATTAAAGAAATCTCCCCTAAGAGCCCTTAAATTATCAATATTAAAATATAAAAGGTTGTTATTTATATATACTTTTTTTTGAATTATTTATTTCTATAAAGTGTTTAGTATATTTTAAAGAAAATTTCATAATTTCCATGAGCATTTAAGAAGCAATTCCATATTTTAGAAGATTATCAAAGGATTTCTTTCGCTTGAATGCTTGTCCATGCCTGTCATCTTAATTTTTTCTTCATCGCCTTGTATCATCCACATAAAAATTTGGATCCAACATAATTGTCAACCAATTATGCATTTTTTGGTTGGTAGTAATGAAATTAATTAGTTGCAGCTACAATTATTTGAAAACTAAAAATATATTTAAACTATTTATTTAATTTAGTAGTCATTTTTACTCCATTTCTTATAAAATAAAAAATAACATTTTATTTGTGTTTTCATCAAGCAACTCAATTAAAACTAATGCATTCTTAAGAATAGTATTGACTGATCAATTGTGAAAATTTACGCACATAATTTCATGATAATGACCTTAGAATAGACTAACGAACCTCCATTCCAATGAGCTATACCATCTTGTTATAGAACTCCTAATTCTTGCTTTCCTATTCATTATATTGGTCAAGTTTTCAATAATACATCTAAGATAATGACTGAGGATTGATTCATTATATCATCATAACAAGTCGTGATTGATGCACCAAAATAAGGTGTTATTTAAGAAATATGATGCCTGATTAAGGAATATTCACCTAATATGAATACAATTTTGATGAATCTTCTGGCAAGTGTTTATAGGTTTGCCAATTGGATAAAATAAAAGCACTTTTAACTTAGAAATGAGGGTGATTTGGAGTAAGGGTCTTAACATATGTCGAATGGCAGCACCAAGAAGTGTTGAGAAAAACTCAATATAATGACACTTGAACGAGTATGAGGCATTCAAACTTGAATTTTGCTTATCATTACTTTTTTTTTTTAATTAAGAATGCTTAGTATAATAGTTGAGTAGGAACTAGAGGTGGGGAGAAGGGTGGAATGAATAGTTGTTGTGTTGATAGGGTGCGATTGGGGGACATAATTGGTTTGGTTTGTGAGGTGATGAAGGTGCCAACGGTAAGGTGGCAGAGGGAGGGGAATGGAGGTGGTAGTGGGAAGGTAACATGGAGATGGGGTAGTTGGTAGGGAATATAAGTGGGACTATGATTGCGGAGCATAAGTAACCAACATAAGTAGTCTATAAGAGTAGAGGAGAGAAATGGGAGGTGGAGTTGAGAGAGGTCTTCATGGTAGTGAGAAGATGGGGATACCAAGACATTGCTTGGTTGGTTTTTTTTTTTTTTTTTTGTAATTTTTTTTTTTTTATTTATTTATTTAATTTTTTTTTTTTTTTTTTTTTTTTGACATTGCTTGGTTGGTTGTGACAACATTCAATAGAAGAAAATAATTACATAGAACAAGTGGGGGATTGAGCTAACCTTGTTCAATTTGTTTGATTTTTGCAATTGGTCATCTCAAATCACAAATCCAAAATTGTTATGGTGAATAAATTTAATGGAGGACCAAGTTCAAGTACAATATTAGTTCCTCTAATTTTTATTATTACTATAGCTAGAAAAATACTATAATATTTTAGAGGATTTTGCTTATGATAAACAAATTATCATCAAAATCTATATGGGTAACATGCCGTTGTAGTTCAACTTATTAATCATGTTATCATTGATAATAGGTTCTACCATTAAAATTGATCAAATCACCAACACTTCGAAGTAGGGCTGTAAAAATGGGTCTGCGGGATGGGTTAGCGTCAAACTCAAAATTTACTAGGGTTTAAACAGGTTGACCCAAACCTAACCAGATTTTGTAAAAGGGTCAAAACATTATTCCCCATGCAGACCCATGGGGTTACTCAGTTGACTTGACAAGACCCGCTAACCCATATTTTTGGTTTAAGTGAGAATGCACGGGGTCACTCATGATTTGTGAGCGAGCAAGCGAGCTAGGGTGTGGTATTAAGGGAGTGGGCACAAGGGAGTAGGCTCGATGCGGGCATGATTGTGGTGCAAAAGTGTAAAGTGGGAGCCATATGGACTGACGGCAAGCGAGGTAAGCTGCTTGATCAAGTGTGTAGGACGACGGGAGGGTGAGCTCGGCTAGTGGCCTGCACTATCACGAGCATTGGAGAGGTAGAGATTTATCACGAGGGTAGAGCTGGAGGTCACATCTGGGTCAATTTGGGTCTCATTTGGGTTTTCTGGTCAACCCGACCCTAACCTTATCTTTTAAACGTGTCGGCTTGTTGAACCCGAACATGACCTAAATGGAAAACGGGTTAACCTAAACAAGGGCTTTTTCAGGTAGGGTCTCGGTCAGGTTTAAGGTTGGGTCAAATATTGACATCTCTACTTCCAAGCTTATATTATTGTTGACTTTTGGTAAACCACAACCCTTAATGACATAATATAATAAATTAAAAAAATTCACCGCAAGAGCCCTTAAATATCAATATTAAAATATAAAAGGGTGTTATTTATATATACTTATTTTTTAAATTATTTATTTCTGTAAAGTTTTTAGAATCTTTTAAGAAAATTTCTTAATTTCCATGAGCATTTAAGAAGCAATTCCATATTTTAGAAGATTATCAGATGATTTGTCTCTCTTGAATGCTTGGTCATGCTTGACATCTTTATCCACATACAAATTTGGATCCAACATAATTGTCAACCAATTGTCCATTTCTTGGTTGGTAGTAATGAAATTAATTATTTAAAAGCTAAAAGTATAGTTTAACTTTTTATTTAATTTAGCAGTCATTTTATTCCATTTCTTATAAAATTAAAAATAACATTTTATTTGTGTTTTCATCTTGCAATAAAGTCGTCAAGCAACTCAATTGAACCTAATGCATGCTTATGAATAGCCTTGAATGATGAATTGTGAAAAATTGCGCACATAATTTCTTGATAGTGACCTTAGAGTATACTAATGAACCACTGTTTCAGAGAGCCATACCATCATGGTATAGAACTCCTAATTCTCATGCAACTCAATTGAACCTAATGCTTGCTTAAGAATAGTCAGCATCTTTCTTTTAGTATGTTCTTGCCCGAAAATAGCCAACAAGATGGCGCCAAACTAAGAAAATAACTTTCCTATTTCTTCTTATCTACATAATACAAATTATAACAAAGAGAAAAATTTCTATGTTCTTTAAAAAAAGATTAAATAGTGCAATAAAGATCAATATTTATAGGGAGTGTAAGTACTACTTGAGTTAAAATATTAGTTATACTTTAATTGTCATTATTTAAAAAAGGAAAATAGTAAACTTTCACTTGCAAATGCTACCATTTTCAAAAATGAAAAAAATTGATTTGTATATGTTCCAACCATGTTAAATAAAAGGAAAGTTTAATACAAATATAAAATTAGACTATATATAGGGGTTTACGTAATTATAATATTTTTCATTTAAATAAAATAATGTTCAAGAATGTGGAGATATGTTGGCTTAACTCTTTTAACAAATGAGTTAAAATTATTTGGTTTTATCGTGTTTGATAACTTACTGAGCTAAACGAATTGTTCACGACTATACAATAAAATTGAAAGTTGTCTATAAGCTGTGATGTATCGATATAGACTTTGGATATGTACACAACACAACTTGTACATGCTTTTGACATGGCATCATAAATCATAATAATTGCATAATTCAAACAAAATATTGAATATGTTATAAGCTTTTTACACTATGATTGTTAAAAATCATGGTACACTGGGATGTAAACAAATCTTTTATTGTTTATAGATATTAATGTCATCAAAGATGGGGAAACAAAAGTGATAATTAATTTAACAATTAATAATTAAATTAATCATTACTAGTTTTTTTATTAATTAATTATTAAAATTTCCAATCAAAGTAATAATTAGAAAAAAAAAGGGAGGGAACTAGATGGAAGGCTCATGTGTAGGGGAAGCATTTGTAGGAAATAAAGTCTGGAAATGACCTATTAAACATTTAAGTTTTAAAACTAAAGGACACATGCATCGTTTTTTTTTTTTTTTTTGGGAAATTCAGGGCCGTGCTAAGCATATTCATCGATAAAGTTATATTATACATGTTTTATAATTTTGAAAAATAAGAGAACTACCATAAAGATGGGTAGAGCATAAAAAAATAATGATACATTTATATTAAGAAAATGAACAAAGGCCAAATATCAAGAAAAGGCTAATAATAACCCCAAAACTCAAAGTAATCGTCACTCCTAAAATGAAGTATCCATCCCAGAATGCTCAAAAAATGTAACAAATTGAAACAGAAAGGTACATCAACAAAAAGAAATGCATAGAAATGTTCTCCCAATAATCTGCCCACAAAGTGCCTCATGACATTAGTGACTCCATCAAAAGAAAAATATGCTGAAGAAGCAACTTCTTCATCTTGTCTGGTGGTGTCATCAATAGATTACAGCTTGGAAGAAGATCTTTACTTCCAAAATGAAGATAACTCCAAACATGATATAGCATCCCATGTGGAGCATGTGGGACTAGATGGCGATTCTACACAAAAAAAATGAGTCTTTGCATGCTTTGATGGCTAACTCTAAGGAAGATACTTCATTAAATGAGTCTAAGCAATACTAGATAGCCCAAGTGCAGCTAAGAAGAGGTAAAGTGTGTTGCAACTCAGTTTTCATAACTATATTTTTAAATTATATGTGTTTTTGATGATTCCAAAATCTTATTGTGTGCATTATTATTTCTCCTAACATATATTAAAAATATTATACATATTGTTTGTATGTACTAATATTTATGGAAAATTATACTCCAAACTGTTGAAGATTATAAGATAGATTATATTTGGATTTATTGTAATTAAAGTCTGTACTTTTTATATTTTTCTTGAGTCTAAGATATTGTGATTGTAATTGGGTAATCGTGCACACATACACACTAGGGGAGTTTAAAAACTTAAATTTTTAAAACTAATCATACTATACGATCATAGATCATACGGGATGATTTAATCTGAGTGTTCCTCTAAAAAGCAGTTAATCAAATCATGCCAAGAAAATTTTCTAAGTACTATTCATACTATATGAAGTTACCTTTATACAGATGATGTCTAGAGTACGAAATGGCTACGTGCCAATTTATCCCAAATGATACTTAAAATTCTCTAAACTTATT
This sequence comes from Dendrobium huoshanense, assembly GCA_016618105.1. Lineage (NCBI taxonomy): Eukaryota > Viridiplantae > Streptophyta > Magnoliopsida > Asparagales > Orchidaceae > Dendrobium > Dendrobium huoshanense. The sequence goes on from CM028360.1 coordinate 42,427,400, forward strand.
GTATTGTACTATTATGGTTTCATACATACGACGTCTTGATTATGAAATGGGTTTGTACTAGTTCGTCCATACAAATAGGTGAATTTTTTGAACTTTTTGTGCTATACAAAATTAGTTTCGTACGAATGACTCACCAAGTACGAAATGAACTCATTCATTTTAGTACCAAACAAAGCATGATTTAGGTTAAACTGATTGTACTATATGAAATAGGGTTCATATGTACGCCGACCAGTGTAAAAATTATGTTCGTATAGAATCATATGGGATGAATATGTTCAATCTTGAATTGATTGTATTATATGTTGTCAGTTTGTATGTATGCGAACTAGTGTACGTAATCCATTCAAACAGGATCGTACGAGCATTTTTTTTAACTAATTAATATTGTACGATCCTAAATGGTCACATTAAAATTTATAATTTTCTAGATAATTTTTCTTGTCTCTCATATTAAAGAGTCCTAAAAACTGACTGACAACAGTACTATGAATTTTCTTTTGAGAGTGAGAGTGAGAGTATTTTGGGAGAGTGTTTAAGAGAGATTTTGCTAGTGGAATTTGTGAAGATGTTCACAAGGTTGACCAAAGGTGAAAATCTCTTTGTGAGTGTGTCAAACCTTTTCCCTACTTCTTTGAAGACTCTTGTGAGAAATTTTTTGGAGAAGGTTCGATACTCTACCATCACCAGGAGGTTGAGAAAGGATGACAATTCTCTGTCGACATCAAAAGAGTGTGAAAGGATGACTGCTCTCTCTCGACACTAGGATGGTTTGAAAGGATGATGGTTCTCTACCGAGACCAGGAGGGTGTGAAATGATGACGATTCTCTACCGACATCAGGAGGGTATAAAAGGACTATGGTACTCTGCCGCATCGAGGTTTCATGAAAGAGAGGATAATTGTAAGGGCTTCTCTGCCTTACTATGGGAGCAAAAGAAGAGTCACTTTGGTATAATGCAATATCTAAAGAGGGAGTCTTCAGGGAGTGGACGTTGGTCTTGTTGGACCGAACAACTATAAATTTTTGCATTCTTTTAATCTTTACTTTTTATTATTTTTATTTTATGCAAGTTAATTTATGGTTGAAAAATAATTTTGAAAATTTTTTTCATTGTGGTTAAAAATCAAAAAATTGTTTTCTAAAATTAAATAAGAGATTTTTAAATTACTAATTCACCCCCCCCCCCCCCCCTCTTGGTTAGCATTTGGATAATTATATAGGTCTAATAACTCATTCAAACTTTCGAATAGTATCAGAGCCATCTTTTGAAAATTAAGATTTGGATAACTTTTTAAAAATGATTATAGCTACTTTTAAAAACTATAACATACCCGAAGGATATTCGATCGCAAGACCCCCATTGTTTGATAACATTCCTTTCAATTTTTAGAAAATATGTATGTCAACTTTTTTTCAATCGCTTGACTATCACGTGTGGATACTAGTACTGGAAGGCTACAATAGACCAAAAAGACTTTTAGATGGCGTTATAATTGAAACACGATTTACTGACAAATAGTAGAAGAAAAAAACTTAGCTCGATTAAATGCTAAATATTTAAACAATTTTTTCTATGTACTTAAATCAGAAGACTATATGTGTGTCTCTACCTATAAACCTGGAAAATAAACATGGGATAGACTTTGCATCACATATGAAGGGACTAATAAGGTGAAACAATCTTGGTTGAACATTTTGCTACAAGATTATGAATTATTCTGCATGAAACCAAACGAATTAATTACTGATACGTATACTCATTTCACACAAATAGTCACCTATTTGCATGCTTTAGGTAGGGAACAAATAAATACTGAAAAAGTAAATAAAATACTTTATTATTTTCCTACTGCTTTTAATGCAAAATTAACTACTATTATGGAGTTAAAAGACTTAAATATTTATTCTATTAACAATTTTCTTGGATCACTAATTGCTTAAGAGCAAGGAATGGCTCAAAGATAGATTGATGCAGGTGAGAAACAGAAGGAGAAAAATATTACATTAAAAGTGGATGACTTAGATAATGATCAGTCTCAACCCGAGAATGAAGATGATATTACCTTAATAATAAGGCAATTTAGGAGTTTCCATAAGAGGAAGTAAAGGAGATGTCAGTAGTGGAATAAAGGTAAGTTCCACACAAATGTTAAAGCTTCTAACAATGTAATTTGTTATGAATGCAAAAAGCCTGGACACATAATATCTAAATGCCTGAATCACAAAGTCAATCCAAACAAGTAGAAGGTTGAAGAGAAAATAAATGTAAAGAAGTGCAATAAGAGATTATAGAAAGCATTTTGGGCAGATTCAACTTCTGATTCTTCAAAAATAAAAGTGGAGGAGAAAAATCACCAACTTGTGTTTGATGGCTGATAAGCTTGATCAATCAAGTCAAGAGGATGTATATGACCTACAAAGAATTATTTGATATTTCTGAAAAAATTCATAATGCCTATAAGAAACTCAAAAAGATGCATACTAGGTTGAACATAGAATTTTTCAAATTATAAAAAGAGTATAAAATCCTTAAGAAAGACTATTCGTTGATTGATAGTAACAGCATGAATTTATTGGATGTGTTTGATGATTTGAACAAAAGCTTGAATTATTGAATTCATCACATATGGAACTTGAAAATAATTTTAAACTCTTATGGATGAATCTGATAGTAGAGAGCATAAATTTAAATTGATAAATCAGTTTTAGAAGGTGCAAATTCTTATCTTAGAGGGAAACTAAAAGCTCTTGAGGAAAATTGGATTCCCCCAATACTTAAAAATTTTTATAATCTTGATCAAAAGCCTAAAATGTCAAACCCTAAGAAAAGATAGAATAAGTCATGTAAATTGATAAATCTTTTTCATAGTGTGAAATATTTTTCTTGTGGAATTATTTAGAATATCTCACACACTTATACTATTCATAGTAAATCATATCTTGTGTGAAGACCTAAGATGCAAAAAATAAATCATATCAAACATGCATCTAAATTATTTTGCAAAGAGGAGAACCTAAACTTGTTTGGGTTCCCAACAATAAAGTTTAATCATCTTGTAGAAATGCTCTCATACAATATCTCATGAGAGCATTTGGTACCTGGACAACATATACTAGAAGCATATGACTGGAAACATGACATAATTCATATCGCTGGAAGCCAGGAATGGAGGTAAGGTTACACTTGGAGACAATACCACTAGGAAAGTGGTAGGCATAGGTATGATTAAAAATTTGAACAAATATTTTATGAAAATATCATATTGGTAGAAGGCTTAAAGTATAACTTATTAAGTATTAGCCACCTATGTGATAAAGGTTACAGTGTAAAATGTTTTCCAGTAGCATCATAATAAGCCAAAATAGAATTGATGTACTTTATGAAAATAGGGTAAACAATGTGTACATGCTTGATTTGAATTGTATTAAATCTTCAAATGCTTTTTGTTTTAAAACAATTACTGATGAATCATGGTTATGGCATAGAAGGCATTATCATACAAGCATGAAGAACCTTATGAAAATTACCCAAAATGAATTAGCTAGAAGAATACCCAAACCAAACTTTACTAAGGATCACCTATGTGATGCATTTTAATTAGGAAAATAGGTGAAATCGTTATTTAATTCTATTAAGGATCTTAGAACAAGTAAACCATTATAAGTTTTTCATATGAATCTTATTTGGACCAGTTAACACTGTAAGTCTAGGAGGCAAAGTGTTTAGATTTGTGACAATTGATGATTTTTAAGGATTCACTTTGGTAACTTTTATTTCATAAGAGAGAATCATTTGAGAAATTTAGAAGTTTTTTTTTTTTACTTGGATTCAAAGGAAGCTAGAATGTGAGATTTTATCAATATAAAGTGATCATGGAAGATAATTTGAAAAGGAAAATTTTGAAAATTTTTGTAAAGAGAAATGAATTGATCATAATTTTTCAGTACCTAGGACCTCTCAGTATAATGGGGTAGTAAAAAAGAAGAAAAGAACAACTAATATAAGCCATTAGAGCCATGTTGGTAGAGTACTCACTTTCAATATATTTTTGGACTGAAGCGATTAGTACAGCTTATTATGTTTTGAATAGGGTAAACTTTAGATCAAAATTGAATAAAATACCCTATGAACTTCTTAGTCCTAGGGGCATCTTGTTTAATTTCTACTATTTCCATTCCAATAAAAATTGAAAGGATAGTGTATCCTATTTCAGGCCTAAGGGTTGAAGTGATAAGGGTTGGAGTGCAAGTAGTTTAATCTATCTAAGTAGTAGTTTCCATCCAATTCAAGTGATTTCCTAAGGCGTTGGAGTATTTTTCTATATATAAGAAGTAGTTGACTATTCTTTTGCCTCTGTATAACCATAACCTTAAGTGTATACTCAAAAGGATTATTCATAATTAGTCAAGTTACCTTTTCTTATTATTCTTTTTATAGCTAGCACTAAGCTCATCTCTTGAGATTTGCCCCACATTCAGAATACCTTCATTCGGCCTTCCTAAGGAGTGTAAGAGCTCACTTATAACATATAAAGGATAGTGCTTTTTTCTTTTCTATTCTTAGAACTTAATTAGCTCAATATTCTAAACAAGTCATTCTGCCTAAACCTGAAAGAGTCCTAATGCTAGATACTTATATCTCATGAGAGATAATTGGAATTCTCTTTGCTATTAGTTTCCTTGTATAGTGCTTGTTTGACTGCCTCCCTCCTTCTATAATAGAAAAATGAAAATCTCTTCTCTCTTTCCCTTCATTCAAAGTGATTAACCAATTATAAAAACTGAAACACAAATGAACAATAAGTTGTTTTATATTGGTTCAAGGTTAGCAGTTATGCCTTCTATAAAAAAGAAAGGTAGGAGATCCTGGTTTTATTAAGGTTTGAAAAGTGGAAAAACCAACTTTGAAGAACCTTTTAACTCCATGAACATCAAATTCACCTTGGTTGTCTTTGCGTATGCGCTGTTCAAGCACCTTTTATATATGATGCTCCCTGGAGCAAAGGCAAAGAGCATCGAAGGCAAATGCTTCCTACTTAAAGTGTATTAGCAACTATTTACCTTTAACTCGACTTACTTTCTTATGAATAGAAAGCATAAAAAAGAACTCTGAAAGTTTTTTAGGGATGTTAGGCCCTTATGAACTAGTCCAAGGCTAATTAAGAGAGAGGTGAATGGGTATTTTAAAAAATCTTTTGCAATAAAAAAGCCAAACAAAAATCCACCCCAAAGAAAACACAATGTAGAAATTAAATGCAAAAATAATAAAGGAAAGAACACACCAAATTTATAATGGTTCAGTCAAACCTTGACCTACATCCACTCCTCTGAGGCACCCTTCGAGTATTTCACTAAACTCAGTGTCTCTCCTTTAGCCCCCACAGCTAGGCGGAGAAGCCTTACAAAATCACTTCCACCTTCCCCGGTGCGGCGGAGTAGCCAGGTCCTTTAACACCAAAGAGATTTTCTTCTTCCTAGAACTTCCCTCAAGACAGGCCTTGAATCCAATGGTACTATGGTACAAGCTTGTCGGAGAAACCGTGTGGAATCCCCCTCCACACTCCCTTGAAACCCCCTCTAAGGATCTTCTCCCTCTCTCAAACTACACCCTTTCCTCTCTCCCTTTCAAGCTCTCACTTCAAGTTCCCTCTAAAATAACAAAGTTATAATGGCTACCAAAGACACATACAAAATGTCTTGTCCAAGCTTAAATAGAAGAGCTCAAAATGAGCTCATTAATTATAACTTGCCGACATTATCGTCTAGGATGATACTAATATCATCATGTACGATCAGTATACAATAAGCTTAATCAGCCAAGACAATCTGAGACTATTATAAGAAATTTGTTCATGTCATCCAATGTATTGTCCCATATCATCCAGCATATTGGCCAAGACGATCTTGCGATCGTCCAGGATGATTTGATTGTGCAATCAAATCTTAATAGCTTTGCTTAAATACCAGATTAATTTAGGCATAATTGTGTTGGATCGGCCAGGACGATGCCCTAGACGATGTTTTGGATGATGTCCAAAAATAACTCATACCTAAATAGATCTGTCGGTTGATTTTTTTTTATTTGAGCCTATCGTCCTAGCCGATATAAAATCTTCCAAGATGATGTGGTTAATGACAGCTATCTTAATAAGAATGTCCTGATTAGGGTTTCTATTTTTGACCCGATCGTCCAGGCTAATATAAATATCGTCCTGGACAATGTTACCAAAAAATAGTAAACTATAAGAAATAGTCAAAAAATCTTCCAAGGTGTGTGTATGTAAGAGTTCTTAGCATCAGGAACCACTTTATTTACAATAGACTCAATAAAGGGAAAAAATACAAGCTTATTCGGACTTAATCTACCTAATCTTAAGCTTCACATGATCTTGTGGACCTAAAACGTTAGTAGGCAAGGCAGTCTTAGAAAATCATGAATGTTTGCTATCATCAAAATTCTAATCCAAAAAATCAGATTTATAACAATCTCCCCCTTTTTGATGATGACAAATATTACCGGTTAAATTTACAAAAATGTAAACATTTTCCCCTAATCTCCCCCTTACTAAAATTAAACTTTAAGAAAAGGGGAAATATAAAAAAATTATTTTTTTTAATTTTTGAGAGAAATAAAAGATATAAATACAACAATACGTTGAAAGATACAAATACAACAATACGTTCTCCCCCTTTGACATTATCAAAAAGAGAAGGGGCATAAAAAAATTCTTAAAAAAGAAAAAGTTACCTCTTAATTTTATTCAAAAACATAGTAAGAAATGGATTGACAACACATAATCCAGTAATGGTAAGAAATTTAGAAATTTTTAATCCAAGCTCAAGTTCTTTTAAAGGCTTAAAAACTTTTTAATCTAATATCTAAATCAAGGAACAAATTAGAGAAAGAAACACTATTTTTTCCAAAATTTCTTTCATAAAATATATCTAATAGAAGATTAATGCATGAATTGTTGAATCGAAAATCATAATTTTTAAACTCAAGTATTGAAAGTATCAAGGTTTTCTTAAGTTTTAAGAAGTACATGAATGGTAAGCATTAAATTTTATGGGCTCATTTTATGCCTCTTGTCAATTGGTTGGCACACTACGCATCTTTTGATTTTTGATACACTTTGAGTATCCCTTTTTTAATTTGGCTTCATTGCGCATCTTTTGATTTGACGTCATTGGCCACCTCTTTTTTTTATTTGGCATCATTGGCCTTTTTTTTTTAAATATGCTACCTTTCTTAAATTTTAAAAATAAAAGTAAACCCATTCTATTGACATAATGAACTACTTGATTAAAAAAATTACAAGGTAGATTCAACAACTAGCAAAAGATTCCTATGCGATAGATAAAATGTAGGGAGATGAAAAAGTTCAGTTTCAAAATCCGATTCAAAATATGATGAAGATTTTAAATCAAAAGTAGAATAACCTCTTTAGAAAACAGATATTGAGAGCCAAAATCATGAGTTTCATTCCTATAACTATTTTTAGAGAAGTCAACCACAACTTACATAAGTATTCAAGAAAAATAGGAGGTAGATTTTTCATTTTTAAAATTTTAATCCCCTTAATTTTTTTTTAATAGAAAACACTACATTAAAGAAAAAAGGAAAAACAAAATTTAATGAAAAAGAAAAGAAGGAAAAAAGAGTGAAAAAGAATTAGATAAAAAGATAGAAAATACATAAAAAAAACAACAAAACATGCAAACACAAAAAAAATACAAATAATGGTTTAAACATCATCTTGCTCCTAGTCTGATGATTCGGAAGCTAGGTCTACCTAGGAGATATTTTGCTTTTTATTATTTCCATTTTTTGATTTGCTTAGGATTACCCATATCTTTTGTAGGAAGAGTTCTCATATTTGGGCACTGATTTTTCATATGTCTAGGCTTCCTACATCCAAAGCAAACGATGTTATAAGAAATTTCAACATTCATATCATTTTTACCTTTATTCCACTTTTGTTGAGTCTTATTCTTGTTGGAACTCATTCAATATGAAATAGGATGTTAAGCCTAATTAAATGTCCCAAGGCTAACCAAGAGGGGGGGGGGTGAATTGGTAATTTAAAAAATTAAACTTCTACTCTTGGATTTTTAGAAAACCTTTTAATTATTAATACAAGTTAAATTTAAAGTTTAAAAATCAAACTTTTCAACCAGAGTAAACAACTTGCAATGAAATTAAATGTGTAAGAAAAATAAGAAAGAACACACCAGATTTATAGTGGTTCGGTCAAACCTTGACCTACGTCCACTCACCGGAGGCACCCTCCGAGTATTGCACTAATACCACAAAGTGACTCTCCTTTTTCGCCCACAGCAAGGCGGAGAAGTCTGTATAAAATCACTTTCACCTTCCCCGGTGCGGCGGAGTAGCAAAGTTCTTTGACACCAAAGATATCTTCTTCTCGCCAAAACTTCCCTCAAGACGACCCTTGAATCTAATGGTACTGAGGTGAAAGTTCGCCGGAGCAAACGTGTGAATATCCCCTCCACACTCCCTTGAAATTCCCTCCAAGGATCTTCTCCCTCTCAAACTCCACCCTTTCCTCTCTCCCTTTCAATTTCTCTCTTCTAGTTTTCTCCAAAAGAACGAAGACACAATGGCTGTCAAAGATACACTTTGTCGTCCTTTTACACTCTCCAAGTGTCGGCAGAGAACTGGATCGATGTTCTTGAACTTCACTTTAGAGCCTTCAAAAGAGATGAGAAGAAACAAAGAGATCTTCTTCTTCAAGTAACCTTGTGAATCCCTCAAAAACCCCTCACTTAATCTCTCACTCTTCACTCTTACAATCTCTCTCAAACTCTCACTCTCAATGATCCCTCTCAAGAGAAAACAACTCCAAAGGCACTTGTAATAGTTTCTAGGACTCCTTATATAGAAAGGACATGAAAAATCGCTCAAAAAACTGCTAAAAACATGTTTTTCTGCACACTGGATCGTCCCGTTCGAAATTGAGTTAGTACGGACGAACTGTGTAAAAAAATGTCCCGTATGAATCATTTGTGCATCTGTACGAACCAATTTTGTCCTGGATGAAATAGGTTCATCCCGTACGAATAAATCTCGTGCGGTACGAACGGTTATATCAAAAGTTGGTTCTGAAAACTGCAGAACGTTGCCAGAAACTGCCACAGTCGGTTCCCATCATTCTGGACGAACATGACTTCGTCTGGACAAAATTTTTACAGAGAGAAACTCGTCCTGGGACAAAAATGATTTCATCTTGACGATCATGACTTAGAAAAATTTTCCAGTTCAGTTCTTGTCCGTTCCATTGCTCTTATAAGGAGATAACTAATCTGATCGTCCCGTACGAACAATGTTCATTCCGTACGATCAGTACAAATACTTTTTCAAGATCTCCTTTAGTGTGTGTGAATTTATTCACTCAATTACAAAAAATCCCTCTCAAATTTAATTCAAATAAAAAGTACAAGCTTCAAATTCACAAAGTATCGCATGCTGAATTTGATTTGAAGTCTTCGTAGTCTGGAGTTCAATTTTCCTGAAATATTAGTACACACAAGAGAAAAAACAAATCTTCCAAAAAATCTTAGGAGATAAAAACACATAAAACAATAATAATTTGGAATAATCAAAACTATATAAGTTGCAATAATGTAAAACATGCAAATAGCAACTTTTTTAACAATCTCCTCCTTTTTGATGATGGCAAAACAATTATTGTTTGTATAATTTCAAATTATAAGAAGCTCCTAAACCCCCCCTGAATTAATGAACCTATGAAAATAAGGAGGCATTAAGATTATTTTTGTTTTCAAAATTTTTAGAAATGCAAAACAAAACAAACACATATACACAAAACAAAACAAACACACAACGATACGAATACACAAGACACAACAAACAATTTCTCCCCCTTTGTGACAACATCAAAAAGTGAAGAAGAAAAAAAAATACTAGAAATGTAAGCAGACATATGAAAATCATTTAAAAATTAAACCTTTAAAGTGATTGACATAAGTTATGAAAATAAAATTAAAATATTAGCCAAATCATAAAATTCATAGAATTTAAGAAGATATATAACATAGAAACTAAAAAGAATTTATCAAAACATGAGTATATTTAGACATTTAAGATAGAGAAAATCATTGTAAAAATGATGATATAAAAATGTTATATTTCATATTTCAATATGTAATATAAATATACATAAGATCAATTTGAATTAAGAGGATAAAAAATTAAGGAAAGAAATAACTACCACATGTGGCGCTTTGCGCATCTTTTTCAATTTTGTGGCATATTTTTGTGCATCTTTTCCCTTGTTGGGCTTATTTTGTGCCTCTTTTTCACATTGCAAATCATTGCACATTTCTTTTGATTTTTTGTATATTTGTACAATTTTCAAGAGTAATTATATTCTTTCCAAAATCAATAATCTAAAATTTCAAATCTTTCTAAATGCATAAATATTAATTGATAAGTGAAATACAAAATAAGAAAACATCACAAATGCAATAATAATATTAAAATTAATGTAGTCTAGATAAGAGACATGAAATTGATAATCTTAATAATATCAAGTTATAAACACAACTTAAATTTAGAAAAATTAAATTTTCTAATGAATTCAATTTTATGTTGCAGTTCAAAGTATAGCACTTGTAAGATAAAAAATTTAAGGGTTTTTCATATAGGCTAACAAACATTTCAAACACAAAACAAATACACTTAAACATCAAAAAAAAAAAAAATCTAAAGCAATAAAAGAATAGAAAGACACTAAACAAAATACAAGTACACAAACTATAAAAATCTTCATATCACATTCCAAATGTCTCACAACAAGAAACATGGAATCCTGATATGAAAATATCTCAAAATCATACAAAACACAAAAATTAAAAATAGAAAAACACATAAAACAAATAAAAATAAAAACAAAAACATAACTAATAAAAAAACATGCACACAAAAACACATAAACAAAGGGTTTAAACATCATTTTGCACCTGGTCTGATGATTCAGAAGCTAGATCTGCCTAGGAGATTTTTTGCTTTTTATTATTTTCCCATTTTATAATTTGCTTAGCTTTGCCCTTTTCTTTAGCAGGAAGAGTTCTCAAATTAGAGCACTGACTTTTCAGATGTCCAGATTTCCTACATCCAAAGCAAATAATATTTGAAGAAATCTGAACATTCTTATCATTTTTACCTTTATTCCACTTTTGTTGATGCTTAAGCTTGTGCTTTAATGGACTTTTCAATTTGCTTGTTAAGTCATCGCTTTCCTCATCAACTAAGCAACTTTTCTCCATGTCTTCCGCTTTTAGCATTATTGTTTCACCTGCATCTAAAAGTCCTTGACCCAAATATTGCTCGTAAGCAATGAGTGAGCCAATCAAATTATCAATAGAATATTCATTCAAATTTTTTGATTCGCAAATAGCAACAACTTTGGCATCAAACTTGTCAAGTAAACAATGTAGAATTTTATTGACTATTTCAAAGTTTGAAAATTCTTTACCTAAAGCATGCAATGATGTTACAATTTGAATAAACCTAGTATACATGTCTAAGATCGTCTCATAAGGTTTCATGCTAAAGAGTTCATAGTCATGCATCAAAAAATTCAACTTAGATTGCTTGACTTCACTAGTACCTTCATATGTAATGCATAAACTGTCCCAAATTTCCTTGCCAGTAGTACATGTAAAGATTCTCATATAATCTTCCAAATTTAAAGCACATAACAAATAATTCATACATTTAGTATTTAATTCAGCATAAATTTGTTCTACTCTACTCCATTCAGAAAAAGGGGTATCAGTTTTGATTCCATCTATAATACGTGACGGTATAGAATAACCATTTTTAATCATATGTCACATTCAATAATCTATTGATTGCTAGAAAGTAGACATTCAAATTTTCCAAAAATTAAAAGAAATATTTTCAAATAATGGTGGTCTAACAATTGAATATCCTTCTAATATTTTACGGTTTCTAAAATTAGCCATACTCATTTTTCAAAAAGTATTCAAAACTTATGATTTTGAAACCTTGCTCTGATACCACTTATTGGAATTTGTTCAATATGAATTAGGTTAAGCCTAATTAAAAGTCCCAAGGCTAACTAAGAGGGGGGGGGGGGGGGGGGGTGAATTGCTAATTTAAAAAATTATACTTCTACTCTTGGATTTTTAGAAAACATTTTAATTATTAATGCAAGTTAAATTTAAAGTTTAAAAATCAAACTTTTCAACCAGAGTAAACAACTTGCAATGAAATTAAATGTGTAAGAAAAATAAGAAAGAACACACCAGATTTATAGTGGTTCGGTCAAACCTTGACCTACGTCCACTCCCCGGAGGCACCCTCCGAGTACTGCACTAATACCACAAAGTGACTCTCCTTTTTCCCCCACAGCAAGGCGGAGAAGCCTGTATAAAATCACTTTCACCTTCCCCGGTTTGGCGGAGTAGCAAAGTTCTTTGACACCAAAGATATCTTCTTCTCGCCAAAACTTCCCTCAAGACGACCCTTGAATCCAATGGCACTGAGGTGAAAGTTCACCGGAGCAAACGTGTGAATATCCCCTCCACACTCCCTTTAAATCCCCTCCAAGGATCTTCTCCCTCTCAAACTCCACCCTTTCCTCTCTCCCTTTCAAGTTCTCTCTTCTAGTTTTCTCCAAAAGAACGAAGACACAATGGCTGTCAAAGATACACTTTGTCGTCCTTTTACACTCTCCAAGTGTCGGCAGAGAACCGGACCGATGTTCTTGAACTTCACTTTAGAGCCTTCGAAAGAGATGAGAAGAAACAAAGAGATCTTCTTCTTCAAGTAACCTTGTGAATCCCTCACAAACCTCTCACTTGATCTCTCACTCTTCACTCTTATAATCTCTCCCAAACTCTCACTCTCAATGATCCCTCTCAAGAGAAAACAACTCCAAAGGCACTTGTAATAGTTTCTAGGACTCCTTATATAGAAAGGACATGAAAAACCGCTCAAAAAACTGCTAAAAACATTTTTTTCTGCGCACTGGATCGTTCCGTACGAAATTGAGTTAGTACGGATGAACTGTGTAAAAAACTATCCCGTACGAACCATTTGTGCATATGTATGAACCAATTTCATCCTGGATGAAATAGGTTTGTCCCGTACGAATAAATTTCGTCCGGTACGAACGGTTATATCAAAAGTTGGTTCCAAAAACTGCAGAACTTTGCCAGAAACTACCATAGTCGGTTCCCATCATCCTGGACGAACATGACTTCGTCTGGACGAAATTTTTACAGAGTGAAACTCGTCCTGGGACTAAAATGATTTTGTCTGGACGATCATGACTTAGAAAAATTTTCCAGTTCAGTTCCTGTCCGTTCCATTGCTCTTATAAGGAGATAACTGATCTGATCGTCTCGTACGAACAATGTTCGTCCCGTACGATCAGTACAAAAACTTTTTCAAGATCTCTTTTAGTGTGTGTGAATTTATTCACTCAATTACAAACACTCCCTCTCAAATTTAATTCAAATAAAAAGTACAAGCTTCAAATTCACAAAGTATCTCATGCTGAATTTGATTTGAAGTCTTCGTAGTCTGGAGTTCAATTTTCCTGAAATATTAGTACACACAAGAGAAAAAAAAAATCTTCCAAAAAATGTTAGGAGATAACAACACATAAAACAATAATATTTGGAATCATCAAAATTATACAAGTTGCAAGAATGTAAAACATTGCAAATAGCAATTTTCCTAACAATTCTTTGGTGAGTTTTTTAATTTACTTGACACGTTATCGCTTTCATCACCAACTAAGCCACTTTTCTCCATGTTTTCAGCATTTAGCACTATCATCTCTCCTGCATCAAAAGTCTTTGACCCAAACTTTGCTCTTAGGCAAAGAGTAAGCCAATCAAATTATCAATAGAATATTCATTCAAATTTTTTGATTCACAAATAGCAATAATTCTAGCATCAAACTTATCAAGTAGACAACGTAGAATTTTATTAACTTTTTTAAAGTTTGAAAACTCTTTACCTAAATTATGCAATGATGTCACAATTTGAATAAACCTAGTATACATGTCTAAGATCGTCTCATAAGGTTTCATGCAAAAAAGTTTAAAATCATGCATTAAAATATTCAACTTGGATTGATTGATTTCACTAGTGCCTTCGTATATGGTGTGTAATTTATCCCAAATTTCCTTACCAGTAGTGCACGTGGAAACTAACATACAATCTTCAGAATTTAAAGCGCAGAAAAAATAGTTTAAAGATTTTGCATTTAATTGAGCATTCATTTTCTCTTCTCTACTCCATCGATTAAAAGGAAAATCGATTTTAATTCCATCTAAAATATGAGATGGTAAAGAATAACCAGTTAAAATTATTTGCCACATTAGACAATCAATTGATTGCAAAAAAATAGACATGAAAATTTTATAAAAATCAAAAGTAATATTTTCAAATAAAGGTGGTCTGTGATTGAATAACCTTTCACAATATTACGATAATAAAAATTAGCCATGGATCAAAATTCAAAAGTATTCAAAAACTTATTTTTTTGAATCCCGCTCTGATACCACTTAAAAGTTTGTTAGGGATGTTAGGCACTTATGAACAAGCCCAAGGCTAATTAAGAGAGAGGTGAATGGGTATTTTAAAAAATCTTTTGTAATAAAAAAGTCAAACCAAAATCTACCACAAAGAAAACACAATGCAAAAATTAAATTCAGAAATAATAAAGAAAAAAACACACCAGATTTATAGTGATTCGGTCAAACCTTGAACTACATCCACTCCTCTGAGGCACCCTCCGAGTATTGCACTAAACTCAGTGTCGCTCGTTTAGCACCCACAGCTAGGTAGAGAAGTCCTTACAAAATCACTTCCACTTTCCCTGGTGCGGTGGTGTAGGTGGGTCCTTTGACACCAAAGATATCTTCTTCCTCCTATAACTTCCCTCAAGATAAGCCTTGAATCCGATGGTACTAAGGTGCAAGTTTGTCGGAGCAATAGTGTGGAATCCCCCTCCACACTCCCTTGAAACCCCCTCCAAGGATCTTCTCCCTCTCTCAAACTCTACCCTTTTCTCTCTCCCTTTCAAGCTCTCTCTTCAACTTCCCTCCAAAAGAATGAAGCTACAATGGATGCAAAAGACAAGTACAAAGTGTCTTTTCAAAGCTTAAATAGAAGAGCTCAAAATTAGCTCATTAATTGTAACTTGCCGACATTATCATCCAGGACGATACTAATACTGTCATGTATGATCAGTGTAAAATAAGCCTAATCAGCCGGGATGATCTGAGACCATTAAAAGAAATTTGTTCATATCGTCTAGCATTTTGTCCCATATTTTCTAGCATATCGGCTAGGATGATCCTACGATCATCCAGGATGATTTGATCATGCAATCAAATCTTAATGGCTTTCCTTAAGTACCAGATTAATTTAGGCATAGTTGTGTTGGATCATCCAGGAAGATGCCCTGGACAATGTTCTAGATGATGTCCAAAAATAACTCATACCTAAATAGATCTGGAGACTAATTCATTCTTATTTGAGCCTATCGACCTGGCCGATAAAAAATCATCCAGGATGATGTGCTTAATGATGGCTTCCTTAACAAGAATGCTCTGATAATGGTTTCTATTTTTGAATCGATCGTCCAGACCGATATAAATATCATCCCGGACGATGTTACCAAAAAATAGTAAACTCTAAGAAACAGTCAGAAATTCTTCCAAGGTGTGTGTGTGTGTGTGCAAGAGTACTTAGCATCAGGAACCACTTTTTTTATAATAGACTCAATAAAGGGGAAAGATACAAATTGACTCATACTTAATCTACCCAATCTTGAGCTGCACTCAATCTTGTGGACCTGAAAAGTTAGTAGGCAAGACAGTCATAGAAAATCATGAATGTTTGCTATCATCAAAATCCTAATCCATAAAATCAGATTTACAATAACCCCTATTTCACTTTATGTCATCTTATATCAAGAAAATAGAGTCAAGGTTCGAGTATGAATTCCACCCAAAGGGTCGTAGGCAAAAGAGTAAATGTTAAGAAAATAATTATTGGTTGTTCTTTCTAAAAGAGTCCATTGGGAAAGAGCAAACAAGAAAGCAAGACTTCCTTAAGTATCGTGCAAGTGACTCTTCAAGCTTTCATAATTCTCTCTCTGCCCTCTAGCCCTTGTTTAGAAAGATAGATGCAATCTGTCTCGACTCCAACACGGCTTTGTGCCAAAGCACTACTTGCCCAAGAAAGGGCTATAAAAAAATGGAAAAAAATTGGCTTCATCTAATGCTTATTGCCGAGCACTAAGGGAAAAACCCTATCTTATTCTTATTTTGAGAATACCTTGCACACTAGAGACAAATGATTACAGTGCTTATCTAATAGTGTTAGATAAGGGGTAGTAGAAGACTCCATGCATTTGTTGAAAAGAAATGCTAAATGCAGATACAGACCGATTGCTATGCACCTTTGCTAGGGGGTGTTGTTACGAGGTTTTTTACAAATGTGAGGTTCAAGTACTACCATCCTTTGTTGGTTGAGTTCACTTTTTTATTTCAATATTGCCTTTCAAACCCTAGCCATACCTTGTTGAAAACATATAGAAATTTTTTTTCTTCTGGTCAGGTTTTTGTTATTTTCGATATGCTTATTATTGATTTGTTTGCACCTCCTAGAGGGGAAATTAATGAGGAACCTGCTAACTGGAATAAACCCATGAAAATCATCAAGTCAAGGGTTTAATGGAGACCAAGAACCCTTCTTATGATATTTGTTTTGGAAATTCAAGGTGCTAGCCTTCAATCACCATAATAAGCTGGAGAAGAGGGGTGAAGTGTTAGAATTTTTGGCCTAGTTTTGTGTCATTGCCTAGTTATAGCAGTCTACCATTGTATTCTACTCTGACCATATATCGGGTGTGGAATTTTGTTGGTTTCCCTTCATGAGCTTAATTAAATAGCAATTAAAGAGAATTTTAGTCAGAAAAGAAGTCATACATTTGGTATCAATGTAGAGAGTTTAAGGGGGTCCCTGAATGCTGCTACAGAAACACATGAATTCAGATTGGGGAGTGTGCGGGAACTTACAAATTTGCTTTATCGAGAGTTGATGTTGGTATTGGAAAATTATTTTATTCTTTCCTACATGCTAGGATCCGGTTAGAAATTTTTTACAAAATGCTTACGTGTTAAGCAATGAAAAAGAAATGCCTGAGCCACTCATGATCTACTAAGGGAAAGTAGCATCAATATTTGTTCAAATCCAATTCATACATGGGAAATAAATCAAGTACTGAATTCATGAACTTACCTTAACTTAATGAAAGGTTTAGATAAACTAATTGCCTAAAAGAGAAATTTACTCCAAGTCACCCATAGAAGTCAACCGTTCCTAAAACTAATTCTAGCTTAACTTACTACGATATGAGTCTAGCGCCTAACTCTGTCACTTTTCCTTAGTGGACCTTGCTGACCAGCATGAAAATGCATTTTTTTCACCCCTTATCTATACTCTATTTTAGGCATGTACTACTCTAGTAGGCACTTTTTGCAAAGGGGAAGCGCTACTTAGATACTTTACTTTTCATCTGAAGGAAGGCAGTCTTTTAGTCAAGTAAAGTGACTAAGCTTCAAAATCATTAGTGAAGTGTCGAGAGATGAGTACAGTTTTGGCACCTAAAAAAAGCTTCTTTTCATGTTCCAAGAAGTAATACTTGAAATTCAAGCTTTTGTTGCAAGTTGAGCAATTTTTTTGGTGAGTCAAATGACTTTCGTTAGCAAGCGGATCAGAAAAATCTCATACCCAAAAAAGGCCTTTAACGACTTAGAGAAAAAATGGCTTTTCTATTAGCAAGTATAGTTCAAGCGAGAAAGCTTCCATTTGATTCAGTTTCATTATCAGTTGCCCCCATGAAAAATTTGATTCCTTCTGGCTTTGCTAGTACTCTTTTTCTTACCTGTTCTAGGAGCATTTTCTAGTTCTAGGAGGTTGTTTCCATCCATCCTGTGCTAATCCCATAAGCTAGTTAGTACGCAAGAAATAGCACTAGTGCCATTTCTTCTTCATGTGAACAAACCCTTCTATGCAACCATATCCTGGCAAAACCAAGTAAGGTAATAAGAGGAAGCATCTGCTCGTTCCTTATATCGAGTGGATAAAATCCCAAACCCTTTCTTTCACTTGATTACTTGCTTGATTCATTAAGATAACTTACTTTATGAATAAAACATCACTAACTAGCAGGAAACTCTCACATGATGGAAGATCAATCCCTCTCGATGAAACTTTCTCCTAATTATTGCAAGTAGGAATCCTGGTAGCGAGGCAAAATAAAACATGATTTCTAGAAAACTTGATTTCTTGCTAGCCTTTGCAAACTTCGAGGCTTTCAAAGACTGGGCAAGAACTTTTTCAATTACTTCATATGAATATCAATATGCGAGTGAGTTATATAATAGAGTAAAATGAAAATAGGAATAAAAGATTCTAATAATATCCTATACATATTCAATCATATTTTTTATAATCTTACAAGAAAAAGGATTATCTATATCAGAAGCTAGATAAAAAAAAAAAGGCTAGTAGGAGATTGAACTCTTAAGCTTCATGGCTTTCTCTTTATCAATGAGTAGTAGCTGAAGCATTCTTTCTTTTCAGGTTTGAAAACTTTCTAAAAAAAAGTGTGATCTATGGGAAAAGATTGGAACTAGCTAAAAGGAAATAAAAGGTGGCTCCTAAAGAGAATAGGATCAGAAAAGAGGTTGACTGACAGAGATTGATAACCCACTATCAAAGTAACTGCAATTGATTCGACTGGATCAACATCAAAGCACTTTAGACTTGATTACACAAGCTCTTCAAAAAAGGATGGCGAGATGTCAAATGAAGCAAGCTTCCCACAGGTACCACAAGAGCACTTCCAATGGCAGACAAGGAGACAGGATTGATTGGTACACCCATCATTCGTAGTGGGTAAGATCTTACTATCAAAGGCTCTAAATTACATAGAATAAATGTAAAATGCTTCGAGAGACTTTTTTTAAGGAATGGGAATACCATGAATGTCATTTCCTGGTACAAGTAGAATGGGTACTTGATTATAGAGAAAAAAAGGACTTGTCTGAGATCGCCTAAAGACTCATACTACAACTGCAAGCTTGTTGGCATGTTTTCTTGTTATCCCTAAACCCTTTCACCTAGCTACACTACTTTTCTCTTCAATCATGATTGGGGGATACTTTGGAACCAGTTTCTCTTTGAGGAACATAGTGTTTGTTATTGATATAGGCTTTCTCATTGGATGGGAAAATGCTGCTTATGGGTAGGCTCACCAAAAGACTTCAACTAGATCCCATGATCAATTGATGGATGATTTTCCCCTTTACCTAGCCTTTATTTTCTTTCAAGGAGACTAGATGTAATGAAAGTAGAGTGAAAGTAGAAATTACTTGAAAAAAGTAGTCTAAAAATGACACTAGAAATCTTCATGTTAATGTAAAGGCATCACTAGTGAAATAAGTTATGAAGACTGACTCAATTAGATTTGGAAGAAGCTAGATTTCCCCCTGTCTTTTCTCGCCAAAAAAGGAACTAGCATTGGCATGGTTTCTTTCTCGAGCCTTCTTAGAGTGATCACTTTTCTTTTTCTCCAGCATCATTCACCTTTCAACATGATAGGAATTTGATTTCCTCTATCATTTATGTTGACTTGTCTAGAGGGCTCATCGATCACGATGTCTTAATTGAAATGTAGAACATACTAAAGTCAATAAATAATAAATAGCATCCTTTACCTTTCAGGTCATTCCTATATTAGTTTGGTTTCCTTACAAGCAATCCATTTTTTACAACCTTGGCCATTTCATTGATGGGTTTCAACAAAGAGAAGTACTAAAAGAAAACAAAAACTAGAGCCATACGCTAGTTCAAATAGTGACCATAGGATCGGAGAAGGTTGATGGTGATGTGAGTCTAACAAATCATTTCTATAGTGAAGTTTCAGCCCTTTACTAGGTAATATTCAACGTGAGTAAAAGAGAAGAGTTAGAACTAGAATAGTTTCCCCATCAAGAAGTTTCTACTATACTAGGAATAAAGAATTAGAAGTCATAGTTGGATGGTCGATGGTCCTCTTTTGAAAGAAAGCTAAAGCCTTCCCTATAAGCTTAGCCTAGAAGCTAGAAGATTCAATCTAGCTTTAGATTGAAGGAGGTTAAGTGTGATTCCCACTTTTGGTCAATCAATGTAGGGGTACACTTTAGTTGTGTTCACTTCTATTACCTTTTTCTCCCTAAGAAATCAACTATAACCTTTTTTTATAGTGAAAATGGAAATCAATAAGATATGTTTTAATGTTAGCAGTTATCTAACTTTTATTGAGGCCCAAAAAATAAGCCCTTCAGCAGCGCTCAACTTTCCATTTTTTTTTTATAATTGATCACATTTGAGCATGTATCGCTTCTTTGGGGTGAAGTAAGCTGCATAACCTTACCGTCAGGTTGGTGTGACTAAAAATGAATCTCATCTCGATAACTAAATTCCACAACCTGACATTCCAACATGTGACTCGCTGCCTTAAAGCTCTTATTTTTATGCTGGCAGGGGTGGGTTAGAAACATAGTCAAGGAAGACTAACTAAGAATGGGCCCATCGACCAAGATATCGGCTGGGAGGGAAAACAAATCTAAGAAGGGAAATCCAGATGAAAGCTAGTGCCTATGATTCAGTTGACTAAGGGTAGATGGTTTCGTTTCATCATGAGTTCGAGAATTTCCTTCTATATAGTTTCAGTGATAAGGGTTTCCTATCCAAATTCCCTTGCGAGCTAAGGTTTTTCCAATCTAAGAATCTCCAGGCCAGTCCTCTTTACAACTTTCTATTATAAAAAGACAAAAGCCAATATTTTTCTTCTTCAGTAAGAAAGGAATGCTATGAAAATATTCAAATAGTTATTTTGTGAACTGCATCGCATCTTCTAGAACTAGCTAAGGTGCTCCCTATTCTTTTGCTTCCCTCATTGGTGAATCTGCACCATTTCATTAAAAAAGAAAAAAAGTTCCTATCTTTCCATGTTTTTTTTTCTTTTTCAGATTGTTTTAAGTAAAGAAGAACAATTTTCATGAAAGATTTCTTCTGACATACCTCGCATATGATAAGCATCTAAGCTGGAGTAAGAAATAGCAAAGACAAGGGGGAGGTTAGCAATAAGATCAATGTATAATATGGCATCAGTGTTATCTGTGGCCAAATTCCATCTCAACTAGGGAAAGAGCTACAGATTTAGATTTCTTAGGAAGTTCCTTTTTTAGCGCCAAAGTACAGCTTCATTTTGTCATTTTTTTAAGAGGAACTAGAGGAATAATTAGTTTAGTCTAAATGAACAACCTAAACCATACTGTACCTAAGCATGCATGAATCTTTAAAGTATGTACTGTATTTATGACTCTACTTGCTTCTTATTCCATATGAGCCATTTTACTACCTTACTTTTCGGAGGGTCAAAGGGACATGAGAGCCTCAACTCATGCATCAGTTTACCAAAAGAACCTCTACTATCCCAATTCAAAAAGGTGAGCATCCTTGAAACAAAAATTCTAAATGAGGGTTTTCTTTCTATATAGAATATAGAAGCCCTAAAGTCAAGTAGGTAGCCCTGAAAGCCAAACTCAGCAACTTGTTAGGAGTAGGTTTTGGAGAAAGATAGCTAAGCAATAAGCTGCAAAGGAATTCCATTTCTATGGATTCTAGAGAGAGGAAAAAAGAAGAAAATGTTTCATATAGTAAGAAATAGCTTCAAGCAAGGCTATAATGCATTTCCAAGTGGGCAAGGGTAGAGAGTTTGTTCAGAGAAGGTACTAGAGGCATGGAGCGAAGTAGTCTTTTTTGCATATAGGAAGGGAGAAGGGTGGTTCGGGGCATACTTCGATCAATATTTTGGAACAATCCAATGTAATTGACACTACATGCCTCGTTAGGCAAATACGATGCAAGACCTATCACATCAAGGTGAAGATAAAATCTACTCTTCCTTTTTTTAGAGAACTACTTCAGTAACATGGCTCTCGAGTAACTGGCAGGTGCTAATTTTGATGCAATTTCTATTCTGAAAAAGACCCATATACGCACAGATCAATGAACCAGAGTGAGAAAACTACCACAAGTGATTTGGAATTTTATTTTTGTTCTAAAAAAGAATAAAACTAGCACCTTTTTTCTTTTAGAATCCTTGTGACTTAGGATATGTGCAAGGAGAGCCACCACAAGACAAGTGAAGAAAAATGAAATTTTTCTATAGACAAAAGTACATTGCTACTTTCAGTTTTCCATAGTGAAAACAAACATCTGGAGCCTAAGCTTTATCTCAGACCCCATTGTAGGAAAACTTCTTTAGTGACGTGATCCTCGTATAAAGAAATAAAATAGAACTAATCATCCATGTAGAATTCTACAACATCTCTATTTATATTTGCATCATATACTATCCTTTTTCCTTATTTTTTTTAACTGGGAGAGAAGAAATGTAAATTCTGTTTAGAATAGTTAAAGATGTACAGGGTGAAACCTTCACTGTGATTCTTTGATCGACTTTGCATCTCCCCTAATTGAAAGCTCTGGCATCTCTGCATAGCGAAATGCAAATACATCACAGAACATATGGATAGGTTAGTCCATCACTTCTTTTCTTAAGGGGTAAGGTGGGCATTGATTGGAGATTGTCTGTCTCTCTTGCTAGCTAAAAGGTGAGGATAAAAAAAGGAGGGACTCCCTTTATTTTCTATTTCTTCTAGAAAAAAAGATATAGACAAGCAAATCATAAAATCTAGTGCCTTTTTTTTAGACAAAGAAGCTTATTCAAGAGAAAGCGAAGGGGAGGAACCACGCCCAGAAGTGAATCGGATTGAAAGCCATTTTATTTTGTCAAACTTCTACTTTAGTTAGGTCACCAAGTACCTTTTTTTTCTAATGAGTGGATATTTCAAGGGGAAGAAGAAACCCTACTTCGGAAAATCAGCATTCACTTTAGCCAAGGCTGAGACCAGGATAGAGAGATTTTTTATGGGCCTTGTGAGGAAAAGATTGAGATAGGAATAGGACTTGCCATAACCCGATGTTAGAGTCAGCATTCCCCAACTCAAGCAATCTTCCTTTCTCTATGTTGACCAAGCATGGGAAGAAGAGGTTCCAATGGGTCACTTCACTCTAAGGATTTGTTGCTTTCTTAGTATTCTAACATATGAGAAAACACAAATTATTCCCAACCTACTTTTGGAACTCCGGTTTGCGGCTTTCCAAGTAATAGAAGACAGAAGTTAGAATGATCTTCATATATTCTAATGAAAGTTCAGCAATTTCATTATAATCTAGTTGTTGTGATTTATGTTGTTGAAAGCAAAAGTGATTGCTTGATTTCCTTAAATGGTGGGACAAGGTGAAGAAAGGCCAAGAGGAAGAAAACCCTAAAGGTTAACCCGCCCGCCTTAAAACAAATCATTGGCTTTTATTGATCAACCTTTTGGTTCAGTGGAATTAGTAAATCGAGTCGATCTATCCATACCAAGAAATCCTTCTTTATTAAAGAGACAAGAATCTTCAAATTCTTTTTTCTTTTATTACTTGAAGGAGAATCTTCTATTTTTGGGAGCAGCTAATAAGGTCGACTTTCATTAATAAGAAAGATTTTTCATCCAGTACCTTATAGTAAAGTAGACTATAGTATGGTAATACCTATCTATCTTAGTAATAGTAGATGTCATCGCCAATGAAAACCAGTCTCCCATGCCTTCTACCTTTACTAAGAACTTCTTTGGCTAGAGGTCCTTCACCATACACGAATCTGTTGTCAATTTGACTTCATAATGCTTTCTTATCATCACATAGTTTCCCAAAAGATATGACAATCTTTTTTACTAACATATAAGACATCAGAAAGAACTATTATGCTAACACATGCATTTTGAATATTTCAGAAGATAATTGAAAATGGAGAGTTCTCACCCATATACAAAAAAGTCATACTTGAGTATGGAGCAAATGAAACAAAGGCATTGGGGTCCTCTTTTATTTGGTTACTTGCTACTATATCATAGTACCTATTTTAGCATACATTTCATTTTTTAGAGGCAGATTAGGAACCGACAAAAGCAAGATGAAAAATAATATTTAGCTAGTGCCTTGCTTCATTCCAAATTAAAGAAGAAAAAAAAATCTTTGATTAAGATGAAAAGGAACAAGAACAAATAGACCAAGATCCATTTTTGGTTCTTGGTTCACATAAATGCCATAAGATCTTCAATCCTTATGCTAGATTACCAAATAATTCTGTAGGAGAATAGTCCACTTCTTTTTTTTAAAGTAAGAGTGTGGGAAAGCTGCTATCATTCTTTGGAGCCCGATTCTCTTTATCTTCGAGTTTTCATTCCAAGGGTTAGGGTCAAGAGTCAGTCAAGCCACGTAGTGCCTCTCCTTTTAGTTGATCGATTGCTCCACACCTCAATCCACTTATTCTTTCTTTCATAGACCTCGCCACTAATAGATAGAGACAAATGGGAATAACCAAAACATGCCTACAAAATGCTAGTACCATGCAGATGCTTCAAATCCAATGTGATGCTCCTTGGTCAGATGAACAAGATATTGGCAAATACAACATATAATCAAGAAGAGAGTACCTATAATCACATGAAAATCATAAAAGCTAGTTGCTAAGAAAAAGGTATAACCATCAATACTATCTAAAATAGTGGAGGGTTCTTGGCAATAGTCCATTCCTTGAAAGCAAGTGAATACTATAGACAGTGAAATGGTAGCTAGTAAAGTGTAAACTGGTCATTTTTCCTTCCCCGCGAGTATAGAATGATTTACCCAAGTTACGGTAGCTCCGTAATAAGGGAGAACAGGAGTATTAAGAAAAGGGATTTTCCAAGGATCTAAAACCCCAATCCCTTTTGGGTGCCAAATACCTGTGATATCTACCATAAGTGACAAAGAAGAATTAGAAGAAGCCCAAAAAAAAGCAAAATAGGAACATAACCTCGAAGACTATAAACAAAATAGAACCGTACCAAGGTCCTAATTATACAGCTTTTGTATGATGTCCTTCCAACATGGATTAACATAGAACATCATGCCACCATACGAAGATGGTATATAGGAGAAAGATTAGGCCCAAAATGAGAAGTGTTACACCCCTTTGAAATGGGTGCATATACATCACACCTCATACGGTGGTTGTCAAAGCTCCGAGTGAACCCAAAATAGGCCACAGACTTGGATCTACCAAATGATAAGAATGCCTAATAGATTCCATCATGAGCTAGTTTGAACCAGTTGTCTTGAAATACCCCTTCACCCCACCCCCTCCAGTTTGAAAGAAGGGTGGTTTGGTCTCATTTTTTTGATATCTCTCTAGACCAAGCCATAGGAAGGTAAAGTTCTTTTATTTCATTTATCAAAGTGAGGCATGAAACTTCTTCATGACTCAACTCTCCCCCCTTTGAGAAGAAAGAGATTAGGTGGGTGTTTTACCCAACAACTTTGATGCTATGGGATGGTGAACTTTTTCATTCATCCCGGCTTGCTTTCTTTATTCTGATGTTTTGAAGAAAGTGTAGGGCACGTACATATGCACCAGTTTATTTTGGATACTCTCTATCATTTGGTTCTGAAACCGAGATGGTCTTTCACTCTTTGCTCACATAAGCCTGACTCAATACGAGATGATGTAGCTCCATTCCAAGTGAATCCTATAATGATCTATTCAAAAAAGAAGTGAACACTTTATTGAGGAGCAAAGGCTGACACAGCTTATAGTTCTCATATGATTAGGAAAGATCCTAAGTGCCTACCTTTCATTCTTCTCTTAGGCATTCGAATGGAGCTCAATGTCTCTTATAGCTCTGCCACTTATGCGTGAAATTAAATGTTGATACGCAGGAGTTGTGAACTTTTAAAAATGATGGAACTTGAAGATGCATGCTTGATATGAATCATTCAGAATTGTAGAAGAATTTCATATAAGAGGTAAAAAATCTTGAATGCGGAATGTCCACTATAGCTGGCGTCGACCCACTTTACAAAACGAACAAAGGACCAAAGGAGAATACTAGGGGGTTAGAAAGGTTCTAAGAGATAATTCCTATCAGTGGTAAAAGAAAAGTCAATCTATATTACATACAAAAAAAGAAAAAAATAGGGAAGAGAAGATTTAAGAGCGATCATTCCCGCTCATTGAAGGCTCATAACCTTCTAGCATATCTAAATCTGAAGTTGTGCGTTCAGCTTTGATGAAAGGTTCGTACCATGAGGCAATTGAGTAGGAAGAAATGTTTTATTTATCCAACCTTACCTCATTCAAGAGTAACCATAGCCCACTTAAAATGGTGGACTATGGTTTTCTTAAATGACTACTTGAGTCATGCTTAGGCGCCTTCCTTCCTAGGTACTAAAGTAGCTCCCTAGACCTAAGTCCAGGTGAGTTATGGGTTAGGTAAAATCACTCTCTGAATAGTAGATACATAGAATGGAGGAGTACCTTTGAAGGTACTCAATCTGGTAAGTTGTCTTTAAGACATTGCCTTGCTACATATTTATTAGGTGTGGAGACGTACTAGTAGTTCTTCTTTAGAACCCATGATGGTAGTATCTAATAGTGATAATGGGGTAATACCCTTCTTTCTTTAAGTCAAATATCTATGTACGCCTTGTTGATCTGACTTTCTAGTGGGTTTGGTTGGAATTAGATTAGGAGGCATAGTTCAGAAGGGATTGTGCATTTAGTGAGTCCTTGTCGGCTGATCATCGATTTAGGTTCTTTTCTAAATCTCAATCTCTATAGAGTAAGGGAGTAATTTTTTCCTATCTCTTCTCCTTTCAGTCGAGCTTCTCTACGCCTCTACTTAAGATTGTTACTTACACTCATGTTAGGTAATTGGTTTATAATTTCTTATTCAGTATGGGGCCACTTGAGGTACCGTTCATTACAATCTCTCTTCATTTTGTTTTATTAGTTAGGATCGAAGGTTGGTTGTAATTTGTATTCACTAGAAAGAGGTTTCCAATATGCTATTCTTTGGTGACCTGATCAGTTACCGAGTGAATATGGTGGATTGAACGTATTGTTAACCACTTGAGTTGTTTAAGTTGACGTAATGATGAAATATATCTAATTTGAACTCATTTCAAGTTCACTTTACATAGTTCCTACCTGAGAGCATACGATCGCACCCTTCAATCCCGAGTTGCTTAAGGTTCATTTAATCTTTAGTGATTAGTTGTAAGATGAAGGTGTGTAATACTATTAGTTCTTTTCTTTTGGACTAACTATATTTGTTCATTCATTTCTATTCTTTAATATGTTTCTTCTCTTCCTGACCCTTTAGAACTATTCAGTGAATGCTCATTTAGGTGTAGTACTTAAGAAGTTACACTTCTTGATATTACTCTCTATTTGAGTATCTCACTAAATTGTAAACCATCCTAAAAGGACTTCCTAGAACATAAGATGAAAAAGGCCTGTCAAAATCAACAAAAGAAAGATTCATTTGATCTGCACCAATCCGAACTATTCATCTTTTAATCTTTCTACCAACAATTTTCCCCTTTCCTTTAGTAACTGGGTAGGTGAGCATAGGATAGGCGCAATAGCTCTTCCCGAATATTTGAAAGGCATTTGTCCCTTTATATGGGCCCTCCTATTTTATCCTAGGTGTCCTGGATAGTAGTGTTAAGAGAGTTGTTATTTGCATGTTTTACATTCTTGTAACTTGTATAGTTGTGATGATTCCAAATATTATTACTTTAATTTTTATTTTCTCCTAACACAGTTTGGAAGATTTGTTATTTGCTCTTGTGTGAACTAACATTTCAAGAAAATTGAACTCCAGATTAATGTAGACTTCAATTCATATTCATCATGAGATAGTTTGTAAATTGAAGTTTGTACTTATCTTTGTATTGAGTTTCAGAGGGAGTGATTATAATTGTGTAGATAATCACACACACACTTGGGTAAAAAGAAATTTATATTGATCATACGAGATGAACATAGTTCGTACGGGACGATCAAGTCAGTTATCCCCTTGGTAGAGCAATGGATCGAATAGGAAGTGAGAAAATTTTTTTTAAGTCCTGATCGTCCGAACGAAATTCTATATTCCTCTCGGGACGAACTCCTCTGGATTCTCACTTTACACTGTTCATCCAGACAAAATGCATGATTCGTCTCTGGATAAAATCATTTGCATTTCTAATTTGGTCTATTCGTCCAGACGAAATGCATGATTCGTCTCTGGATGAAATCCTCTGGATTTCAAATTTGGTTTGTTCATCTAGACGAAGTCCAAGTTCATCACTGGATGAACTCCTCTGGACTTTGAGTTTACACTAATCATCGAGATAAAATTCACTATTCATCTCGGGATGAAATCCTCTATCCAAAAATTGTCCAGGACGAAGATATGTTGTCCCAGGACGAAGTGAATCAACACTTCAAATTTTGACATCGTCCTGCACTTTTTGGGAACTGACCTATGGAATAACTGTTCGTACTGGACGAACCTAGTTCATACGGGATGATGATCGGGTATGAAGTCATTTCGTATAAATATACATTGGGTTCGTTCATAAGCTTTTAGGCAAATTTGTCCAGGACGATCCACGATCGTACGAGACGATGCACTGCATGTTGACTTGAATATTTGCAGTTTTTCTTGTCTCTTTTATATATAGCCCAATTTAGACTGTCACCAAATCTTTTTGCCCATTGAACTTCATTACTATTGAAAGAAGAGTCATGCAGAGTGTGTGAGAGAGCATTCGAAAGAAGATTCTTACTACTGGAGCGAGAAGGCTTCACTTGGTGGTTAAAGGTAAGAGTCTATACTTTTGATTTGGAATTACTTCACTCTTTTCTTTCTTCCTTCTAGATTTCTTGTGAGAAGATCTGTCAAGGAGATCTGGTTCTCTGCCAACACTTGGAGAGTGTGAACAGTCAAAGGGTTCTCCGCCCACAATAGGAGAGTGTGAAAGGATGAAGGGTTCTCTGCCCACACTAGGAGAGTGTGAAATGATGAAGAGTTCTCTGCCCACACTAGGAGAGTGTGAACAACTGAAGGGTTCTCTGCCCACACTAGGAGTGTGTGAAAGGAAGGACGGTTCTCTGCCAACATTAGGGGATAGTGTAAAAGGATGTCGGTTCTCTACCGCGCATCCTTTTTTAAAAGAGTTTTTGTAAAGGCTCATCTGCCTTGCTGTGAGTGTTAAAGGAGAGTCACTAGTGGTATTAGTGCAATACTTGGAGGGTTCCTCTTCTGGTTTTGACCGAACCACTATAAATTTGGTGTTCTTTATTTTTCCGTTGTTTTTATTTTAACGTTTACAACTTGTGGTTGAAAAATCTATTTCTATAAAACTCACTAAAGTTAGTTTTCATTTCCAAATTTTAAGAGGGTAAAATTTTTCTTTTAATTACCAATTCAGCCCCATCTTGGTTAGCCGTGGGACATAAGCTTAGGTTTAACAACCTAATTCTTAGTGAACGAGTTTCATCAAGTAGGTTGTGGGGAAGACCCAAAGATCCCCTGACATAAAGAGTTAGAACTGAAATCAGGTATAACTACGCATGTCTGCATTCAGGTGGGCTTGGTTTTCTCCTGGATCAGCATCAACAATGGGAGATGGCGCATGATGAAAGCTTGATGGATTTGTTGGAGGAGATATAGTTGTTTGTGGCATAGCCTTCAAGAGCATTTCAACATTTGCATTTTTTAAAGCAACTCCACTAGCGCTTTCACTTACACTAGTGAAACTAGCGCCTTTTCTTTGGTACGTACCTCATGAGTATAAAGGGAGTGTGGTGGATGGATCATATACTACCATCACACCATGGGATCCCTTTTTTGTACATCTTGGGATGGGCAGGAGACATAGACTTCCTGATAGCTACAATCAGTCTTGAACAGCCTTTCGTAGGCGAAAAAGGTATAGTATGCTCAGGGGTCCAGTTGACCTTTGGCACATTTACCTTTCCTTGAAGGCCATCACCTATAGTAAATGAATTCCTCCTCATTCTCTCAATCTAATCCCTGAAATTCTCATTAATTTTTTTTCATCATAGTACAGTAGAAAAGTCTATAAAAGTATATATTCTATAATTATTGAAAGTAAAAGTATCGATAGTGCATAATATATATTAATACTAGGTACTAGACTATATTATTCTAATTCTTTATTTTAATAATATAATAATTTATTATTCTATTATTATTATATTTATAAGATAGACTTTTTTCTTCTAAATACTATTTTAGTATAATAAAAATAAAATATTACATACATCATACGCATATACTGTTCTGACCATATTACAATATGTATCATTTATAACACAAGAAGTGCCTCTCTTTTTTTGTTACATTAGAAATGTATTTAAATGGCAGAATTACAAGGATATTTAGAATGAGAAAAGATAGATTTCAGCAACAAAACTTCCTATATCCGCTACTCCTAAAGGAGTATATTTACTCACTTGCTCATTATCATAGATTCAATAGTTTAATTTTTTCAAACCTATGGAAATTCTAGGTTATGAAAAGAAATCTAATTTAGCACTTATGAAACATTTAATTACTCAAATGTATCAAAAGAAATCTTTGATTTCTTCAGATTCTAACCAAATTGAATTTTAGGGGCACAAGAATTCTTTTTCTTCTCAAATGGTATAAGAAGGTTCTGGAGTAATTATGGAAATTCCATTCTCATCGTGATTAGTATCTCCCCTTGAAGATAAAGAAGACCAAAATTTTAGAATTTATGATTTATTCATTCAATATTTCACTTTTTAGATTATAAATAATTGCATTTCAATTATGTGTTTGATATACTAATACCACATCCCATCCATTTGGATTTCTTGATGAAAATCCTTCAATGCCAGATAAAAGATGTTCCTTCTTCACATTTATTATGATTATTTTTCCACGAATATCATAATTTGAATAGTCTCATTATTTCAAATAAATTCATTTACGTCATTTCAAAAACAAAGAAATGATTCTTTTGGTTCCTACATAGATCTAATTCTTATGTATATGAATATTAATATATATTCCTATTTCTTTGTAAACAGTCTTCTTATTTACAATAAATATCTTCTGGAGTCTTTCTTGAGTGAACACATTTCTATGGAAAAATAGAATATCTTATAATCGTGTGATGTAATTCTTTTTAGAGGATCCTATGGTTCCTCACAGATACTATCATACACTTTGTTTGATATCAAGGAAAAGCGATTCTGGCTTCAAAAGGAACTCTTAGTCAAATGAACAAATGGAAATTTCTTCTTGTGAAGTTTTGGCAATCTTATTTTCACTTTTGGTTTCAACCTTATAGGATCCATATAAAGCAATTACCCAACTATTCCTTCTCTTTTTTGGGGTTCTTTTCATGTGTACTGTTTGGTAGTAAGAAATCAAATGCTAGAGAATTCATTTCTAAGAAATACTCTAACTAAGAAATTAGATACCATAGCCCCATTTATTTCTCTTATTGGATCATTAAGCTCAATTTTTTACCGCATTTGGTCACTCTATTAGTAAATTGATATGGACTGATTCTTATATTCTTGATCAATTTTGTTGGATATGTAGAAATCATTGTCGTTATCACAACGGATCCTCAAAGAAACATGTTTTGTATCGTTTAAAGTATATATTTTGACTTTCGTGTGTTAGAACTTTCTCTCATAAACATAAAAATATATTGCGCACTTTTATGTGAAGGTTAGGTTCAAGATTCTTAGAAGATTTTTTTTTAAGAAGAAGAAGAAAAATATGTTTCTTTAATCTTCCTCCAAAAAATCTCTTTTCATTTACACGGATTGCATAGAGAACATATTTGGTATTTGGACATTATCTGTATCAATGATCAAGTGGATCATTCATGATTCTTCATGGGACTTATTCATTTTTATGAAAAAATATTAATGAATTTGTATTCTAAAATGCTTATATTTCATGTGTATATATATATATATATATATATATATATATTCGTGGTGAAATTGACTGAGTTGTCAAAATTCTTATAATTTCTTCTCGATATTTCTTTCCTTTTTTCTTTTTTATATCCATAATTAAAGTCATGTGTAATGAACATGTAAGCATGATTTGTGGAGAGATCTTTTTCTTCTATGAAAAATTATCTACTCCATCAGACTAGTTCCAGGTTCGAGTCCCGGGTAACCCATCAACCCATACCAAAGTAAAAAAAAAAAAAGAATCTTTCTTTTTTTTTGTTTTATTTGAACTCTTTCTTTTAAATTGATATAATAGTTTGGTCATTCCCATAGATATTCATTTTGATTGGTTGACATTGACATATAAGACATATTAGACTATTAAATAAAAAGCCTTTCATTGTCCATCTAATTTCTAATTACAACTAATACGTGTGTTTGGGTGTCCTTGAAAATGTAATAAACTAAGATCTTACCATGACTGCAATTTTTGAGAGACGCAAAAGTACAAGCCTATGGGGTCACTTCTTCAACAATATTACCAGTACTAAAAACCGTCTTTACATTGGATGGTTTGGTGTTATAAATCCCTCCTTTATTAACCGCAACTTTTTGTATTTATCATTGCCTTTATTGTTTCCCCTCCAGTTGATATTGATGGTATTCATGAACCTATTTCTGGGTCTCTACTTTATGGAACAATATTATCTCAGGTGTCATTATTCCTACTTCCACAGGTATAGGTTTGCATTTTTACCTAGCAGCATTTGTTGATGAGTGGTTATATAATGGCGGTCCTTATGAACTGATTGTTCTACACTTCTTACTTGGTTTAGCTTATTACATGGGTCATGAGTGGGAACTTTGTTTTGGTCTGGGTATGCGCCCTTGATTTGTTGTTGCATATTAAGCTCCTGTTGCAGCTACTATAGCAATTTTCTTGATCTACCCTATTGGTCAAGGACGTTTCTTTGAGGGTATGCCTTTAGGAATATCTATTACTTTCAAATTTAGGATTGTATTCTAGGCAGAGCACAACATTCTTGT
Organism: Dendrobium huoshanense; assembly: GCA_016618105.1. Taxonomy (NCBI): domain Eukaryota; kingdom Viridiplantae; phylum Streptophyta; class Magnoliopsida; order Asparagales; family Orchidaceae; genus Dendrobium; species Dendrobium huoshanense. Next base: position 42,460,486 of record CM028360.1, read on the forward strand.
GCATCCATTTCACATATTAGGCATAGATGGTGTATTTGGCGGCTCTCTATTTAGTGATGTGCATGGTTCTTTGGTAACTTCTAGTTTCATCAGGGAAACCACTTAAAATGAGTATTCTAATTAAGGTTATAGACCATAAATGGTCCCTCTTTGGAAGGTTACTACCCATTTAGAACACTCCCATAGCATAGCTCATATGTTGAAAAACACTATCCATTCTGAACAAAACAACCTTCATTGAACTCTCATGACGGAACACTGAGAAAATAGGAAAAAAAAAAGTTTAACAAAAATCTAAACAAGGACAAGAAATAAGTGACAGAATCATAAGTAAAAAGTGAATGTCCATATGGTGTCAGCACAAAGTAAAAACATATTCTTTGAAACTGCGAGAAAGAAAAGAACACCTCACGTACACTTTTTAACCTTTATACATATTGATTGAGTCCTATATTGGGGCGATACTAACAAGAAAAAGATTTTAGAAAATAGAAGATTGTCCCAAATTCATCATAAAAAGAGCTCCCATCGTACTGAGAACTAAGATATTATCAGGTTCCAGTTCGACTAAAAATGGACCAAATTGATTTTTTCACACAAAAGTAGTCAGTGCTTTTCACGGTAAGTTAGAAGTTAATAAATTAGATCATATGATTTTTCTTTGGTTAAGATTTCACATTTCCATATTTTTGGATGCAAGTTATTCATTCATAATAATGATAAAACTTCTTTAGAAAAATTTGATCCAAAAATTTGATAAAGAATTTTGTTTTTTTTGGATATTCTAAGGTTGGAAAATCTCATAGAGTTTTTAACAAGAGAACTTTTATAGTTGAGGAGACCACATATATTATGTTTGATAAATTTGGCATTTTGGAAGAGCCAAGGTTAGAAGAGGATCATATTAAAAGTATCTCCCAAGAATTTAAAAAGATAAATTTGAAAGAAGTTATTGGAAAAGAAAATCCTTTGCCTAGAGAATGAAAATTTTCTAAGAACTGTCCTAAAGAATTGATTTTAGGTGAACCTAGTGAGGGTGTTAGGCCTAGGCATGGACTTAACAAGGAAGTGAATCATTCTGCCTTTATATCGATGATTGAACACACTAATATTAATCAAGAATTTTCAGATGAATTTTGGATTTTGATCATGCAAGAAGAATTGAATCAATTTGTTAGAAATGATGTTTGTGAATTAATTGAAATGCCAAAGGATCAATTTTTTATTGAAACTAAGTGGGTGTTCAAAAAAATAATGAATGATTTAGGAGTTGTAATTATAAACAAGGCAAGATTGGTGACAAAAGGGTATAATCAAATAGAAGGGATTGATTTTGAAGAAACCTTTGACCTTGTAGTCAAACTTGAATTAATAAGGGTTTTGCTTGCCTCTATCTATTTTAAAGGTTTTAAATTATATCAAATGGATGTTAAGAGTGTCTTTCTTAATGGGGTGATACAAGAGGATGTTTATGTTGAGCAACCTCCATGTTTTGAAAATTCTAAATTTCCTAATCATGTATATAAATTAAAAAATGCATTATATGGATTGAAATAGTCATCTAGGGCATTGTATGAGAGATTAATCACTTTTCTATTAGATAGGTCATTTGTTAAAGGAAGTGTGGACACCACTCTCTTTTTCAAAAAGATAGGAGAAGACACACTCATTGTTCAAATATAAATTGATGACATATTATTTGGATCTACTAATAACATTCTTTGTGATAATTTTTCAAAAATAATGAGTAGTGAATTCGAAATGACTTTGATTTCTTAAGTTATTTTCTTAGTTTTAGTATAAAGCAAAATGAGAAGGGAATATTTTTTAATTAGTCAAAATATACTAAGAACATCCTCAAGAAATATGAAATGAATAATACTAAACTAGTGACTATACTAATGAGTTCCTTAGTGTAATTAGATAAGGACCCTAAGGGAAACTTTGTTGATAAAAAGGAATTTAAAGAAATAATTAGATCATTGATTTACTTGACTGCTAGTAGACCGGATATCATATTTAGTATTTATTTGTGTAGATTTTAATTTAATCCAAAGGATTCACATTTAACAGGAGTTAAAAAGATTCTGAGAAATCTTTTGGGAACTCAAAATTTAGAGATTTTGTTCCTTAAGTATAGCTCTTCATTTGAAGTAGTTGGATATTCTGATTCAGATTTTATAGGATGTAGGGTTGATCGAAAAAGTACATCTGGAACTTATCAATTCATAGGAAACTCTTTAGTTTTCATTGTACAATAAGAAACAAAATTTAGTAGCTATTTCTACTGTTGAAACATAATATACTGCCTTAGGTAGTTGTGTGGCACAAGTTCTTTGGTTGAAATAACAATTGATTGACTTAAGATTTTCTATTGGTACTATTCTTATTTATTATGATAATACATCATATGCATTTCAAAGAATCTTATTAAATATTCTAGAACCAAACATATTAATATAAGGCATCACTTCATTAGAGATCACGTAGCTAAAAGAGAAATTGAATTACATCACGTTGCTACTGATAATCAACTTGCAAACATTTTCACAAAACCACTGGCTTTTGACACATTTAGCATTTTAAGGACCATACTAGGTGTGATTGATGTTAATGCTTACATTGAAATTCTATAAACTTGGATTGTTGCGTAATTATATGTTTGTTTATTTTCTTAGGTTGTGTGTGAGAGTCTGTATGTTTGTGTGTTTTTTCTTTATTTATTTTTGTTTGTTTTTTTAGTATTTTATTATTAGTCTTGTTTTTTTATTAATTTTGCATGTCAATGGATTTAAGATGATTGGTTTTGAGAAGTTTTTTTATTATCATGTCTTATTTTTATGTTTTTTTTTCGTACTGTATGAAATTAATTTTATACTATATGCATTATGTAGCATGCTCATGATAGCTTTCTGAGTTGATCACATGAAACTAAGTTTTTAACTAATTTTTGTTCTGTACGATGATGTTATCATATTGTATGGTATGTGTAGTTTCTTCTGTACGATTGGGGACAATTTCTTTAAAGCGGGTTAGTTAATTTTGTCTAATCATATGTATAAAGAATATTTCATCTATATGATCATGTTGTCAATTTCTTGAAGGGACGAACATAACTATCTTTAAAATGATCTTTAATATTCTAATTGTCTTGGACAAACAATTATTCATCTGTACAATCATTTGGTCAAAAAGTTTATACGAAAGGATGCCTCATAAATGGCATTTTATAATAAGCCTTTTCATTTTTGGCCACATTCGTTCTTATGTACAATATATTTTTTCTTCCCGTATGATTTTAAAATTGTAAGTATGAAATCATTTGGTACTGTAAGATAGGTTATTTTTCTTTAAATAGAATAGCCATGGATAAGAGTTTTCTTCACTTTCTCATTCATTCCAAACCTTCTAGTGTCCAAATCCTAGTTTTGGCCAGCAGTAGCAAATGACCTCGTACCCCTAAGTGATCATCTTCTAAATCGGGTAAGGATGATAACTTCATCTCCATAGAGAATGAGGAAGCATATTATAGGTATTGTGCTACCAAAATTACTCCTTCCCGCCTCCTAATTCAAAATGACATCAACTTCTCTATCATGCCCTTGTTTGCTTCAACCTAACTTTTATTCATCCTTACACTGATTTATGCCTACAATCGTGAAACCTTCTAAATGTTCCTATAAAAGATGAAAGTTAATAAGGATCTTATTAGGATCACCTTCTATGTCTTTAAGAAATTTATTGAAATTACCAAGGAAGATCTAAGCGACTTACCTCACTTAAGAACCCAGGGAGTTAGAGCATACGTATTAACCTCTAGAGCCGACTTTAATTGGTCTAAAATAATTCGAACTCTTAGAGGTGTTGCCCAAGTGAGTCATTTGTCTCATGTGTACACTCTAATTTAAAATACCCTTATGAGTATTTGTGTTTGTTCTTGAGATATATGCCTATAATTTTAGTGATCTTGTGTGTTAATGATTTCATGTGTTGTTTCTGTAATTATATTATTTGTGATGATGTTAAATGGATAAATATGTTTGTATGTGCTTTTGAATGTTAAATAAAAAGATGAAATGTTTTACTAACATGCATTGAAATCTCATATTTTGAAATGGTTATTTTTTTTAGACAAATCATTTGTGGTTGATTTCTTGAATGAAATTTTGAATTATTTTATTCTACAAATTAATTTTCTTGCAAAATTTAATCATTTAAAATTTAATTAAAATTAGAACTTGATGTAAATAAAAAGATCAATTTCATGTTCATATAGACATGTATTATTTTGATATAATTATTGCAAAATCGATCTCTTATTTATTTTATTTTATTTTTCAATGTGTTTATTTTTATTATTAGTGGAATTCGAATTAAAATTATTAATATTAGAAAGATTGAAAAATTAAAAAAAGGAAAAAGTACAAAGCATGTAAAAATAGAAAAGATGTGCAATGGTTCGCAAAGTGAAAAGAGGCTTAAAATTAGCCCAAATAGAAAAGATGCACAAAGTGTGCCACAAAAATAGAAAAGAAGCACAATGATGGCAATTGAAAATTTTGTCTTATTCTTTCAGTTACCATTTTATGTCTAATCCAAAACCATATAATAGACAATCATATTCACTATTGTTTTCAAAATTAATTAATCTATATTTCATCAGTTTTAAAATAATTATTTTATTTTATTTATTTAGAATGAATAGTAAACCTGATTGACTTTTCTTATCTTAGTTGTTCTTTAATTTAAAAAGTTAAAATATTTATGTTTAGTATTTGGAATTTAATGTTGTATTCGTAATTAGTTTAAAATCTTCTTCTTCATCAACTCTTTTGATTTATCCTTAGAAACTTTTCATTTCAAGATTTTCTTCCATTTTTATTATTGTCAAATGGGGGAGTCATAATATTATTTGATGATTGTTATTTTTGATTAATTGTTAGATGTATATGCGTTGTGTGTAGTTATTAGATGTATATGTGTTGTGTGTATGCATGGGTTGTATTGTGAACGTGTGTTTTATTTTTGTTCGTGTTAGAATTATTTATGTTTTAGTACTTTTTGTGATTTCTTTCTTTTTTAGGGTTTATGTTTGTATTTTGATCTTTATGGTAACCCCTTATTTTAAATTGGTCATTCATTTAGGGGGAGCTAAGAACAAAATTGTTTTAATTGTTAACTCATACAATAATTATTTTACCATTATTAAAAAGGGAGAGATTGTTGCAACTTAGTTTTCATAACTATATTTTTATATCATATATATTTTTCATGATTCCAAAATCTTATTATGTTTATTACTATTTCTCCTAACATATATTGGAAATATTATTTTTGTTGTTTGTATGTACTAACATTTCAGGGAAATCATACTCCAGACTACTAATGACTTCAAGATAGATTAGATTAGGATTTATTGTAATTGAAGTCTGTACTTTTTATAATTTTCTTGAGTCTGAGAAAGTGTGATTATAACTGAGGCTCTGAAGCGGAGTTTTCAAAATGGAGAAGCGGAGTTCTCAATTTTGGAGAACCTTTGGCGATCGGAGGTGCTCCGTCGACCTAGCGTGGCTGACGGAGGCCCTTTGTCTATAGCGAAGACGATCTTGGCATTCTTGGTGATTTTGATGGAACCTTGGCGATCGCTGGTTCTCCGTCAGTCTGGTATGGCCGACGGAGGTCCTTGGTGGTATTCTGGTAAAAAAGCTTTTCATTCAAAATGGATTTGGGCAGAGATATTATTTCTCCGACTGATTGATTTAGAGATTGTTCGTGCTTGTGTTTTTATTCTTTTTCCATTAGATTCTTGATCGATTGTGGAAATTTCACAAATCTGAAGTTGATTATGGAAGATGGTTCTTGGTTGTCCAACATTGCCTTTTGTATTTCTTGGAATAAGTCTTTCGATCGGGGGCAGATTTTGAAATTGTTTCTGATGGTTAAATATTTGACCGAAGTTTTCTTTTGGGTTGGATGTTTTGTTGGAGTTTATCTTGATATTGTTCATGGTGATTGTTGCTTGAACTTGGTTGGTTTTTATGAATGTCTTGAGTTGGTGTTTGGAGCTAAAAATTTTTATGGACTGTTGATTGTAAATGAGAGGTTCTTGAATTGGTTGTTGTTCAAGAATATTTGTTATAAATTTTGTTCTTACATATGTGTAATGGTTTGTTCTGAAGATTTGTTAATGAAGGTTGTGGTGTTCCTCTATTTTCATTTAAGGAAGGTGACCTTTTAGTTGAAGAATGATATGCTGAAATGTTCTTGTTAGATGTTTTATTCGGCTCAGTTTGGAGTTTTATGGAACAATTTTTTTTTATTTCTTTAAGGAAATTGGATAAATGGTTGATGAGATATTAGTTCACTTTGTGAAAATTTGGAGTAGTCGGTCTGCAATTGAGTATGCAGTTTTTTTGATGGCTTTGAGAGAATCTTCCAAAGGAAATAGTTCAGTGAATTACTATGGTGATGTTGGAGTTATTTTGTTGTTTGGTTTGTATATGGGAAATTGTTTGGATCATAAAAGACGTATTGGAGGTTGCTTTTGGAGAGGGTTTATCTCTTCAAGACTTAAGATGGATTCTTCTTTGTTCTTTGAAAAACAAGGCTTATTGGTTAAAGACTTGAAGGGTTTGAATTTTACTGGTTTTTGCCTTGCCAGTGTGAAGTGTGTGGTGGTGATTATCAGCTCGTATGGCTTTGATATTGTTGAGGCCGATTATTAGACTCTTGAGATGGGTGTCGGTGTCATTGCTTCATCGACTTTGGTTTGTTCTTCCATGGTGGTTGTTATTGGATGCATGGAGGCTCAAGTGGATTGAACTTTTGATTGGAGCTAGTTGGCATCTAAAGATGTTGAAGGCGGTCATAATGACGATTTGGAGCCTGTTTTAGTTGTTCTTTTTCTTATTGTAGTTTGTTGTCTTTTTTGTTTTCTCGTAGGTTCTTCTTTATCATTTGAAATTATTATAATGAAATGTGGGATTTTTACTAGGTTTCATTTTTTATCTTTTGGGAACTCTGGGATATTAACCAACCTTTTAAGTTGTTTTAATAATTGGTGTCCATATCACCCCAATGAATTTAAAATGGAATTTAGTAGATCGCATATCCATTATGATAGTTGCAAAGGGCTTGTTTTTTCTTTCTAGTTTGTAATAGTTGTTTCTTCT